>VZRH01000292.1:204865-275801 GCA_013397555.1 Urocynchramus pylzowi | reverse complement strand
CCTTCCCTTTTTTCCCCTGTTCAGGCTGGTGAGCTGTGGGCTGAAGCATCTTTCCCAAGTGGGAGAAATAGCAGAAATTAGATTTTTTTTTTCACTTTTCTTTGTCCTCCCCCACCCCTTCCTAACCTGCTCAGTAACATCTCCCCATTGGGAGCATGGAGTTGAAAAAAGATGGGAGAGAATCTGACAGACCTGCTGGAATTCAGGGTGGGTTTCCAGGACTTTTCTTACATATTGGTAAAACACTGAATGCAAGCACTGATTGTTACCTCTTGATTCTCCCAATCTTCATGTTGCCAGTGGCTCTGGGGCTGTTCTCTGCACTGGCACTTTGAATGAACCCAGCACTGCAGGGAAGGAGACTGCAGCAATATTTGTCTCCCAGAGATGTTCACTCGTGTCTGGCAGTTGTGGCACTTGAGTTGAAGGTGTCACCTCTGCCCAGTCCTTGAGGTGTCACAGCTCTGCTGCCCAGCTGAGATCCAAACACATCTCCAGAACCTCACACATCAATTCTGTGTGAAGGAAGCAAGTAGTGTGACAGAGGCATTTCATGGTGAAGGAAAAAAACCCTCTTCCCATCCCTGTGGTAGTGCTCAGAGAGGCAGCTCCATCACTCCTACAAAGATGCCAATGCAAAGGTCTGTCCAAGCTGCTTCATGGCAGGGCTGGAGAATAGCAGCAGCACCTAAATTCTGCACTGGAACATTAGAAAACCTCAGAATTCTTGATTTAGATCAAAGTCCACTTTGAAAAGATGATTTAGGCATTTTTAAAATGTTACTCTGTCTGTGTTATGTGCTGTTTTTTCTTCCAAGAGAAGCTGTCTGCACTGCATTATGTAGTAGGCTCTTGAAAGCATAACTGGTTATGTAATTATTAGAATTATATTTGCATTCCCAGCTAGGCTGTGTATAACTAGTATGCTAATATATGCTAATTAAATACCAATTAATAATTTTAAAAAATGAGTTTTGACTTTATACAGCTATCACAGATGTAGTAAATACTCATTGCTTATGAAGAACAAATCACATGTGTTTTAATATGCAGCCCTAGTCCTATATAAACACATTGTGAGCCAATTATTTGGAACAGATTTAATGTGCTTTTTATTCATATTGCACAGCAACTGCTGACTGAGTGACAATCACTGTAATGTATTTGACTACTTTTATATTAGTTCACATTAATGCTTCCAGCCTTTCACATTGGGATGAGTTGTGTTCCAACCATCAGAAAATGCCCAAATTTAATAAGTTTTACCCTGTGTGGTAGAGGGGTTTCCTCATCCTTAATCCAGCCAGGCAATCCAGGTAGCCTGATGAAAAAAATTGCCTGTCTTTGTATAGTTTGAGGCTGTTTGGCTCTGGCAGGGTATCTTCCATCTCTTCATCTGCAGGCTTCAGGACCTCTGTGGAAGAGAATCAATGTCCCCATTAAGCTGAGATGCTTCTGATTTTAGAAACATCCAGAGTTTCTGCTGCCAGAGGGAAACAGGATTTTGTGAACTCAGCCTCTGAGTTTCTGCTGCAAGTTTAGAGTCGTGCTGTACACCTGGGGGGGATAAGCTCAAGCTAAATTAGCTGAACATGATGTCTGCTGCCTGCTGTACCCTGGGAATGAGCCAAGGGAAAGGCTGGCAGGGTGCAGCCAAGCAGGGCACTGAGACCAAGGAGTCCCTGGGCACCCTGGCTGGGACAGGCTTGTGCAGCAGTGGCTGTGCTTGCTGAGGGCTGAGGACACTCAACACTTCCCATGGGACCTGGGTTCTGGCTTGCAGGGGTGTTTTCCAGACTTTTGCCATGCTGGGAGATTGATTTTGATTTTTTGATTGTGTTTTGCCTCGGAAGACATTTCCCTCTTTAAAAAAACAGGGTGATTAAAGAGTCACTTTGGGCAGGCAGGATCTGGGCAGGACACCTGGTGATGTGGGAGGTGCATCCCTGTTCCTGCACCTCCCCACTCCTGCTGGGCTCTGTCACATCAGTCACCTCTGCCACACCCTCCAGGGAGCCTTTTCCTGCCCTGAGGCCAGGCCAGGACTGGGGCTGAGGCACCCACCTGGGAATTTCCCCAAATGACCCCACCTCTCTGTCCAGGAGCATCTGCAGAGCTCTGGGTGCTCCTCTGGTGTCCCCAGGGGCAGGGAGGGCAAAGCCAGCTCAGGGGACCAGGGCACATGGAGGAAGAGCAGGAGGAATGAGGGGATAATTAACAACTGGAATGCTCTGCAATTAGGAGTGGGGTACAAAGTCTGTGGTAGCATTAGTGCCAAGCCCAACAATTCCCAAAAAAGGTCTGTGACTTCCAAGGCATGTTCACCTCCAGCAGCAAAAATCTTTTTTACACAAATTCTGTGGGCTCCTGGGTCAAAGGTTTGGCAGTGGCAGAATTAAGGCTTTGCCTGCAGCCTGTGTTGTGTGGATGAACATTTCTTCAGTACTTTTTTCATGTGGTTCAAGTAGTTTCTATGCCCTGATGTATTTGCTGTCACTAGAAATGTCTCCCAACTCCACAGAGCCCAGAACTCAGTGAAACATATGAATACATACTTTTGTTTTTTATTTGCTGCCTTTTAAAAGCATTTTTAACTTTTTTTGGTTGCTTATTGCATCACTTAGGGGTTCCAGGGGTTCAAGATAGTTGGAATTTTCCTTCCTGCTCTTCATCTTAGATGGTTCCTCCTCACTTTTAGGAATCAGGCTCACTGATTTTCAGGGTCTTTACCTTAACTTCTGGAGCTGGTGACACCTTAAACAGATTATATCAGCTCATTTTGTTTCATTTAGAAACCAATCAACCCAAATTATCTTCAGTGCCGTGTAATGAAACTAAGTTCAAGCATTTTGAGAAAAGTGTTTTCCTGAGGCACTTCTGTGAGCTCAAGCTGTGCTGCTTTTACAAGACAATTTAAGTCTGAAGCTTACTTGAGACTTCATCAGCAAGGTAAGAGACCATTACTAATTATTCTAATTTTTCAAGTCAAGATATTTGTTTGGCAGAATGGCTCTGTGCTTTCTTTAAAGTCACTGCATCTCTTTTTTTTTTTTTTCTTTTTTCTTTTTTTCTTAATAACTAGGTATAGGAAAGGTAGATATCCAGTTTGATATCATTTGCTCTCTTGATCATGTTGTTTCTCAACAGAGAAATACAAATTTGCTATTCCTAAGAGCAAGATTTTTTTTCCTGTATATTGAAAAGAAAAAATGCCATTTTACTAAAAGCTCAATTTAGATAGCTCTGGACAAAACCCAGTCTGGGTGGTAGAAACAGGAGCAGAAACAGGTGTGCTCTTCACCTGAGGTATACACGTGTAAAAATGATGGGGGTGTTAAAATCACTGACTGCAGTAGGTGCCAAACATAACTCTGCATCCTCAGAAGGTTTTTGTGTCAGAGAGCTTCTGGCTGCTTGCACTCTGCCAGGCTCAGAAAAGGGGTGGTGATGATGACAGAAATAGATATTTACAGGTGTGGAGCAGGCAGGTGTGTCCCTGAGAGCAGCAGTGGGTGAGGCAAGGACAAGCCTGGCACCTGCCAGCTCCTGGCACAAATCAATCCCTGCTGGTCACTTCAGAGCAGCCTCTGTGTGGATTTATTGGGGGAATTGATGTGGAGCCTTTACCCTTTGAATCCCTTGCTGGTTTGTGAGCCCAGCTGGCTGAACTGAGCTAAATCCTGTCCCAGGAGGGCAGTGAATGTCAAATCAGCCCCCAAAGAACAGCAAAGCCCAGTCTAAAACTCCAAAGTCGAAGCTAATGGAGCTGGCCTGGGATAGAGCTCACTGCAGAAAACAATGCTGAAGCAAATTTCTGAGTCTGGGGAATGTAATTATGCTGTTTCTTTTCAGAAGATAAATGGATGATGTTAAGTGTCATCACAGGCTTCTTTCATTAGGCAAAATTCACTCAGGAGTGCTTTTGTATTCAGAAGAACATTATGTGGACTAGAAAGTGCTCAGCCACAAAGCAAGCTATAAAAAGGTTAATGATTTTAAGCCAAAGTTACATATAAGCAGTGATAATGTTACAGCTTGTGTTATTCAATTTTTCTGTGGCAGTGCACATCTGTTTCTTTCATTTCAATGCAGGTTTTGGTCTCTAGAAGAGCTCTGAGTCTGGGAGCAGGGTACTTGATTGGGCTTTTGTGCTGGGCATTTCAAAGGCCTGCAGCCTGGTACTAAGATTGAGGCATTTAAGGATTTATGTCCTCATTAAGGAATAATAAGCATCAATGGAATTAATGGGTACTTCTCAAACATTAAAAAACCCCCAAACAATCCTGATTCTGCCCTTTGCAGAAGTCTGGGTTCAAAACATCTCTCACTGCTCTTTAAGTTGCTGTGTCTCAATGAAGATGATGACAACTTGGACAAGAGGCAAACCTACTCCTAAAATCAGATATTAGGAAGAAATTCTTGACACAGGGTGCCCAGAGAAGCTGTGGCTGCCCCATCCCTGGAAGTGTCCTAAGCCAGGCTGGTGTTCTAGAGTGCCAAGTAATGTGTATTCTATTGCCATCAGAGCTGGGGCAGTTCTCTCCTGTTCACTGGGCAGTTTCCTTTATCTCTCCCACAGCCAATCCTCCCTCCAGATCTCTGCTGTCCATGGCCACTGAGTGTCCCTGCATGGCTGATCAAATTCCATCATCCCATTGGGAGAGGCTCTGCCCAGGGGAGGAGCCAAGCATTCCTACCTGGATCCAATCTGAGCTTCTGGGACACCAGAACAGCCTTTCCACTGGATTCCCAGAGGAGCAGCTGCCTCTTCCACTGGAGCTTCAGAGGAAACCTCCCCCCTTGTCCAGGATCCCTGCTCCACCCTGACCCACAGTGTGTCAGCTCCTGTTCTGACTCTGTCAGTGTTGTTTTGTTTTACTGCATTGTTTATATTATTTTTATTTTCTACCCTAATAAAGAACTGTTATTCTTGCTCCCATATTTTTGTATGAGAGCCCTCCCCTTAATTTCAAATTTATAACAATTCAGAGGGAGGGGGTTTGCATTCTTCATTTTAGGGGAGGCTCCTGCCTTCCTGAGCACACACCTGTCTTTTCAAACCAAGACAGCTGGACAGGGCTTGGAGCAGCCTGGGACAGTGGAAGTTGTCCCTGCCCATGGCAGGGGATGAAACAAGCTGGGCTTTAAGGTCCTTTCTAATCCATTCTGTGATCTTGTGATAAGGAGAAGAGTATGTTATTACAGCCTCCAGGCCTGATGGGCTGAGGGGAAGGAGAAAATCATAGAAACTGCATTAATTCTGTCCAGGAGCCTCACCCGTAGGGATTTTTATCACATGCAATTTGTATTGAGGGAAGAAGAAAGACTCAACTGTCCCAGCTGTAAATAAACCCAACTTTGAGCTGGACATCAGCCTCCACACGAGGCTCCTGTCACTCCATGGGACACGAGTCCTGTGCTGCCCCTTGGGATGTGTTATTTCAGCAGAGCTGGTTCCACCAGCAGGACCCTGAGGCTCATTCAAGGCTCCCAACAAGAGGTGGTGAGGAGGAGTTGGGTGATGGATGGGCCAGGAGCAAGGCTGGGGCTGCTCTGGGGTTGGGGCCTTTTTCTGGAGCAGGGAGGAAGAGTTTGCCCAGAATAAATTCGACACAGTGGAACAAAGTGTTCCCCAGAAATGTGTTCTACAGCCAGGACAGCAGCAGCCTTTCTGCCAACTGAGGGGCCTGCTGCAGGAACACTTTGGCAAGGGGATAAAATTATAGCCAAATTTGTGCTAAGCAGCCTGCTGGTGGGTGGCTGGATTGTGCAATGTTACTGATACTCAAAATCCATTATCTGCTGCAAAGAATCTCTGAATGAAATGAATTGGTAGAGCAGATAGCTCTTTATTTTGTTTTTTTATTCCTTCCCCTCCACTCCCTTTCAAAAGCTGTGCATTCAAACACCTCTATTCAAATTCTTTGACGTTGAGAAGACCAGGAGGACAGAGCCTGTCATGAAACCTTCATCAAGAACCTGAGATCAGGGCTAGAAAATGAGCTCTTGCATTGTCAGAAATTCTTGGATTTGTTGAAACTTGGTCCTGGAAGGGATAAGCCAGAAAGCAAGCCTGAGAAAAAGAGGAAAAAATATGATATCCTTCCCCTTCAGCATGCACTTCTGTGAGTGCAGTCATTTCTGGGAGAGGTATCAAGAGTTACAGCTGCTCTCATCATTGCCAGGTGGGATGAGTGAATGGCAGAATCATCATCTTCATGTAGAAATTGGTGTAGTTTTGCCTTGGAAAGAGTGGCCATAGCTCAAGGGTTGTGCTCAACTGCATCTGTTGATTTGCTGTGTACCAACAAGAATTGTGCCTGATTGCCTGGCTGGCAAATTAAGGAAATATGGCTGATTTTCTCTCATGGGAGTAATTTTGGCCTCACAAAGTTGAATTGTGATATTAGTTAAGGTGCATTTAAGAACACATGTGTCTTGTCCTTGTTTGAGTCTTGTTCTAGGAGCAAGGGAGGGCTGAGCTTGGGCTGCAGATGCCACAAAGGCATCAGAGCTGAAAGGGAAATGTTGTTGCTGCTTGTACCACCCTCTCTGGCTGACTGAGCCAGCACATTCTGGAGCCCACAAGAGGTGATGAACAGCAGCAGCTCGTGGAGATGTTTTGTGTTCTGGTGCTTTTCAAGGCACCTCATAGTTGGAAGCAGACTTTTCTCTTCAACAATCTCAGCAATGCAGCCCAGAGTGGAGCCACAGCCTCATTAACCAAGGGGGCTGATGATATCCAGCATAAATGAACCCTCAGAGAACAGGGAAGGAGAAGCTGCAGCCCAGGCCTGGACAGTGTCTGTACTGCTGCCTCTGGGCACCAAGGAGTTCATGTGGAGCAGAGATGGTGCCAGTGCACTCTGTCCCCTGACTTTTCATTTTGGGGTTTGAAACCACCTTGAAATTATACTCCCAGCTGGGGAGAAGGGGTGTTTACAGCTGGGGGATGTGTGTGATGCCATTGTGGTTACAAGTTTTGATGTGGAGCTGTCCTGGACTAACACAAACCCCTTTTGGCTCACACCTTTGCTGTCCTGTTTCCTCCTGGCTGCTGTTGCCAGTGGAGGGGACCCTTCCCAGGGTTTGTGTTTATGTGACACAGGGTTGGGGAGCAGCTTCCAGGGTGTCCCTACAGCAGTGCAGGTCTGCCCTGATCTGTGTCCTACCCCAGGGTGACCATGGTGGCAGTGCTGGTGGGACCTTCCAGAAGATGGGAAATGGTTCTGAAGCTGATGTGGTGGTTAGGGAATGGTTCTGAAGCTGATGTGGTGGTTAGGGAATGGTTCTGAAGCTGATGTGGTGGCAGCACATGAAATGCCCCTTGCTTGCCAGATGCTGTGTCCGTTGCATTTTCAAACAGCACAACAGGTGAATAAACCAACACAGTGCAGCTGATTATGGAAAAATTGTTCAATATAGGTCAAAAAGCTTTGCCCTCAAACAAGTGGTGCTCATTGCTGGTCTCTGGCAGCCTTAACTGAGGAAGGAAGTGGCTGTAATTACTCTGCAGACAGGTCTTCAGTGAAATGGATTTTAACTTTTCAAAATCAATCGGTAGAATCAACCTACAGTAAAGTCTTTTACTGATTAAATATCACCTCAACCTCCTTTGAGGACAAAGTATTTACCTCTTTAGCTGCTCAAACTCTTAAGGAGAGACCTCCAGGGGACAGCAGAGAGGGGGAAGAGCATCTTCATTTTCTTGGTGTTTGAAGGGGTAATCCTATCCTACCTCCTTTGCTCCCGGCTCTCCAGAATATATTCTGATTAAAAAGCTCAGGCTTCCAGATCTTTTTAGATTTGTACAGATCATTAGGAAGAACATTAACTGATGCTTTTTTTATGCTTTGTGGGTTGCTGGAGTGATGTTTGCAAGCAGCTGTAGGCACAGAGGAGTTCATGGCAGGGTGAGAAGTGCCTCATCTCAATGTGCTGCCTTGTGATACGTGAGCATGAGTATTCTCATTCTTCTTCTGCAGTGACATTCTTTATTTTGCAGAAAACAATGCTTAGAGAAAACAGGTTTTTCTCCAGGGTCATGTTACCAAAGGCCACACTAAACCCTGTCTTTACCTTGCTCTTCCTGCCTCACTGTGCAATTTTTGCCACCACTGAAGGACTGCCAGGTGTTGTGTGATGCACAAAGCCAGGACCTAAGACCTCTTTTGTACACACCTTGTTTCCATCCTGAAATGTAAAAGCAAGGAAAGACTCCTAGCAACACCACTAGGGAAAAATCTACTTTAGCAGATCAGAAAGCTTTCCTAGGGGGCTGGCTACAAACTTTCAGCTTCTGGGTGGTGCAAAAAGCTTCTTGCAAACCCATTTATACCTGCAGCCCATGAGAATTCTGCCAAAACTGAAGGTAGATCTCAAGCCAGATGTTTTATCTGTCATATATTGTAAAAAGAGAGCAATAAAATACAATTTGTAACATCATGCTTTGGGATTTTACCTTTCAAAACGAAGAACTTCACTCAGGGTTATCACCTGGTTCTTGAAAGCAGAGAATGTGAATAATTTATTTAATTGAAATGTAAGTTTATGCTGCTTCACATGTTGGTAGACAAGTTGTGGGCTTGGAACAGGGCCACGTGTTTGCACCAGAAGGAAGTTAAAATTGCCAACTACAGGCTGATATTCTGTGCTGGTGACTCAAACTGTGATGACAATTGAAGCTGTGTTTCAGAAGCAAAATATTAGCACTGATTGTGATTTTCCCTGTCAGCAAAAGAACGTGGCAGTTGCTGAGAAATGTGATCTATTAAGGTTATAGGTTCTTAGGATTTTTTTTGAGACACACAGTGCATTTCTTTGTGGATAGAAGCCCATGTTAATTATTTTGGGGGTCTGCAGAGAGCTCTCCACTATTGTTGCACACAGACAGAAGAGGTGGTACCCAACCTGGTCACCACCACTGATGCAGCTATGAGTGTCATGCTCTTAAATTTGCTTAATTTTTTTTAAATTCCCTGATCTTGCCATCTGTGTGTAACTGTGTGTTTGCTGTGCTTGGAATTTAAACAGGTATTTTGGAACTGATGGTTGGTGATATGTTTCTGGACATCAGGGTCAAGAAATGCTACATGATCATCAAAGTGAGGTTTTTTGAGGGGAGGAGGCTGTGTTGTGATGGAACAGGAATGCTTATTTTTAATCTTTCATCTCTAGGAAGTATCACAGGAATTGGTGAAAAGAACAAAGATTTGCTCAATTTCTCATTTTACCTCCTTTTATGTCTTAGTTTGAACAGACAGGTGTCTGCTAAGGAAGGCAGGAGCCTTCTTTGAAATGGAAAATGTAAACTCCCTCCCTCTGAATTATTACAGTTTTGAAATTAAGGGGGTCTCAGGCAAAGATACGGGAATAGGAATACCAGTTCTTAACGAGGAAAATTAAAAATACAAATGCAATAGAAAAAAAAAAAAACCAAAACCAAAAACCAAACCAACAAACCACTGACAGAGTCAGACCATGCCCTGACCCCCNTAAATTAGAAAACTAAAAAAAATAATAAAAAAAAAAAAAAAAAAAAACCAAAACCAAAAACCAAACCAACAAACCACTGACAGAGTCAGACCATGCCCTGACCCCCTGTGGGTCAGGCTGGTGGCAGCAGGGCCATCCCAGGGTGGCTCAGCCCTCCTGCAGTGCCAGCTGTGGCTCTGCTGGAGCAGGGATCCTGGACAAGGGGGGAGTTTTCCTCTGAAGCTCCAGTGGAAGAGGCAGCTGCTCCTCTGGGAATGCAGTGGGAAGGCTGTTCTGGTGTCCCAGAAGCTCAGATTGGATCCAGGTAGGAATGCTTGGCTCCTCCCCTGGGCAGAGCCTCTCCCATGGGATGGTGGAATTTGATCAGCCATGCAGGGACACTCAGTGGCCATGGACAGCAGAGATCTCCTGGAGGGAGGATTGGCTGGGGGAGAGATAAAGGAAAGTGCCCAGTGAACAGCAGAGAACTGCCCCAGCTCTGACAGATGGCAATGGAATGCACACCCCCACTGACATCTTGCAACCTAAGACATTTTATCATGAATCTAATGAGAGAATCAGAGAAAAGTGCCTGTCACCAGCACATTACAGCAAGAGTGGGGTGCAGGGTGGATGTGCTGAGGTTTGGTGGGGGTGCTGTGGCAGGAGACCTTCAGGGGGATAAAGAAGTCATGCCAGGAGCTCGCTGGGTGTTCCAGGAGTGAAGAGTGTGGGGGTGAGTTTGTCTGGCAGATGGAAGAGCAGAGGATGTCAGGACTAGCCAAAAGTGGAAAACTCTGCCTGTGACCTTGACTGAAGGGATAAAAGTAATTCTGTGGGTCTGAGGGGTTTATTTGGATGTGCTGCAGCATGGAATTCCCTGTAGGAATACCTGAAGTGACACATGGAATCTTCACTCTTTATTCCAAGTGGGAATCCTACAAGCATAATACACCAATACACCAATAACCTCTGAAATACCATTCTCTCCTTGACCTCATGGGCTATTTTTATGAACATGTTCTTTTTTAAAAGCCAAAAGAGTCAAAATGACTCCTTGTGCTTCTGTGCCAAGCAGTGAAATTCCTGGGAAATGGGTTAAATTGTCTCTGTACTGATCAGAAAAAGTGTGACTAAAGACAGAAATTATACTGCAACAACATTGTTTTTAATCAGATCTGTATTAAGTGGAGGAGCAGATTTAACAGTTTGGTTCTCAGGAGAAATCTTATTTAGTTTATTTTCAATTCACACTTCAGACTTGCCTGGATTGGCCTTTTTGCTGTGTAGCAGCTTTTATCACCGTGACAGGATCAATAAGGGAAGGAAATTTGGTATATGCCACAGCTTGTCTGTGTGCATCAATGCCCAAAAGTAAAAAAAAACCAAAACTGTCTAGAGATTTTTGCATTCTTGTTTCTAGGTGGCAAATTTGAAAGCTTCTGGAAATCACTTTAAAAATTCACCAGAGTCTGTTTTCAGTGAAGAAATGTTTCTTCAGAAAAATAAAAGTATTTTTGCAGGAACAAAGATTTCTACCTGAGCTTTCCATGGGAATTCTACTGAGGAATTAGTTGGGACAAAACCATTTTCATGTGGTGACATTTCTTTATCACTATCAAGGAATCATGATATTATGACCAGTATTTGAAAAAAATTCTCCTTAGGAAAACTTAAAGAAAAAATATTTTAATCTGCTATATTTTAATCTGATGCCCATCCAGGAGAACCAGAAGAAGCTGACTAAGTCTGGAAGTCTGTATTTTTGGCCAGTCCAGATTTAAAGGGGAATTTTCACCAGAAAAATGTGCAGCAGTGACATTTAGAATTCCCTTGTTAAAGCAGGTGTTTCAGAAGGGTCATCAGAAACTGAAGGCAAATCCTGAGGATTGTCAGCAATATCTAATGGTGGGAGGCAGCTGTTTGCCTTTGCTAATCTTTACATTGTAGTAAATATCAAAATATATCAAATATTTGTGAGTGTCTATGCTGTGTTTTCATGGGATACCATCAGGACAGGATCCTGTGTCTGGCCAGAGAGAGGAATTATAAATACCAAAGGAAATGAGCACATTTTTAGCTGAAATTCTGCTTTTCTGAGTGCTTTGAGGTCTGTGTACAGAGCCCACGGAATTTGCCATGGGGCCAAATTTGCTTTTCACCCTGAGGACACCGTGGTGGCCTTCACCCACTGCAGAGCTCTGTCCCCTCCTCCTTTTGTTCCTGCACAGAGCAGGTTCTTTTGCTTTAAATTCAGCTCCTTTCCTCTCCTTCTCTGATTTTGGACAACTGTTTGGGGAGCAAAACATCTTGTAAAAATTAATCCATCCTGGCAGGATGTTGCAAGGAAGCCAGCAGGAGTTACCTGGCTCCTGTATTAAATTCACTCCAGATCTGGAGGAGAAATGCTCCATCCCTTTGTGCAAAAACCCCAGATTCTCTGGGTGCTGTTGTGGTGCTTTTCTCCTGGAAAACTTCAGTTCAGGCAGGAGCACTGAGGCCCTGAACTTTGCAAATTCCTCATCCAATACTTCTTTTTTGTTTTCCCCCAGCAAGTCGTGATTCCCCTTAACTCCCCCTGTTGCTACTGACACTGATGCATATCATGGTTGCTGTATAAATGTTCATTTAATCATAATGAGGCAGCAAACTCCCACATTTCCCTGGTGCCTGAGCTGCTTTCAGTGTAATTTTTAGTATAAAAATATCTACTAGAGGGTATGGAGAGGTATCAACAATTTTTTTTTTTTTGTCTTTTAAGTTTGCAGATGATCCAGCACAGCCTGTATTTTATTGTTGCTGACAGTTCCACTATGACTAAATACAAACTTAAATTTACAGCTGGAATGGAGGGATGAGGGATGGAGGGGAAAGATTTTCCAGTGAGAAGTGTTGCAAAATAGAAATTTGTGTGTCCTGGAAGGAGCTCAGAGATTCTGATTCATTAAAAAAAAAATTAAAATAAATAAAGAAGAAATTATAAAAGAATTTCCTCTGGCAGCAGATGCTCCCAGCTGCTGGCACGGGCAGGAAGCAGCACACCCAGGACAGATGACTTGTTGCCACAATTTTCACTTTCTCTGTCTGAAGCTATCCAGGCTTGTAGCCCAGAAGAAAAAGAACCAGAATGTACAATATCAAAGTGTTCTGACCATTAATTGTGAATATCCTCCTTGAAATAAGATGTTCTCAAAGAAAAAATGGTACATTTTAGTCTTTTCTCATAAGAAATTAACTCCTTATGTTCATTTGCTCTGCACATATCAGCCTTTCTGACAGTTCCCCTGGTTAATTTTGAGTGCCTTGACCAAATTCAGCTAAAGCAAAGAAAGATTTCAGAAATTCAAGGTTTGTAAATACAAACAGCAGGTGAGGATTATAGGATCTGATATAGGATCTCATTATGGGATTATAGGACCAATTATAGGATCTGTGGAGGGGGGAAAGATGTGAGTCCAGGATTTCAGTAGTCTTGCAGGTATCTACAAAGGTTGGAGATGTTACAAATTTCCCCAGCTGTGGGAGAACTTCAGGAGGAATTTGCTGCAGCAGAAGGCACAAAATTAAAGACTCATTCACCTTTGGATTCTCTGGTGTGGAGTAAGGAGAACCCTGACCCAGGAGCTGCAAGTCCAGTGCAAAAGAAAATCCCCATCCCTGGAAGTGCTCAAGTTCAGGTTGGGTGGGGCTTGGGACAACCTGGTCCAGTGAAAGGTGTCTCTTCCAACTCAAAACATTCTGTGATTTATAACTTTTGACAACACTTGCAATACTTGTTTCCTCTAACAGTATGGATAATTTTAATTTTTTTGTATGTTTTTTTTTCTCTTGATTTTAGGACACTGCTCCCAGTGCCTGCCCAGCACAATAATTGCATTTCTTCCCATGCCATTTTTTGGCTCTCCTGTGTCAGCCTGCTCCTGAATTTGAAATCAAGGAAATGTAACCTTGTACATGTGGTGAAGACTTGCTCCAGCTCCTGGTGACACTGCAAACCATTTGCCCACGTGCTTTCCTACAGCTCTGAGGATCTGCACTACAGAGATTCACAGGACAGTGTCAGCTTTTCCTCTGCCACTGATGAGAGCTGATCTGAGCCATGTTATCTCTACCTGTAGCCTTCAATTCTTGCTCTGACTCTTGTATGAGAGGAAAGAAAATGTCACTATTGTGAAATCAATCAAGAAGATTGAAAATTGGGAGATCTTTTATTCATAAAGTCTATCTTTTTTTCTGGATTTGCTGCTGTAGGATCTTGAGGAAATCAGAACAAGCTGATGCTGCTCTTGTATCCATCAAGAGCAAAAAATCACCTCAGACATCAGAGAGGGGCAGATGTGGGCTTGGGCAGTGTTGGCTCCTCACTGGCTTTTGGCTGCCTCACACCAGGGCAGACCCTTCCCCAGTTTAATTTTAAGTGTGGGTAAGAAATATTTCCACTTTCTTTGTTTAAAAAAAAAAATAAAGCCTTGTGGTTTCACCAGATGGATTCCAGGAAACAGTGAATGGCTGGGCAAGGTAGGATTTTGTGGAAACCCACTTTTCCCACTGACATGGAGTTATCCATCTATATCCTTCATCGTGAGAGCACACAGTTCTTCCTGGAAAAAGAACTACTTTGTGTCTTTTTAGCTCAGAAATGAAAGTGAGGTTCATTCCAGCTGATGCTGGTTACCTGAGCAGCAGCCTGTTCTCTCTCTGAGAGGCATTTTCACAGCTGGGGGGCTTTACCCTGCTGTCAGACTGTCCCAAAAGATCTGTCTCTCATCACTTCCACAGCAATTTTTTCCCTGCAGGTGCTGGGTGGGCAGCAGCAGTCAGGGGTGGCTTCCTGCCCCTTCTGCTCAGGGCTCTATAATGGGATTTTCACAATCCATTTCCTCTCCATGCTGCTCCTTTGGGAACATTGTGCCTTCCTGCAGGCATGCAGGCTTGTGAGATGTGGCAAGATCAGGTGCTGCATTTGCATTCTATAAAAACCATTTGAGTATTCTCTTATTGCCTTTGCAAAACACCCTCTGGTCATAAGAAATGTGAATTTTATTCTAAACAGGACAGAAGTTATTAGTAAAGTTTATATTGCTGCTGGCTCACAAGCAAGGAGCTCCATTTGCTCATCTTTTGAAGTCCAGTGACATTTCTGTGGTCTTCAGTGGAAAAAATGGGAAATTGGAATATTGTGGTGACATCAATACATCTTTTATTTCCTAATTGAGCTCTTAATCAAAGAAAAATGAGGATGTTTCAATTCACTTCTCACTCACTCAACAAACAAGGATGCTAACTGCCAGAAAAACATTGTAATGATTGTGTTGTGTGG
This sequence comes from Urocynchramus pylzowi, assembly GCA_013397555.1. Taxonomy (NCBI): domain Eukaryota; kingdom Metazoa; phylum Chordata; class Aves; order Passeriformes; family Fringillidae; genus Urocynchramus; species Urocynchramus pylzowi. Next base: position 261,007 of record VZRH01000292.1, on the reverse strand, counting down.
GTCCTCTTAAAAGAGGCAAGTGCTTTCAATGGAATTATGGTAATGATGTGATCATTGTCTGGGCTGGCTTAATGAGTTTAGCTGCTGCTGCAATATTAAATGCTTTGCACTTAAGAAAAACACCTCCTGTTCCACTCCAGAAAGATCAGAAAAAGCTGCTGGAGCTTTTGCTGTGGTGCTGGATACATCACATGGGGCTCTACACCCTGCCAAAATAACTGCTGCTTTGGACACTGTGGTCCTCTGTGGCTTTGGCAGCTCTGGTGCTTCAACACAAGCACAGGAATGGGCTCCTGGAGGATGTACTTTGAATGGATTAATAAATGATGTGAACGTTTGACATAGCTGAGAGGGGGAGAAAGTGGCTGGAGAGTGCTTCATATGTGTGTATCAAAAAGTGAGGTGAGGAAAAGAGGGTTCTGTGTCAGTCTGACATCATGAATCTGGGAATTGGGGGTGTGGCAGGGACAGAAACGAGGTGCAAGGTGTTGGGAAGAAGAGAAAAGGTTCCACAAAGGTTCTGTTAAACCATCTCCAGCTCTGTCCCAAGGACACTTCCCTCAGTGGTGCTGCTTTGGCTGCTCTGGGCAGTGCTGCCCTGGGGATTTGGGAACGCTGGGAAGATCTTCCTGTCTCACCTGGTGTCCTGCAGAGCTCAGGGAGAGGCAAAAGGCAGGTGGGGATGGAGAAAACCTGCCTGGCTTTGCTGGGGAACTCTCCTTGAGCAGTCCCAGTCTGCTGGAAATGCCAGGCAAAGGACAGAAACACGCCCATGTAGGGGAGCCCAATTTTAATGTAGTTTTTTGTTTGAAAAATCCCCAGTTATTTAACTTGGGCTGTGGAAAAGCTCTTTCATTCTGCATTGAGTACTTTTAAACTAAAATTGAGGGACCTCTCAGTCACATGAGTTGTCACTGTGTGATTATCCTGCAGGATGAGGTGTCTCCCATTGTCAGACCCTGTTTTGAGCAGGTTCATGTTCCTGACTGCCTGGGGCTTCCCTTCAGCACTGATTTTCATTTTTAAAGTGCACCATGTAAATGCTTCCACCCTTGATGATTCTGGTGTAAAGCCAGGTCAAGCCTGAGGATGGCATCCTTGGGAATGAGCATGTTTGTATGGGAAATCTGAAATTAATTTCTAGGCTGTTGAACTTTAATTAAATTTTGCTGCTCAATAATGGTGCTTTGTATCTTCTGCTAATTCCTCAAAAAACCTAATTCAAACATCCTTGACCTCTGCTGGGAGATGTGAGTAAATAGGAGCTCCTTATGGATTCTGGTATGGTGAGAAAAGAAATTATTTCTCCCTCAACATTGGAAACTAATTCACAGTCTCTGAAAAATTTTGAATTAAAGAAAATTTTCATAGACTCGCCTAGGGCATTAAAGAGATTTGGAGCATTAATACAGAAATGTGCTTCATGCTGTGGTTTGCATGACAAAAATGTTAAGGGGTTAGGGAATATGCAGGAAGTCAAAGATATGCATTAAATCATCCCTCAGTTTGGGACGTTTTTTGGGATGTCACGAGCCAGGTGACAGAGCTCTCATTCCCAGCATGTGTCTGTCTGGACATGGATTCTGCTCTTTGCACCAGAAAAATGTCAGTTTTCATTAGGACCTGCATGAAAAGAAATGAAAACTTTGTAATTGTAAAAAAACCTTCCTACTAAAATAAACAAATATTAAAATTACTATAATCTGTAAAAAATTTAAACAAACAAAAAAACCCTCTATACCTCCTCCCCCCAAAAACCCTCTATTCCCAAAAATAAAAATAATTTCAAAAATAAATAATAAAAACCTTAACCTTTAAACAACTCATCTTTAAAACTATACCCCATAAATTAACAAAACCCATAAACACAACTGTAAAAAAACTTATTAAAAAAAACAACTTCACAATTACAAATTTCCCTAAACAACTGCAATTCATAAAAAACTACAAAAACCTTTATTTTTTCTTATAAAAAAATCTCCATAACAGAAACAAAAAAAATTCTCTCATTAAATAAACTAAAAAAACTATTTTAAAAATAATGAAAACATTTATAATGATATAATAATAATTTTATAATAAATAATGAATAATAATATAGATGTTACAATAATAACTAATATAAATTTTATAATAAATAAATAAATATTTTAAATTATATTTCTTTGCCTTATTTCAATGAAAACTGTAACCATGAATTCTGGCACATGGAATTTATTGATATGCTCAAGTATTTTTTTTCTTATCCCAATGTATATACTTAGCAGTGTGGCAGGAGACAAAGGAAATCCGTCCCCATTAGTTATGTGGAGCAAATGTTCTGCTTTTTTCATTTAGTCAATTAAGACTCTGTTTGTAAGTACAAAATGTTTGTTCTAGACAAACTGATATATGGAGTTGAGCTGGGGCTGCATTTTCCAGGAACAAACAGTCCCGTGGAATGTGTGCTCTCTGTTAGGAGCTGGGAGAAATGTCAAATGCAAGAAGATTTTGTGAAACCTCTCTGGTTTCTCTGTGTGAATATTAATGATGTTTTCATGATAAACTCTTTCAGCTATTAAATTACTGGAAAGAAATCCACCACTTCTCCAAAGACGCCTGGATGAGTCATGTTCATTTATTAGAAAGGTAATTTTGGTTGGTTTCTGACTCTAAAAAAAAATACCCTGCACAATTTCATTGTGGTTTCCATTTAAAAACACACACATACTTTTATTTTTAACATAACGAGAGGGCTTTAATTTAAAGTTTCTGGGGAAGGGAAACCTTAATCCATCCCACTCCTGCTAGTTTGATGCCAGTGCCAGGAAAAGAAACCTGGAGTGGAGTTGCAGAGAAAACCTGAAGAGCAGCAGGAAGGATTTCACAGGATGGGTAAGGTTGGAAGGGACCACGGAGGTCATCTGCTTCCACCTCCCCACATCCCCTCTGGACAATCTGTTCTGGGCTTGGTCACTGCACAGGGAAGAAGTTCTTCCTCATGTTCAGGTGCAACTTCTGGGCATCAGTTCCTGCCCATTCCTCTTTGCTCAGCTTAAATATAGTCTTCAGATCTAGGCTCCTTGAAATTACCAAAACAAAACAAACAATATGCATACCTGGAATTCCTTAGATATCAGTGGGCAAAATTTGACAAACAAGGCTCTTTCGTAGTGTATTACTCTGCCATACATGGAAACAGTAGGTAGGAACACATTGCTATTTGCTATTCCAAATGTTGGTTCCCTAATATAGAATCATATTTATTATTTATTTATTAAGAACCTGTTTGGGGTTTGGGGTTTTTTTGTTTGTTTGTTTTCTTGGGTTTTTTTTTCCTTCCTCGGTTTTTCTCCAGTGTCTGCCCTTGGATTATCTGACCTCATCATGGAGATCCATCCTGACTGGTTCCTGATCTATTCCTGCTTTCTCAGACATATTGCAGCCTTTCTTATCAGCTGTACCACTCCAATTACATCCCTCTAACCTCCAGCTGCAGGGAATATCCCAAAGCTACAGGTGTTTTAGTAGCTCATTTTTTGTGCTCTTTAGCCAAGACAGGATTAAAAGTCCTGACTCTTTCTCCTCTCTCCCATCAGCATTAAATGCTGGATTTGGAAACTCTCCAGGGGGATGCAAAAGGAATGCTGAGCTGGTATGGATGAAACAATCTTTTCCAAAGGAAAGCAGCCTGGAAAAAATATGCATTTTGGAGTAACAAAGGGTTGATTCCTGACAGTAAATCCTGGTGAGTAAATCCTTGTGTAACACAGGAGATGAGCACAACAGCCTTTCCTCCCTCCTAATCAGAGGAGGCAGAGGCACTTTGGGGCCTGTCCTGTGACATTTATAAACCCTGACACTGCTTTATCTGCTGCTGATCTTGCCTGGAGGGAATTCAAGGGTGAGGTGTCCTGGCTTGAGTGAGACCAATTTGTTTTGGTTTTGGATGAATACCATATAATTTTTCATGGTGACATTTAGCCCTTGGAGATCCTTCCCCAGATGACTGATGTGGGTTTGCAAACACAGAGCTGGGCTGGGCTTGGTGCTGGTCCTCTGAGGGCAGGGGCTGTGTGAGGCAGAGCAGGTGCCCCTTGCTCATCCCTGGCTGGGTGATGGGCAAGAGAAAAGCTCCAGATCTCTGTTATTTTGGTGTTATCTCTGTAAGGCATGAGAGTTGTGGGATGTAGAGAGAAAAGTGGCTGGAGAGAGGTCAAAGAGTCCAAATACCCTAAATGTTCAATCCAACTGTGGTTCTTGGCCAGTTAGGCAGCTACAGAAGCCCTTATTACATAATTCAGTTTTACCAGGGTACATTTCATAACCAAAACATCATTTGAAAGCACATTGTTTCCAAATTCAGCCCATCCTAGGAACAAAAAGACTTTGTGAGCTGTTTTTGGGAGACGCCCTGGGAGCCAGCAGCCAGGAGCAGTTTGCCCAGGAGGAGCTGCAGGTTCTGCCTTGTGCTTTCTGCTTGTCTGAATCAATGAAATGACAGAGCCCCACAGATGGGGAGGGCACATCCTGTGGTTTGCCCTGTAGCAGGTGCTGGGTTTGTTTCCTGCTGTTGTTTTCAGCCTTTATTTAACAAAAGAAGCTTCATGTAGATGACAAAGGCAGTGAACAGGAGCATGACACTCGATTTCTTTTTCAATTTGGACAGGACAATGAAGTCACATGCCAACATGGCAGGAAATTAGATTTTGATTTTCTTAAAAAATAAAGTGCAATGGTGTTATGCTAAAATCCCAGGAAATCTTGGAGGTAATGAAGGGGGGAATGTAAATAATGAGGCCCCAAAGCTGGGAAGTCTACGAGGCATTAAAGCAGTGCCTGGAGCTCTTTGGTGCCCTGTAAAATGTTCTGTTACATAAGCATGTCTTCTCATGGCTTAACTCATGGATATAAAATCCCCCCAGGCTGATAACAGGAGATGCCTCAGCCTAGAAAATCTGTTACTTATTTACTTCACAGGTTTGGAGAAGTGAGGAAGCTTAGCTGTATTTAAGTCTTTCTGGGCTCAGTGGTTGCTCCACAGCAAAAGTTGCTGTTTTGGCCATAAAGCTGCATCCAGGGTTGGCTTCCCACTGAGCTTTAACTCAAATTATATTTGTAGCCTCGAATTCCTGCAATTCCACTAAGGATTTTTCTGCAAATTGTAAAAAAATTTGGCATAAAGCTTGTGTAATAGGGGAAGGGTGTCCAGGAATGCTCAGCACATATCTGGCCTGGTTGAATCATGGGGATGCTGCCAGTGTTTTGAGGAAGCTGAGCTGGGGAAGGTTTGTGGCAGCTGGCTGAATTTGGGTCAGCCTAGACCACATCTCCAGCATCCAGATGTCCTCCCTGCCCCAGTGAAATAATCACCCAGGCAGTTGCTACAGCTGCAGCCATGTGTGTGAGCAGCTTTTCCCTTCAGTGGGCTTAAGCAGCCTAATCAACAAGGAAAAAGCCAAGTGATTCTTTCTGGAGCTTGCTCTGTGTCTCTAGGCGTGAAAGCAGCCTTGGACAGGTCAGAAATGTCCTGAAATCATCTTTGTGTCCAGCCAGTTCACATATTCTGGCACGCTCTGTGCTGCTGGTGTTGGAGCAACTGAACCTCAGTGCTGCCCAGGAGATGAGGGTCTGTGGGGGTGGCATTGTCCCTGACTGCTGGTGGCACTGGCTGGCAGGACCCCCCCCCGACCTGCCCCAGGGTGGCTGGGGCTAGGGAGAGGTGAAATCCTGCAGTGCTCCACAGAAGTTTGTGTTTGCATGACAAAACAAAGAGATTTTAATTGTTAGAGGGCCTTGTGTACTTCTTTTTTTTTTGGTGTTTNTTTTTTTTTGGTTTTTTGTTTGTGTTGGTGTATGTTTGTGGGTTTTTGTTTGTTTGTTTTTTGTTTGGTTTTTTTTTTTTGCTTTGTTTTGTTTTTCTTTAAATGTCCCTGCTGCTGCACTGAAAAGAGATGCTGAAGGGCAGAGTGTTGCCAATGATGAAGGAGTTGGTGAAGTTTTGAAGTTTCTTTGCAGCTAAGGATGTTCTCTGGCCTCAGGCAGCTGATGTCCTGCCTACAGGTGGTGACCTGCAGCACCACCAGCCCATCTTTGTCCCTCTTTCCTTCCAGTACACTGCATGTGGCACAGACTCACCTGAATTTGGGCTGTTGATGTTTTTATTTTTAAAAGCAATCTATATCAATGTCCTGGGGTGACTTTATGATGCTTGTATCCCCATTCATCTGTTTAGCCCAGAAATAAGTTTTGCATCTTTAAGACTTCTAACCCCTCTAACTTATCAGCAAACTGAGAGCAGGATGTTCTTGGCTGAACACAAATTTTTGTAGGGTTTTGCTGAAAAAGTGTCTGTTTTCAATGCTTTATTTCTATCTTTGTTGATAGAAAGCAGAAAAATTAGATTTTTTTTTTTTTTTCCTTCTTTAGGGATGAAATCTCTCATGACAAAGATACCTGTTGGATCTAAGAGTTAAAGTTTGGACAAACACTTGGCCAGTTCTTTCTCAAGATTTGTGACTTTCAGAGGTGTCATACCAAGTCATTGTCTTGGTATAAACACTGCAGAGAGAAAACCACAGAGCTTTGGCACCAAACTCTGCCAGAGAAGTTCCAACACTTGCAGTGTCAGTGTCTGCATCAGTGTGAGTGCTCAGGTAGCTTGCACCGAAAATGAGAGCAGCAGAAAAGCCACTTTTAGGGCTTGATTCATCCCCTTCTGAATGAGCCTGATGAAAACGTGTGTTCTGCAGTTATTTAAATCCTGTAGAAGTGAAAGTCATACAGGGTAACTGAACAATACAAATCTCCCTTTTGTGTCTCTTCATTGTCTGTGTTTCAATTTCCCCAGTCACCTCTTGGATGTCCTTGGATGGTGCAGGGACATGGAGCACTGAAGCTGCTTCTATCAGTTTGGAAAAGACAGGTGTCTGCTCAGGAAGGCAGGAGCCTCCCCTGAAATGGAAACTTAAAATCCCCTCCCTCTGAATTGTTATAAATATGAAATTAAGGGGCTCTCAGGCAAAGATATGAGAGTGGGAATAACAGTTTTTTATTAGGGAAGAAAATAAAAACAAAATAAACAGTGCAGTAAATCAAGACAACACTGACAGAATCAGAACACAACCTGACAGGCTGTGAGTCAGGGTGTTGGTGGCAGTCCAATTGGAATGGTGGCTGCAGCCCTCCTGGAGTGGCAGGTGTGGTTCTGATGGAGCAGGGATCCTGTAGAAGGATGTAGTCTTCCTCTGAAGCTCCAGTGGAAGAGGCAGCTGCTCCTCTGGAAATCCAGTGGGAAGGGCTGTTCTGCTGTCCCAGAAGCTCAGATTGTATCCAGGTAGGAATGCTTGGCTCCTCCCCTGGGCAGAGCCTCTCCCATGGGATGATGGAATTTGATCAGCCATGCAGGGACACTCAGTGGCCATGGACAGCAGAGATCTCCTGGAGGGAGGATGGGCTGTGGGAGAGATAAAGGAAACTGCCCAATGAACAGCAGAGAACTGCCCCACCTCTAGCAGATAGCAAATAGGATACACATTGCCTTGCAGTCCAGGACACTGCTGCTGGAGGTTGGTGCAACTCTTGATGCTGTTACTTGTTTGTGGGGTTTTGAATAATTTTTTTGCTGTGCCTCAGTCTTTCTGCTGTAAACAGATTATAATGTTTATGTTGTTTATTATTTATAATGTTTCACCATTGTGAAATGCTTTGTTTCCTACAGTTAAAAAGCCAGGAATAAATTATTTTTATTATCCTGCTACACAATTTGTCTTTCTTACCTCTGCAGCACCTAGCGATCCTAATTTGATGATCTCTATTTTTTACTACTCCTTTATTTCTATTCAGATTTTATCAAAATCCCAAGGTCCAGTTTTCAAAAAGAATTCAGAAGGGAGAGGATTTAATTGATATATTTTCAGGGCATGAACGTGGCCTTTGAAAGATGCTGCTGTAAAGGAGAGACTTTTTCCCCACATCCTGGTTTATGGAGTGCCTGGACTTTGGATAAAAGCTCTGTTGTGCATCAAGGCTGGTGGGGGAAGAGATCAGGATATTTAGGAGAATTCCTGCTTCTCTTGTTCTGAAAGTTTTTGGGTTGTAACCACCTGGCTGAGGTATAGGTTCTTTGTGGAATACCTGCACTAGAGCCAGGCATTTGCTGGGTTACCCAACCTAAGCAAGGCCTGGAACAAGTTTAATCTCTGACTGACCTTCATTTGCTTCTCAACAGTCCCCCCAGGCCTTAGTAAGTAAATAATTTCCCCAGCAACATGCAAATGGAGTTGTCATTAATATTAACAACAGCTATTGTTTGTGAAATAGACTTCTTGGTCAGCTGGGTGTTTACTGAAGGTTTGAATAAAGTCAGAGTGTGATCACTGTTATGGAGCAGCTGCAGGCTTGAGGGTGGGGAAAGGAAGAAGTAATGAGTTGGCAGGTGGCCTGTAATTACCTGCTTAGGATGCTCTTGGTGTGAAATTAAATGCTCAGCACTTGCCCTGAAAATAAAGTGACCTTCCTGGCTGATGTGTCCTGTGTCTCTTGGGCAGGGGCTCATGTGCAGTGCATTCCAACCCTGAATCTTTGTAACAAGTTGAATTCCTGACTGGTGTCAGTCCTGCAGGAGTTTTACAAGGGAAGCTGAGTTCTCTGGGCAAAGGTTACATTTTGGGTCACTTTGCTGGCTTTCTGAGCTGATTAATCTGGCAGGGATTTATGTTAATGTGTCAGGGCTTTGCAAGTCTGAGTTCTCTTTTTTTGGCAGCTGGATTCCTTTGGAATTGTAATTTAAATATCAGTTTAATAATCAGAATTTCTTTTTTTTTTTTTTTTTTTTATTTCCTCAGTGAATCTGATTAACGTTTCATGGGAGATAGAATCTTCAGTTTCTCTCACGCTTCTTTATACTGGAGCATTTTAATTTACCCTTCCATCATTGGAATGGTAAACAAGGAGGAAGGGCATGGCTTAAAGATGTTATTTTCTAGTCTGCTATTCATCTTAAAGAGATGGAGCTAATTATGAAATGTCTTTTAGCACTAGGAAGGCCCAGTGCAATTTGCTCATCAGTGCCGAACTGTGCTCGTTTATTCTGCCTATATGCAACCCACATGAGACTTCTTCAATCTCAACCTTGAATGCTCCAAAAATTCTGTCCTTAAGTGTGTTTGAGTGTCCTGTAGCTCTTACCACGGGCTGGATGGCACTGGGGTGGCACAGGGGCTGTCCCTGCCTGGTGACCTCAGGGTGCTTCATCACAGGGAGCCCCTGTGCCACTCCAGTTCCCCTTCAAATTACACTGACTTCTGAGCTGATGCTGGGAAAGTTGCTTAAATTGTGGCTTTCTCTAATGGTTTTCAGTTCCTTATTTTAATTATTCTCTCTGTTTGATATTCTGGTGTCTATTAGCTGTTGTTCCTGCAGCCGTAGTCCATGGTGGGCATTCCCAAATACTCCCAGCAGCTGGGTGACACCCTGAGCACACCTGTGGGCACTGGAGAGATGTGGGCATTGCCAGGGGTTCCTTTAGGGAGCCTAATCTGTGCTCAGGGGTGCAGTTCTGAGCAGAAAATATTGAGAACTGGGGGCAGATCTTATTATAAAGTTAATATCCTACTGCATGTAAACATGCTGGGAGCCAAATGTGAATTCTTGCATTTCCTGTCTTTTAAAAGCTCGACTTGGCAGCTGTAATAATGTTTAATAATTAGGTATATTTTAGTGATGCTCTCACTGGGTTGATGGAAAACACAGTTATGCCACAATGGTAAGGAAAAAATCAGAACCCTGGGTAAGATTGTAATGAATTCTCTTTGCAAATAAATAGGGTGGAAACCCTTTTTCTTTCTGGTGTGTTACTGTTGTACTCTAAAGGGAAATGAGCTATCTTGAATGAACAGAATTATTATTGTTAGAAGGAGTAAAATACATGGTTTAATACTCTGTCAATGTATGAATACACTTCAAATTCTGTGTGCTTTACATTGCAAAATAATTTAAAATAATAATCCCTGCTTTTTGTGCATTTGCCTAAGATACAGTCCAGATATATTAGGAAAAAAAAAAAGTTGTCAAACTGTTTCCTGAAAAATAATAAGCTCAGCACTTAAGGGAGGTGGAGAATTATTTTGAGAAACAGAATCTGGGATATACATAATTTACAGTGCTGAAGTGTGATATTTAATTGCTTGTTTTTTCTTTCAGCACAGGAACGTTGTAAATCAAACTCTTAATTCATTGCAAAGCTCTGTTATGTCTGAGTCAAAACTGCAAGGCATCATCCCAGTGTGATTTGTGCTGCTGGAGATGTGGAGGAATCCTTCAAACTGCTGATTAAATGCTGTTTGGAAATGGACTTGAATTATTCACCACGTATTTGCCCACAAACAACAGAATTTTCTTTTAATCCTCCTCTGGTTTTACATCACACTGTGATTTACTGGAACCAGGTAGAAATTCTGTTGTGGCAAGAAAGCAACAGAACCAAGCTCCAGAGGCAGAGCTTGGAGCTGTTCAGTTGTTTTTCACCCATCCTTGGGGTGGAAGAGGAGACAAAGCAGAAATTTCACATTATAACAACTAACTTCACTTGTGCTTTGATCTCTGTGGTAGCAGTGGGACTTGCTCTGACTACATGTTCTCTGTTTAATAGTTTGATCTAGAGCTGCCTTTGTCTCCCCTGGGCTGCTTTTTTTTATAGCCTGGATGTGGATTGATGGAAAATTTTTCCCAGGTCACTGCACAAATTGGAAAAGATATTATGGTTTGGTTCTCCTTTTTCTTAAGCCTTTCCTTCCATGATCTTTCTGTATCACTTGGACCCTGTCTTAGGATCCTGAAGCTCACAGAAGGCATTTGCTGTGGGCAATATGTAATGAATATTAACTGTAGGATGCTGGAGCATGTTTGTAGACTGCAGGGAATCCTCCTGACCACTGAGTGTCATTGTTAACTCAGGAGAAATGGGGTGATGAGAACAATTTTTATTCGTGGAAGATGGGGGGATAAATCTGTGTGGGGAGTCTGGGAGGGCATGGCCATCACTGAAAGGGTTTGGTGAATGTCAAGGTGAATTTCCCTCCCAAGTGCTGTGTGTTCACCAGCAAGCTGGAGCTGGGAATGGCACAGACTTGCCAGACATGCTGCTGTGTTTCTGTGGGAACAGGGACACCTTGGCTGATTCATGTTGGGAATTTCAGGGACCCTCTCAGCTGGGTGTCCAAGGTCGCTCCTTGTGTTGTCTCTGCTCATCCCCCACCCAACCCAGGTCTCTGAGTTCTCCCCAAAACTGATGGCACTTCTGATGTTTCTCTGGGCCCTCTTCTTGAACATTCAGAATGTTCTTGAACATTCTTCTTCTCTTCTTCCAGTGGCCTTGTGCCCACTGGAGTCTCCTGTATGTTGTGGGGTGAAACCCAACACTTTTGCACCCTGGTGTCCCCTGCCTGGTGCAGTAGGTGAGGGAGAAGGGCTGGGGCCTCTGTCAGCTCTCAAAGCCTTGAAATGCCATCATCTGGTAGAGCCCATTGCCATCTGAGGCAAAATTATTTCCATAGAAGGAAAAATACTCAGAGAGAAATAGTTCAAATGGTGCTTTGTGCAGCTGTTTTCAAATAGTGAGTTTTATTACCTGTAAGTATTGCCACTTTTCTTTGTGGCCATGGCTGTTATTGTGAGTAGAGTGCTCCTCATATGTTAACTTAAAAATTAATACTATTCCTGTATTTTTTGTAGGGTCAAATCCTTGAAATTCTAATGCCCTACTATGGACTGTTTGCCATGCAGGGTAAACTCACCTTTATCATCATTACCAATGCTGGAACTAAGAGAGGGACTCTATTTTTGGGAATTTGGGTTTAAAATGCACCCTGCATTAGCCTTCACATTAATAATATTGCCTTCAATGATAACAAAAGCAAAAGAGGAATGGGAATTGAGCTGGGAGAAGGAAACTCACAGGTAGGAAGGCATTTGGTGCTGTACTTTTGGAGTGAGCAGTATTACTTTAATTCTTCTTAAAATCATCCTTACATCTTTGTGCTACACCTTAACAAGCAGTTGCTCTGTAGGGTTGCCTAGAACACTGATAAAACCAGGCTCTTTCCTTTGCAGAATGGCAAAATCTATCTTAAACCCCTCTATTATTTGAAATAAGATACTGGTGTTTTACTGACAAAGCAGGAGAGGAAACCTTCCACAGCTGCCTTCACTCCACTAGGATTTAACAGTGAGATTGTTATTGCCCAGCAGTTATGCTGCCATGAAAACACCACTTTTTTGGCCTCAAACCTACTTAAACTGGGCAGCTCAGGCTGGAGAGGGATTTCTGGGATCTCTGGTGCATTTGGGCAGAATTTTAAGTGCTCTCAAGTGCAAATTTTCTGCCCAAATGGCTTTGCTGTAAAAGTGGGGGGGTTTGTTTGTTTGTTTTGCTTTAGCTCAAAATCACTTCTCTTAGCTGAAGATGTAATTGTGCCCTGCTTTGACTGGTGACTATTCAGAACCCTCTGGGAATTCAGGAGTGTTATTGCTCCACTCTGGGAACAGTTCCCTGCCCACTGGGTGAGAACTGCTGTACTCCAGTGGCTCTTGAGCAGCAGAGTACAATCAATACAAGCTGCAGAGAGACCTTTCCCTGTTCCAGGCAAGGGCAGCATTAGCATCACACCAGGGTGACAGAGCCTGGGAAAGCCCACATGGAGGCTGAGTGCCATGGGCATTAGCACAGGAGAGGAGGAGAGCACTGAAAACACAGTAAGAGTGATGTATTTTCTCATCAATGCTTGTTTTTATTTTTATTCATAACAAATTAAAGTCTTTAACTGCTCCCCCTGTCCCTGTCAACACCAGCTCTTGGTGCCACGCTGCTTGGTGTCTGCTGACCTGCTTGCACTCAGAAAAAAATTAAAAGAAATTAAATAGAGCTATTTGAAAAGACTACACTTAAATGGTATAAAATTACATCATCTGACCCCAAATCAGCATCACTCCTAAGTTTGAGTATCTTGTTTTCTATGAAAACAATTCTAAAATGTCATTCAGTGTTCATCTTTCCTAGAAATTCCTGGTTTGGAAAAAAAAAAATCCTTGCCCTACAGCAGCTGGATGGTGAAGTGCTTTCAAGGAATCCAAAAGTTCTTTGATTCTTTGTGCTTTCCCTGAATTTTGGAGGTGGTGATGAGGATGATGCTTTTGTTTGTTCTTAATTCACTGTTGATAATTTCTCCTCGTTACCTCTCACTAATCTTTACCTTTTCTCATTTTCCTCCCCAAATGCTCCAAAAGCCCTTTAGATATTGCTTTATCTAGTTTTTAGGGTCTACTGCTTGGTTGACTGCTTTACTCCCTGCCCCAGGAATGATCAGGGAGGTTTTCCATGGAATCTTCCATCCCTCATCAGATGTGTGTGGGCAGGACCAGACTCACAACAGAAACAATAAAAAAATCAGGGATTATTTTTGCAGCCACTGAAATCAGCCATGTTTGACTCTAGGAAAGGTGTTTGTGGACCAGATGTAAAAGGTGATTTATGGTGAGTAAGACCAAATTTGTTATCTCCCCATGGCCTCCTGAGCAGCTGCTCTTCACCAGATTTGTCTCCAATGCATAGTCAGAAATGTCCTGGATGGGAAATGTTGGACAAAGGCTGTCACCCAGCTGTTACTGCTAAAAGAAGTGCATTTCTTAGTGGTAAAAAAAGAAAAAATTCATTCAATGAGAGTACTGGAATTAATAACCTTAATTAATATGACTCATTCTGTAGAAAGGTCCTCTTTTAAGCTGATACGTAACATTTTGAGGTGAACACATCAGTCAACTTTAAAGCAGGGCTTGTTGTATTTTTGTCTATTTTTTATTTGGATGAATTTCTGTCAGGGCTCACAAGAAAACCCACAAAACCTCAAAGTAAATCCATTCCACTTAATGAAATGAAATATGTCACAGTTTAGGACTTGGCACTTGGTTCTTTCTTTATGAAATAGTGTTTGGGTGACCTTTGTGTGAGGATGAAGGTGGTCAGGTTGTATTCTGATTTTTTTTCTTTTCTTTGTAGTATTCCATTTGAATTTTTAGTTTTCCTAGTAAAGAACTCTTATTCTTATTCCCATATCTTTTCCTGAGAGCCTTTTAATTTCAAATTATAATAATTCAGAGGGAGGGGGTTTACATTTTCCATTTCAAGGGAGGCTCCCGCCTTCCTGAGCAGACACCTGTCTGTTCAAACCAAGACTTTGCCACACAAATTGAGGGACAGGCTCATACAATCCAAAACTTTGCTGTTAGGACTTAACTTTGAGTTGCAGGTCCTGTTCCCATGTGGAACTTGCAAAATGTCAGGGCACAAGTAGCCTGAGGCTTCTAATTTTCCCAGTTATTAAAATATACAAGAGTAATAGATATTAAAGCATACCACAGTAATTGCTACAGGAAATGGGAAGGGTTTTGACAACCTGTTGGACAGAATAATTAGTCTAAGCCTGGGGAGAGTAAAGGATGAAAGCATGAATTGGAAAACACAATGAGCCATATTTTTGTTTCCTGTAAATTGGTTTTGCCTTCAAATGAGCTGTTCTGTGTAGAGAATTTGCCTTGCTATACTTGAATTGTTACTGTTTTAAAGGTTAATTTGGAAATACAATCCACTCCCAAGGTCTGGATGCCTCCAGTCCATCTAGTTGGTTAGTTGTGCTGAATTCCAGGCCTGAAATCAGTCTGAGCATGACTTCACATGCTGGGGACTCCAACTGGTCTGTGAAAAAGCAATTCTACTAATTCAAATTGGCTTGCTTTCTTCTCTTGTTAAATTTTCAAGATTTAAACCCCTTTAAGGTACTACTGTGACTTCATTACTTCAGCAGCTTGTAGCTAATAAAAAGCTTAAGAGTCAAAAATGACATATCTCTTCATAAAGTGCCTTAATGTACTTTTAAAAAGCTTTGCAAAAATCTACTAATGAGCCTACCAGTGACAGGCAGTCAGGATGGGAAAGGGCAAGAGATCTTCCAAATGTGGGCTGCTCCCTGCCCAGCAGTGTTTTGCTGTGCATCTTTAAAGCAGCTGGAGAAAGGAGCAGGAGCTTCCATGAGGGGTCTCACACCACACAAAAAATGGATCCAGCTGCAGCTTCTGGGTCACAGAGCAAATAAAATCGAGGACATCTCACTTATAGCTGCAATAAGAGCAGGTTTTTTGAGCTGCTGGGTGAGTCTGAGAAAAAGAAAAGGCAAGTTTGGCAATGGCACCTGTCAATGCCAGGCTGGAACAAGGGAGGAGAGGTTGAAAGCTCCAAGTGACCCCAGCAGTCCTTGGGGAGAGTTGGAGAGTTAAATGAAACTAATGAAGTCAAAGGGATTGCTGAAGTCATGTTTCTTGCACAGAGAACAGGATTAGGCAGCAAAGAAAATCTTATTTTAATGCATAGGAAAAGAAGAGATGTGGCAGAGCAGAAGAGTTTGACTTGTTAGAGGGTGTCCTACCGAGTTACAGAGAGCCAGATTTTGTAGGAGATGGAAATGCTTCCAAATACTCTGCCAAAAACACAAGACAAAAACTTCAGGAGAGGTACATCTCCTTAAGTTTAAAACCTCTTCTCTTAGGGGTATCAGCAAAACTTCTGAATGCAGGAAATTCTATTTAGTTCTGGTTTAGAAATTAGGGAAACTGAGGCACTGCACCCAAGGTCCTGGGAGCTACAGGGCACGAGGTCTTCTGGCTGCACTCTGCTCACTTGCAAACAGCTTGTGGCTTTGTCACTGGCCATGTCCCTGGGCAGGCATTCATCACCTGAACCCCTTCTTTTCCTCTCCCCTGCTCCTATGCAGAAGCAATCAGGAGCCCAAAAGCTCCTCTTGCAGCTACTCAGGAAACAACTTTAATTAATGACTCAAAGTTCCTGTGGTATCTATTTATGGGAAGCCTTTTTGGGAAGGAATTAATGATCTTAATGTCTGTGAATCACAGAGCATGGTTAGAAAGGCCACTCAGAGAGGTGTCTGAGGAACATTAAGATATTCCTTAAATAAACCTGGGGATTTTTTTTCCCCTCCTGGCCTCTGTAAGAAGCACAGGCTGCATCTATGCAGCTAATGAAATTTCCTGCTGATTGGACCCTAAACAATTACTGCATCTTCTGATTGCTAATAGCTGGGCTGTTAAGAAGAGAAGAGGCTCTATTGGGAAACAGGGACCCAACAGAGAGCATCCCAGCTGATGCCAGCTAATGCCCTCTCCAGTGTACACCAGGAGTTCAGCCTGTGTCTGCCTGATTAATCCCAGTGTGAGGCACCTGCAGCACTGGGGTGGTGTTAATCAGGCCCAGCACGCTGCCCTGGGCTGCACATGGTGGTGGGAAGGATTTCTCAGCTGCAGAGAGGCAGATGCTCATCTATTTATTAGCAGCAAGTTCATCACTTCATCATTTCCCGGTGCAGATTAACTAGGAGACAAAAGGTTTCTTCTGACAGCTTTCTGGGCAGCTATTGTGGCCAAAAAACCCAAAAAACAACAAACCAAACAAAACTCTGTGACAATGTTTTGTTCTTCCAAAATAAATGATGTGGTTCTTTCTCTCAACAGCAAAACAAAGTGCTGCCAGCAGCCTGGTGTTTCTGAGGAGCCCAGCAATAATGAACAGGGAAATGAAGCCCAAATCTTGGGAGCAATTTTGTGCAGTAAATAACCTGAACAGCACGGTGTCGAGACTACCAGGATGAGCACACATCTCTCATGGGTAAGAGGATCTGAAATAAAAATAAAACAGAGTTGTTACTTTTTGTCAGCACCACCTCCCTCTGCCCCACAGATGGGCTGGGTCTGAATCCCTCACCTCACTGGTTTTAAGGGGGGAGGATGAAGAAGGGAAGCTCAGCTCAATTGATAGAGCTGTTATTTATCCCAGGGCTCTGCTCCTTCCTTCACTGACTCTTCAGGTCCTCTGAAGCCTCTCCCAGGCACTGCTCCTCTTCTTGAGTCTGTGGTTTCACTCCTTGGGCATCAAAATATGCTGTGAAGGGCACAGTGAGAATGGGGGCTGTAAATTGGGTCTTTGTTTGGGGGCCATAACAGCTCAAGTGTGTTAGTATTCAAGATATGCTTTGAAGTTCCTATTTTCTTCCTGTTCTGCAGGGAGAATGGTAAATCTGTGGAATTTGGGTGCTATTTCCTATGAGGTTTATAAAATGATGTTGATTAAGTCACTCAGTCTGTCATAAATTTGTTTAATAAATATATGTGCATTTCTGGTGGCACAGCAATATTCTAGTGCCACCAGATGTTGGAATGGGGTGGGAGCCATCTGGACATGCTAGAAAGGAACTCTGGGGGTGACTTCACCTGACTGTTGTGTTGGTTGGATTTCATGAGGTCTGCAAGCTGCTTTAAATTTGGGCTCTTCCAAGGATGGATTAACTCATTAATGCTGGCAGAGCTTTTACAATGTTGGTTAATATTGGCATTATTGTTAATATTGGCATATTGGGGTTTCTGGCATTGTCAGTGTATTTCTTCTTGTGCATTGGTGCTTAAGCTGCAGTGGAGTTTTTTTCAGAATCCTTTTTCCATATATATTGTAATGTTTTCCTAAGCCTTTCACCATTAAATTAACATTAGGGCGTGGAGGACACTTTGTGTTTTTACTTTTCATTCCTGTGGTAACGTTGTGTAGAGTGACTCCCTTCTGCAGATTTCAGCAGAAAAAACAACCCTTTACCACTTTCTTCCAGCTGGGGTTCACCACTGCAAAATTGATCCCAGAACCAAATGTCCTTATTTCCCTGATGACAGCAATTTACAGATCTATCAAGTGGCTGTGGCCTTTATCTTGATTACCTGGGTCCCCAAAGCTGAGTGCCCAGAGGGCCTTGTGATGTGCATTGAAATTATCTGGTTGACTCAAATGGGATGAGGAGCTTCCTCTGGAGATGCTCTGGAAAGAAAGTCAGCAGGGACTGAAAAACAAATAAGATTTTCTTGTAGTTTGTTGCTTGGTTGGTTTTCTGTCAAATATTTTGATTTCCTTTATTCCTCTAAGGCTCAGTTCTGGTTTTAATGGACCTGTGTGTAAGGTGTTTTATCTACCAGGCTAAAGCTCATGTTCCCAAAAGAAATATCTATTTTCTTAAGCTCCCCTGCCACCTATACACTTCACTTTCCTTTTCAAACCTCTTCCTTATCTCTGCCATATATTTTTGGGGTTTTTTTTTCTGTCAGGTTAGGTCTTTAGTCTCTCTCCCTTCAATTTTCTGTGTCTCCTGCATAATTTCCCCCCCTTTATCTCTAACTTTAATGCACAATCCCTGGAGGTTCCCTGCTGGGAGAACAAGAAGCAGCTATTAAAAGGTTAGTTTGTGCTTTACTGAGGTTGAATATTCTGCTCATTAGAGAACAGCATTTTTGTGTGGCTACCAGGGAATAACAATAAAGGTGGTGGGTGTTTCTTCCCCCCCTTTCTGAGTACTGCAGCTCTACAAGAGCAGCTGCTCCAGGTGCCAGGTGGTTCCTCTGCTCCTGCCTGTGATGTGCAGCTCTCTGTGCTCCCAGCCAGAGCTGTAGAACCTCTGCTGGCCAACCAAAGACTATTTCAAATAATAAGATGGGTATTTAAATGGAATCATATTGTGGTTATGCAGTTCCTTGTGCTGAAGTGTGATCCATCTCCTCTGGCTGGAATGCACAAGGGGTTTTTTTGTCTGGCTCAAACACAGCTCTCTGTGCTCCTTGACAAAATGGTAATGGGGCAAAACACAGGAAATGCAAATCACACAGAAAAGGAACTGGGCATGAGAGGGTGATGAAAGATTATTCTGATTGTGGGGCTGTGTTCAATTAAACTGGGACTCCAGCTCCTGGGGAACAGGACTGGGTGTGGTTTTGAGGGTGTCTGACAGAGAGGACCTTCAGGACCTATTGAAAAGACGTTGATAGTGATTTGTTTACATAAGTCTCTCTTTTCCTTGCTAGGAACTGGTGCCAGCTGCAGCCTGTGGTTTCCTCTCCAAATTTCCATAGGGGAGGAGAGAACATGAGGAAAAAGATTGATTTGACAAGGCACTACTTTGCATTTATGGATAGGAAATCAAGATCCATCTGACAGTGAGGGCTTGTGAAGATTTAAGACTGTGCCATGTAGTTTTTAATATCATCAGCTTCTGCATAACAGGGAACCTTTTGCTGTCAGTATTTCCTGCTGGATGAGATGGCAAAGAACAATTACAAATGGGAATAATTTAAAAAAAGATGTTGGGAAGAAAATGAGCGTGGCTTTGAGGTTGGGAAGAACCCTATGGCAGCATCTTGTTAAAAGTACAGGGCTGTCTGAGGTGTTTGTGTATCTCATCAAGCACTGGGAAAAGGTCCCTGTGAGAGCCAGGCTTTCTTATCTCCCTCTGGTATTTCATCCTGCCTGTTCTCAGCAAGTTTTGGGGTGGGAGGTCTCTGATGGCTTTAAGGGGGATTTTCCTGGTGAAAGTAGTTCAACAGCTCAAAAAACTCTTGCAGGGCTGGTCATCTTCCACATATACTTCAGACAGTCATAAATACATTTCTTGACATTGTGGGCTGGTTACAACAAATGAAAATCTCAGTTTTATGTACAGATCTAATGCTCAGCCTAGAAATTTCTAGAGGAAATGTATATATAATATATGACCAACCACAGATGTGCATATGGACACACATTTTCTGCTTTTGTGTGGCTGAAACACCCAAAATGTACTTGAGTAGTTTCAGTAACCAAATCTAAGACAAAAGGGTTGTCAATTATGCTGTGAGAGCAGGGGAAGTTTGCCAAGTGGAAAGTCCCTCTGGGATTATGGATGCTTCCCTTGCACCTGCTTTCCACTGATAAGGGACAGGAATAATAAATCCCTCTAAGATTGCTTTTCCCTGGCCAGGAATTCGTGGAGGTGAGAGGCTGCAAGCCTGATCTCTAATGCACTTGCTGAGAATAGTGAGCTTCAGTAAGGAAGAGGAAAATTGGAGTGGAATGATGGTTTTAAGAAAACCCAGCCCAATCTGTCTGCAGAAAGAGTCAGCTGAATTAGAGCAACATGTTCCTTTTAGTAGTATGAGTCTCACAAGCTCCATAACTCTGGCTGAGAAGGAATTCAGACTCAGACTGGTTTCCCCTTGCTGGTGTGGGGCCATCAGCACCTGCTGCTCCAAACACATTTGGAAACTGATTTGGTTTTATTATTCCTTTTCTGCTGAGGGTCTGGGTGATGCCTCATGCTGCTCTGCAGCCTTTCCCCCAACATCTGGGTCTGATGGAGTTGTGGGGTGTGAGGCACCTCCAAAGGTGGAAAAAGACCTATTTGGGGTTTAGAAGAGTTCAATCTGTGTAGGCACTTCAGCAAATCTTCTGGGTTCCCACGTGCCTAAATATGTCAGTTAATTTGGTTATTTGGCTTCCTGGTATGGCTTTCAGCAGCTGCTTTGCCACAGCATTCTTGTGGTCTGTGCCTGACCTCTCTCTTCTCCTTTCTCTTCTTCCATGGCAATGGCAATAGAAGGGGCAGCTTAAAACTGTGAGGTTTTTTTTCCCCACAGGTTTTTATAAGAGCTGTTTTCTACAGGAAGCCTGTAAAAATGAATGGAAAGACATTAATGAATACAATGGATAATTAACCTGGCTGAGTTCTAAAGGATTTTTTACTTCAGGATAGGGTACACCAGCAGGCACATTTTCCTTGTCCTTTGTCGTGTATTCATCTGTCTGTTTTCTGTCTTTTGTCTGCAAGGTGCTTTTTGGTAAGAGATGAGTCCTGCAAAGGTGAAATAATATCCATTCTTCAAAATCTGAAAGTTCAAAGTATTACTGTGAAACCCTTTCAAATAGATTTCTACTGAATGAAAAGCCCTGATGGGGAAAGAAATCATAAGGCAGCAGAGGATACTGGCAACAGACAACTGAGCTGATACAAGAACTCAGTTATTCATGGTGAAGCATCATGCTGTGTGCAGGGGGTGAGGTGAAACAAGTTCCCTCTCCAAAGGTAAGCTGGAGAATAAAGCAGAGAAGCAGCTGGAGAAGTTTTTGGTAGAGCTGTCTTCAGGGATGATTCTCTGATGTCTGCCCCTTTTTTCCTGTGTTCCTTGAATGCAGGCTCTGACCTAACCAGGAACTGCTGGTAGGAAAGTGATTATTTCTTTCATCTTTTTCTCCCTCCTCACCCTTTTCCCAGCAGAAAGCATTTACTTCTTCCAGAAAACACGAGGAGAAACCACAGTTTTTTCAACCAAGTGCAGCATTTTTGTGGGGAGAGAAAAATGGAGCGGATTCAAGTCCAGCTTCCTCACCAAAGGTAGTCTTGCTAAAAAAAGGGGGCAACTTTATATTCATAGTGAGAAATGAAGGCTCTTGTATTGACCTAAAGCCTGGTATCTAATTCTGGACAAAAATTTCTGAATGTGATGGAAATTTTGACTAAGCAAGGGCAGTGACATGTGGACTCTGTAAGGCTCCTTGTTCTGACTCTGCTTTTCAAACTGTGCTCTGATATTGGCTGTCACCTGCCAAAATCTTTCAGATGAAGAATTCCTTTTTTTCCCCCTAAAATGAAGACAGCTGCTGCCTCTCACTTTAGCTCTGATTTAGGTGTGTTTTGTTCATAGTTAGCTTTAACCAGAATTAGCAATTCTGTCTAGTTCTGCTGCTTCTCATTTTGGCTCTGCTTTCCAATTTTCAATGTGTGCCCTTGTCCCAAAAAGCCAGTCTGTGCCTATCCATGGAAAATTGTTTCTCTCCACTTTCAAGTCCTCATGTCTAGTATGCATGAGACTTTTTTATATTCATTTCAGAGTCCTTGAGAAAGTGTGGAAACTTTTGAAGCCTCTGGTTAGGTCTTGTCCCATCACAGAGGAGATGTGATAGAGGGACAAAACCTCCCTTCTGGTCAGTGGTTTCAGTAGGAGTGGGAGCAATACAAATGCAGCAGAAATAACAATTCATGTTTCTTTAATAACTGAAAGGGAGGGCTTGATTTCTGCCTCTAAATAATGAGGAATATTTCAGTGTGAAAACTGCCTTGGAGCCTGGGAGTCTTTGGTCCTTGGGGGGCAGTGGGAGCATTCGGCTCTGCACAAATTCTGTTGGAAAATCCACAGGACAAGTGCAGCTATTTCACAAGTAATTTCCCAATTTTCATATTTTTCTCATTTCTGCCTGATTAAGATTTTCCCCAAAATGTGAAAACTGCTGTTGATTTTTCCAGCTGGAGATGGTACACCACTTATTTGGAGCTGGACTGTCTTGCTTGCCTATTTGAGCAATTTCTCTTTATAAAAAGAGTTTGTAAGAGTTGCTGTGATCCTTATCTTACTTCAATTGCCCTGGCTCAGTACCATATCCACCTTGTGGGAATTGAGGAATTTCCTGCTTGTGTCTGCTACAGCTCTTTGGGATTTTCCTAAAAGTGCAAGCCTGCTTTGAAATTTTGCTGGAGAGATCAGTCCTGGAACTTTCAATGACAACAGAGGGTTTGAATTCCTTTTTGTGTTATGGTCTCACTTCCTAGGGGCCAGGATGGCTTTGTACCAAGTCACTTGGATCAGAAAATAAGGGAATGAGAGTCTAACAGCACCCAGTTCTCAGCTTAGCAGATGTGGAGGTTTTTTTAGATGCCTCTGCAATGTCATAGTGAAGTAAGGGGCATTGATGTGACATGTAGGGATTTCCAGTGCCACGAGCTCTCTGGAGGGTCACAGCAGGGCAGCTGCTGCCTGGAGTCTGTCTCAAAAGCTCTGGAGTCTGGCAGTGATGCTCCTGTGCTGCCTTAGCCCTCAGCTGGCCTCTCCTGTGTCTCTTCTATCACAGCTTCCAGCAATGCATGTGGTTCACTTCATCTTTCAGATAGCATTGATTTCAGAGAAGTGTTTCCTATTTCAGACCTCTCCCATTCTATGTGATAAGGAAACCTTTTTTTTTTTTTTTTTTTGCTTACAAGACTATGTAGACTATACATTCTTTGGAGGATAATTTCACTAATTCTCCTTCGGTATACTGACAGCACAATTATCATCTCACTTGACAGCTGTTCCCTTGAATTTTAAACATCCAAAACACATCCAAGGGCACTGGAGGAATTCAGTAGTACTGCTGTCTGTTGCTTAAAAGTGCTGAGCTTTTTTGGAAGGGGAAAAGATTTCTGCAATCCCAGGGAAGACATTCCATAGCATGAAGATGGCAGCTCTCTGATGAGAAGGGATTTGGGAAATATTATCAGATTTATGAATGAAAACTACAAGCAGTGAATTGCCAGAAAGAGCAATGAGGAGCAGAGGAGATAAAACAGAAAAATAAGGAATACTTTACTTTGACTTTGCTTTGCAGGACAAGCTGGTCCTGCCATGCACTGACCACTTCCAGTGTGATGTGGGAAAAGGAGCTGAAGTGTAATCAGACCCTGTGGGTGATCACACAGTTGTTCCCAGTGACATTGATGCCTGTTGGACTTGGACCCCATAGCAAATCTTGGACATCAGAACAGCAACATGAATGAGAACTTGTCAGTTGGAGATTCAGTAAATGAAACCTGATTTTTTGACAGCCCAAACTCAAATGTGGTATTTTGGAGATATTGGTGTTTTAACTGTGTGCATTCATGGCATGGGGCTGAATCCCTGACAGCAGGCAGAAAACAAGGGCTGAGACTTCAGCATCTCCAAAGAGTTGTTTTTCTCTATCATCCACCAATTCTTTTCTTTTCCCTTTTGCTAAGATCTGTAGTTTGTTCAGAAAAAATGGGGGGGAAAAGGGTCAAAACTTTCAGAAAGAGCCATAGATACAAATGTCATTATGCTTTACTCATTTGGGTGTGCCTGAGATGGGAAACATTGAAGACCCTTAACCTCAGGATGTTTTTACAAGTCAAACTAATTAAATCAACCATGTGAATATTTGCAAGTAAAAAGTGCTGGGAATCACTAAACAGGCATAAAAAACTTGATGCCTTATCATGAATTGTGCCTTATCATTTTTTAATGCAGAAAGCATTAATCTTTCCTCCTGAAGGCCAAGAAGCTTCAAGGAAAAAAGGCTGGGATCTCTCCACTGCTGCTTGTGTTTCCCTATGCTGCATGGAAGAGTCTTTTTGTGGTACCTGTAGCACCTTCTGTATTAACTGATGAAACATGAGATAAGGGAAGAAATGTTAATGAGATAATTTCATTTACTCCAGGCCTGAAGTTTGCCTCCCTGTTGCCTTGCAGACAACACAGCCCTTTTCTGGAGGGATGTGAATGGGATTTGCCTGAAAAGTGCACTTGAGTTTGTTCTGCACCTTTCCAGCAGCTTGTGCATCTTCTGGTTTAGGATCAGAGCAGGGGCTCGCTCTGTTCTTCCCACATCATAAATATGGACATGTTTGCCAATAACTGAATTTTCTGTTAATGTTTGACTAAAAGGTGAGGCCAAAAGCTCAGGTTTATGGTACCCACTTAGTAGCAGAGATGATTTAAGCTGAAAAAGCATTTTTAGTAGCACTGGTTGCAGATGGGTGCTTAGGACAGAGCCCACCTTGGTGCAGAGCACTCAAACCAAAAACCACATTGTGCCCCTGAACAGGCTGCTGGGATCCTGCAGCCCTTCCTGGGAGGGTCAGCAGCTGCAGTGATTAACATTTGAGCAGTGGGAATGCTCAATGGGTTATTCTCTGTGCTGCTGTGAGAGGGATGACTCTGTGCAATGACAGACTCTGGCTTATTGTGCATTCTGTTTAAGCACTCCTCCAGAATGCACTGCTGGGCAGCCCAAGGACTCAAGGACTAGAAAGGATTCATTCATGTGAGCTGGCTAACTAGTATTCACCAATATTGGCAACAGTTTCCCATTATTACCTAAAATTAATATAATTTGTTCCCATTCCCATTGCCAAGGAATGAACTGATCAGCCCTTCCAACTGCCAGCCCCTTATTTGGTTCCCCTCTTTTCTGATGAAGTGAAATTGCCAAGATCCAGCACCTTCCTGTTGGAACCCTGGGCACTGGGAATTTCAGACTTTCTGTGCTGACAGGCACTGACCCCCAAGGGAACACTGCATTTCACCTGAGGCTGTGGAGAAGGCTTCCAAAATGGAATGACAGAACTGGGATTATGAGTGGGAGTTTGAATAGAAGTGTGTAATATCACAGGGTGGAAAACTCAGAGTTTAAAGGTTTAGAATACAGTAATAGATATAAAGCAAGATGGAGGTTTTAGGGCAGAGTCTGGTCCTTCTTCCTCACCTTCTCCATGGGTTTGGGTGGTTTTATGTAATTAGAAAAGTCCACATTGCGGGCCACAGGTGGTTGGTTATTGGGTTAAAAGTAAAAATAATTGAGGTGTCATTTCTTAATTGGACAGTTTATCCTTAAAAGAGAGAGGGAGGGCTCCATTTTTAGTTTGTTAGAGAGCAGTGCTGTAGAACTCAGGGTTTGTGAGACTGTAACATAGATAAGAACTAATAAACATCTGAGTCCCAACAAGAAATTCCATCTCGTGCGTTTAATCCCAACCATGGCAAAAAAGAAGCAAAGACTCCACACCTTCCTTCTTGGCTGATTTAATGACTTTTGCTCTTGACACTTTGTCCCAGCTTTACCTTTTGCTGCAAAGTTTCCCCAGGCTTCTTCCTCTGAGGAGGTTTTGCCCTCATCTCCTGTAGATGATGTTGTAGAATGGAAAGTTTCCATTTCCCCTCTGTGCTCCAGCTCCCTCCTAGCAGCACCAACAGCAAATCTGCAATTCCCAACCCCCCAGCAGCAGGTAGGAGAAGTTTCCTAATGGATGCACATTAATATCTTTCCCTTTGGAGCAGAATCTCTTTTGTAATATTATGAACCACGGTGATTGTTCAGGCCTGTGTTTGCCATTGTACATGCTGTACTTATTGTGCTTTCAGTCTGTGCAATCAGCAGGATATGGGAAGGATTCTTTGGCACCTTTGCTTAGTGATTAGTATTTGTATAGCACTTGAAAGCTTAAAATGCTTTAAGAGGGATAAGTAGTACTATTAATAATGTCATGCTTTACTGTATAGAATGGAGCTTATGCATATTTGTGGTGATAATCCCCAGACTTCTCTTTATCAAACACTGTTGTCTTTCTGATCTGCTTCCAGCTTGTCTTCCTCACACCTGTCAAAGCACTTTTCAAACAGCTTTTCTTCTTCCTCTGATTAAAGGCACACACACAAAAAGATTACTCTTAACACAGAATTCAGCCTTCAGGTTTCAGTGACCATGCCCAGATGTGGTGGTCTCTAAGCCATGTTCAGATACTTTGATCTAATCAGGTTTCCACTAATCTCTCTGTCTACTGCTGACCTAAGATCTGCCATTCATTAAAGCCCATTTTGTTTTCAGCAGCATTTGGGGTTTGATCTTCCTGGAGGAGTGCTTTCCTGTGTCCAGGTAATGTTTCATCTGTGCTTTTTACAAACCAATTTATTTTTATGTCACTCCCTGTAGCTTCTTGTTGGAAAATCAGCTTTGAGGCTGAGGAGGAAATTAATAGAGACACAGAGAACTTTTTTCTTAATGGCTGAGGCAGAGTTAAGGAAGAGTTTTCTCCCTTCTATCTCAAGCTGAAAAAGCTGGGTGAATTTTATGTGCATTTCTCTGAATTTTGAGGAGGTTAGGGCAGGAAGGCTGTCTGGAAGAGATGAGTTTTAATGGAGATGGAGGAGTCTGTGTTTTTTAAGTGATCATTGTTCTCCTTTGGCAGGGCCCCTTTCAGCCCCAAAATAGCTCCATGCTCAGCAGCCTTCAAAGTGTTTTAAAGTGTCCAGGAGCCAACAGAGGTTCATTGCCAGCTACTGACCTTGGGTGTTTTTGTAGAAGCTGCTCAGGTTTCCAGTGCTGGTAGCAAAATATTGGTGTAATCACAACCTTTCTGCTGCTTTACCAGGAGATGAGAGAGAGAACAGCATTTCCTGAAGAAAGGGAGGCACAAAATGTGTAATCTGGGTAGTGTGGCATCTCTATTATAAGCATGACTTAGAGGAAGGGTTAATTCACAGACAGCTGAGCAGAAACTAAATTACTTGGGTTTTCCTCCTCCAGCCTGGGTCACCCTGTGCTCCAGACCCCCAATTTCATGGAGCAGAGTCCTGAGCACGTGGCCTGGGAAGCAGAATGGAGAAGTGGGGCTGGTGTCAGGCTGGATCAGAAACCAGAGCCATCAGTCCTTCAGTTGTGGCAAGGAGATTCTGCTTTTAGGCACACAATGCTTTTCTAAGTGTCCATTATATAAATATTTTGCCCCGATGGATAGCGTTGTTGAGCATTTCTTTTTCTTCTGTACTCAAATGGGTACTGAGGATATTCAGGTCTTGCAAACATTGATTGCCTCCAGTTGATTATCCAAAGTGACTTTTCAAACCCTGTGTCTCCCTCCCATTCTGGCTGACATCCTGGGGTACAAACATCTGGCCTAGTGCTCTAAAATGCAGAAAAGACTTTCCCAGCCTCGACATGAGATTTTTTTTCTTTATAATTTCCTTTTTGACCTGATTCTCTTAGAACTTCCAAGATTCAGTAGAGCAAATGCCCAAGAAATATGAAAATACCTCAGTGGAGTGTGCTGCAGGGGAGATTCAGGCCTTCAGATAAAATTAGTTTTTTATTTTTAGAACTATGCGATGACCAAAACCAAATTATCAAAGCCTTGCCAATAAGAAAATCAGCAATATTGGGTTGATGCTTCTCTTTCAATTACCTGAGCATTTTCAGAGACTTGAGAGTAAACAGCAATTCAAGCTGCCTACTGCTCAGAGGTTTTAATTAACTCTAATGATAATTGCAGAGCATGTGTTGCCATTTTGGGCAGCAATTACACAGCTTATGTGGGGATTCTTGTGTGGGTGAAAAGTGGTGTGGGGAAAAAGCCCCTGGTATCTGAATATGTATTTATACACTTGTTGCTAAAATTGGATTTTATTAGAGAGAGGAATCTGCTTTCAGCTCTGAGGGTCCTCCTGCCGTGCTCACTCAGGCCAAACAGAGCCTGGTTTGCTGTTTGGTTTTATTCTGAAAAAGCAGAACTGAGCTCTCTGTTCAGCATTTCAAGAATCTTTCCGAATGGGGACACAAAGATTGAATTTTCCTTGGAAATCATGAGCCTAGAATGGATACATGTTGTTGGAGGAAGCACAGGCTATTTCTAAGAGCACAAGCTAATAAAGGTTAGCCCCTGTGGGATTTAGGCTCTGAGATTCCTTCAGCTGTCCTGAAAAGCCCAGCTGAAATGGAGCTGGTTTTGGGAGCACAAACAGCCTCATTCTGTGCATGTTCTCACACAGGTCTGACTTTATTAGTTTTGGAAGTTTTCTTGGATGCTTAGTGGAGCAAACATCATTCCACTGACAACCAACCTCAAGTGACCTTAGAAGCTTTCTTTAAATGTACCTTTCTTCCTCCTTCTCCTCTGACTCCATCAGAATTAAAATCATTCAAGGCTTGTGGTGTGTTAATCTCACCCTAAAAATGGAGTTTCAGCTCCTTGGGGTTCCTGTTGCCTCTGTTGTAGGGAAGTTCTCACAAGTCTCCTGCTCAAAAGCATCCCTTCTTGAAAAGGGAACATTTCAGTTTTATTTCAGGAACCTGGAAATGGTTCCCCATTTCTCAGTGGGAAAACTTGCTCAGAGTTCATTTTCTTTCTGTGTTTTTTTTTTTTTTTTTTTTTTCCTGAACATATCTGATAGACTTAATTTGAGAGCTCTGTTTTTGTAACACAGACTATGAAATCATCTCTAAATGTTGTAGCCCATGTTTATCAGCAATCAAAAGCATATAAAAGCAGATGAAAGCTGGATTCTTTTGCTTTTGACTAGAAGAGGTTGCAAAAGAGCTAGTGCCATGGAGACACAAAAGAACCCTCCTCACAAAGGCTGTTGTGAAGGCAAAAACATGGACATTTTGAAAACTAAGCTTATGGTCTTATTTCAAAAGTCAAAGAAATGTAGCCAAAACATTTCTGGGGTTTTTTTTCTGCTTTCTGATGTTAGAAAACATATCAGATGGGCAAAATTTTTGACAGGTAAATTTCAGGAAATGCTTTGCTCCGAAGGATCAAATGGGATAGTTGCATTAATTATTCATAAACCCTGAGTGGCACTTATTGCTTGGAAAGGATGAAAACAACAACAACAAAATATAACATTTTAAAAAATTGTTAGAGGTTCTGCATTTGATAGAAATATTTCATTAACCTGCAGAGACCATGAAGTGATTTAATAAATCTTTTCACACCTGTGCTGTGTCCTGGTCTCAGATAGAATAAAGCTGATGCAAGCTGAGGAGAGAATTTTTTTAAATTTAATTCATATCTTCATTTTCTGTTTAGCCTTATTCCTTCAGCCCTAGGACTCTTGCACAGGTGGCTTCTATTGGAACTATGAGTATCACTTGATCTGATACCCTTTGGGGACATCCTGATGAGTTTTTACAATAATTTGGGTGTGAGATGAAGGAGAATCAAATGGAGCAAAATCTGAACCAATTACTATGCTACCCTAGTCCTCATTTTTTGTCATTTCAAGTTCAAAGGAAGATAAGGACCCTTTTGGGCACAGATTGCAGTTGCTGGGTGTCATTATAAATACATTTCTTGGTGACTATTTCATGCTGAGGCTTGAAAGGTTGCTGAGTCCTATTCTGCATCAACTTCAATCAGGCACCACTTGTCCAATAAAAGGCCTGGAAATGATTCTGAGAGCATTTTCCCCCACGTGGTGCCTGCTGAGCATGTCCATGTGTGCTGTGGGCATTGTCCATTCAAGAGAAAACCCCCACACTCAAAGCTGTGCTTTGTCATCCCCAGTTAGGAATTCTCCAATAGTGCTGATTTTTCTAGGATTTTGGGAGACAGCTTTTCAATCTTACCATGCCATAAAATCATATCTAACCATGAAGAAAAAGGCCAGATTTGAAAGATAAAATAGCTTTTAAGTCCTGCAGGTGGTGCTGAGAAAGGAGAGTGCTTTGAGCAGTGTGCTTTAAAGTAGCTCAGCAAGGTGAGTGTATCCCAAGGTTATAATAAATGTGGGAACTTTGTAATTAGTGCTGGCTATTGTATGGTAATCAGAAGTGCAATCTTGCAAATGACTGTGCCACTGCTGGGCTATAGCTATTTTTTTTTTCCTCTCTGCAGCTCTGCCAGGAAAAGATCATTAATTAAACTTCAGTGCTCCAGTGACCCTCCCCTCCACTCTCAGAAGTTGTATTTTCTTTGTTCATCTCTCAGAGTTTACTCATTTCAGACCTGTACAATTTTCACCTTGGAGCAGTTCAGACTCCAGCAAGCCCTGAAAGCTTGTGTGTCCCCACAACATGGTTTTTCAGGAAAAGTCCCTGTTTACATGTCCTGCTGACCTTTAGAGGTAAAATGTTTTCGCTGCAGTCTTTTTTTCACTGTAAAATAACTGGGTGAAGCTTGTGAGCTTCAAAAAACATTAATTGTTTTTGTCATGCTGAGCCTGGGAAATGATGGTGGATGTTGGAGGTGTGTTCTGGATCGTGTTGCAATGGGAAGGTTTCGACTTTGGGGGCTTTTTTCACATCAAATCTGAAACATGGAATCTGTTTTTTCTGGTTTTTTTAGGGTGGTGGTCTTACAAACAATGTGTCAAAACAACATAATGAAGTTTATCAGCAAAGAAAATATAATTAATTATTTTTAAAATAATAATTCTAAATAATTATTATTTTAAAAAGAAAATTAATTTTATTTCTATTCTTAGAGCAATTGATTTCATTACACCTTTTTCCTTCTTTGTTTGTCTCAGGCTTTATCTCCATCCCCAGATCTGTCTCCATGGCCCCAGGCAGGGTGCAATATATCTATACCTAGAACATTTTCTGTTGTTTGGTATTTTTTGTTGGTGCATTAAGTCCTCTTTGGGTTAAAAGAATACCTGTTTGTCCTCAGTTTGCCCAGGAAAACCAGATGCATAGCAGCACAATAAATTTCCCAGAACAAGGTTCTGCGTTTGTGACTTTAAAAAAATATAGATTGTGAAAGAAATGAAGGGAAACAGATGGGATGGGAGTCGATTAGGGCTTTATTGTCAGCTGCTGATGAGCAGAGGAGGAGGATGTTGTCAGAGCTCTCTATAAACCCTTGAATTAGGATGCCTGGGTTTAATTTGTCACTTGTTGTGCTAATGGTGACGTATGGGCACACTCAGAGCTGGAGGTGACAGTGGCCCTTGGGCCAATTTAATTGAGCTGGATGTGGGAAGAGCAGCCTGGGCTGTTGGGGGGATTGTTGGGGGGCTGTTCTCCCCCAAATCTGTCTGACTGTCCCTGCTCACAGCTCTGCCCTACAGCACTTCCCATCCTGTCCTTGCTCTGGGTCTTTGAGGCTGTTAATTGATGCTTCTGTCAGAGCTGGCAGCCAGGTTAACCTGAGGCTGCTTTTATCAGCCTGTGCTGGAGTTTATCTGAACTGTTTGTGGTGCACAATGGACTCCCCAGAGCAAGATATTGACTGCAGCAACAATAAGCAGCTTCTGAGAAATCTCACATCACTGCTCTGGGGTAGGGGGGGGGAAGCTGTGTGATGCTAATTGCTCTGACTCAAGGGCAAAGCAAACTTTAATTTATAAATTCATTATTGTGCCATAGCTACGGCCTTTTTTGGCTTCTCACAGGTAATTGTACTGCTGGAAACTCCTCTGATCAGGAACAAAATTATTTATTAGCAACGAGTCAAAACCAGTGAAGCATTAACTCTGCACATATTAGTAAGTGGAATCATTCATTCAAGCTCCAAAATACTAATTTATTGGTACAGTGTCCTGTAACAGCAGTAATGGAGGAAGCTGTGGGTCCAGAGAGAAACAAATTGGATGCACATCTGGAAATAGGAAATATTGCCCTTTGACAGAAGTTTCCTGGCCTGTTGTGGACAGAGACCCATCCCCATTTAGAGAATCAGATGTTTCAGGGCTGTGAGGTTCATCCCTCGTTGCTGGCTCTCTCTTGGACCACTGAAAGGTTCCTGCCCTGGAACACGTGGAGTCCTCAATATCTTGATGAGTGTATTGGAACAATTCAAGGTTGTCATTGGCAAGTGGCTACACTGCCCCAGGTGCCCAGCCAAGTTCTTTGGAATTTTAAATAGGATGCAACTGAGCTACCTGGGCTATACCAATACAGAAATATCAACAGCAAAGAGCTTCTGGTTCAGAAAGAAAAATACTGAATTTTTTTGAGGGCTTGAAGATCTAGGACACAACTTCCTTCTGAAAAATTTCTGACATGATTTTGGAAAGAACTGCACTTTCCAATGAAATGCACTTTCATGTCTTTTTGACTAACATTTATTTTATAATTATATTGTGTGATAGTCACATTTAGAGACCCTAATGAGAATTTAAGATCCCATTAGTCAAGCTGAAAGCATTTCTTATTAAATAGCTCATTTAAGTTTTCCAAATGGTCAAAAAACTTTGAGTAAATATTCCCGTGGTTCTCCTTTGTAGAAAATAATTATGGGTTAAGTGCTGGGTGTTATTGTTTGTCCATTCCTTTCTGTAAGCACAACGCCTGGGACTTCTGTGTATTTGTAGATAGGATTTACATGAAAATCTTTAATACTACAAGTAAAAAAAAAAAGAAAAAGCAGGATACTTATTCTGATTAACAGTTTGGATGTCCTAGAGTGTGGATTCTTTGGTTTTTTTCTGCTAAGGTTGGGATTATATGTGCGAGACGGAATTTCTTGTTTGGACTCAGATGTTTATTAGTTCTTATCTATGTTACAGTCTCACAAACCATGAGTTCTACTGCATGTCACTCTAACAAGATAAAAATAGAGTTGTATCTTTCTCTCTACAAGCCTTAAGGATAAACTGTCCAATTAAGAAATGACACCTGAATTATTTTTACTTTTAACTCAATAACTAACTACTCGTACCCTGCAATGTGGATTTTTTTATCCAATCACACAAAACCACCCAAACCCGTGAAGAAGGACTAGCTTTCACCTTAAAACTTCTACCTTGTTTTATATATCTATTACTATATTCTAAACCTTAAACTCTGAGTTTTCCACCCTGTGATATTACACACTTCTATTCAAACTCCCACTCCTAATCCCAGTTCTGTCATTCCATTTTGGAAACCTTCTCCACAGCCTCAGGTGAAATGCAGTGTTCTCTTGGGGGTCAGTGCCTATCAGCACAGAAAGTCTGTGACCAGGGTTCCAACACTAGAGACAGTCAGGTTTTTTGTAAAAGGGAAGTGAGAGCACACATTATATGGGGAAAGTGCCAGAATCAGAGGCTGAAAATCCTGCTTTTCTTGTCCCAAGAATAAGCAGCTGTAATGGCACTAAATAAAAACAATTGCAGAGAAAAGACACAGCTTTCCCAAGGATCTGGGGGACATGAATCCCAAGATGTGGATCAAATCTAATCTCAATATGTAGGAAAGTGAGGATTGGCTTAAATGTTCCTCTCTTGGAGGAGTTTAGAACCATTCAGGATCTTTGGAAATTCACATCCAGAACTGGAGTGCACTCCAGGAGTCACAGTTTAAGCATATTTTGGTTAGAAAACATATTGCAGATGATGCAACTCACTTTAATAGTGATGGTAATGGCTTGCAGTGGCCTGTGGTCCCTTTCAAAATAAAATCAGGGCCAGCCTGAATCTTGGCTCATCCTTTTCTCACTCTGAACTGTGAACTGCTCTTTGCCCTTTAAACTAGACTTGGTCTGCAAGAAATTATCTGGGGAAATGCTGGCAAGTGCTAACTTTTTCACAGCCATTAATAAATCTGTGTTCCAAACAAACAGAAGCAAATTTCCTTTCCTTCTCTAATGAATCCCTAGAGGGAGTTGTGGATTCTGCATATAAATGGGCTTTGCTCACATTTTCTGGTTTTAAGTGTGGTGTTTTGTCCCTCTCCTTATTCAGCTCAGAAGGGTAAACTCTTTACCTGCTTTCCAAGCTTCTGCATCATCTCTCTGTATGAAATTACCAGCACAAGATACTCCAAAGCTGAGCAAACAGCCCAGTTAAAACCAGCTGGCAAGTGTCTGAGCAGGGAGCAGCCCTGCCTGAGGGTCCCAGCTGAAAAATCTTCTGGTTGGATTTCACTGTGGGCAGGAGCTTGTCTGCTGTCCTCCTTGGCACTGGGAGGTGACACTTCAGCCCTGCTGCCAGACCATTCCCAACCCTCCCTTGCAGGAGGACAGCTGGCAGCTCTGGATCTGTCTCTGCCACCAACTCAGTTGTCTGTCTCCAGCTTACTTATGGTCCTTTGTAATTATCTTTTCCCTAATTCCTTTGGTTATCTCTTGGAATATGTTAAATTAGAAATATGAAGGTGACTTGGCATAATTATTCTCTGGTGAGTCAACAGAGCTCTTCAACATGAACTGAGTGATTATAAACATTAAGTTCAATTAGGAACATGGGTAGCTGTTCTGTGGAGAAATAGACTTTTACATTTTCTGAGCTGTGATGGATTTCCTCTCTTTCAGAGCTCAGTGTGTTTAGCTTTCCTGTATTTGTGCACCTCCTTGGAGGAAGAAATGCTCATAAATACTGGGAAGTATTTATAAGTACTACATCCATAGTACTGTAAGAAAAAGGGTGTGGTTTGACTTTTTCAATTACTAGCCCTGTGAATTGCAACAGGATCTTCAAGGAGAAGTGAGAGAAATATACCAACCTCCAGGGAAGTGAAATGGAAAAAACCCAAAAATAATGAGGAATAGAGAAACTTGCAGACCCAAGAAAAAGCAAAGTCATTAATAAGGCTCTGGAGGGGATGTAAGCAGCTGGTTCAAGAGTGCAGGAAGCTGAAATTTGCTCCAAAGCAGGTCAGGTCAAAAATCAAGAGGAGATGGTCCCATGGGCTTTGGCTCAGGAGGTTTTAGGGAAGACAGAAAACATGGAGAAGAGGGTCAGAACAGACTTTTAAGAGCTGATGTAGTGTTACAGTGTTCATGAGCCACCTAGATTTTGGGAATTGCATGGGATCTGAGCTGTATAATCTATGGAATTACTGGGGGTCTCTTGAGACAAGACACTGGGGGTCACCAGTCCCCACTGCACAGAAGGGGACTCCAGCTGTGTTCCTGTGGTGGCAGATTGCAGTGCTTTGATTGACAGTCTATTTAATGTAGCATTTAATAACAAACCTCTTCATGCAGCCTCAGAACACAGGGCTTCTCAGGCCCTGAAAATCTCCAAGCCCCTTTGCCCCTGTTTTGGTTTTATTGGCCCCAGCCCTAAAAGCCTGCTGCCTGCAATGTATTGCTGGCTCCTGAAGTGCTTGGCATCTATGGGCAAAAAGCAGCAGAAAGAATAGACTGAAAAATCTGCTTTGTACTTTATTTGCAGTGTTTACCAAGAAATGGGCTATAAAAGTGATTGTGTACTTCAGATGATGCAGCCTGCTATCGATGCAAAGGATGAGCTGTCAACATCAAATATTGCAAGAAGAATAAATCTCACATACCACGGGTCTTTTAGATGTAAATGAGAAAAAAAGGTCAGGAATGGGAAGTGCACAGGCTCATCTTCTCATAATTTTGCACAGAGCAGATGCTTCTGAGAGTAAGGGAGGCAAGACAGAGCTGTAAGGTGGAGCTGATTTGCCTGCCAGGTGTTTTTTACCAAGGAAAATACTCTTTTCTCTGCCAGGCTGCCCCTGCTGAGGACATGGCTCCAGTTACTTGGTTTAACACTCTCCTGCATAGCTGGCTCATGCCACTTGTGCAGGAAGGAGAGACAGAGTGCTACGAGCTGTGATGAGACAGGTCAAGGTGCTGACCATAACATTTACCAAATAAACTGCTGAACTGAACAGAATGTGTGAAGGGGGGTCCCAAGCTGGGCTTTGGGAGGTGAACCAACAGACAGCAGGTCATCTGGGCAGGGAAAATGCCAGGCTCCTAAATCACCTGCTAGAAATACGTTCTTGGGGCAGGGATTTGCAAAAATAAGCTGGGCTCCAAAGCAAATGAGCTGAGGGAAAGGCTGAGGCTGGGCTGGGCCTGAGGGGAGAGGCAGGAGGAAGGTGCAGGGCTCCTGCCAAAGCCCTGCCTGCTTTCCTTGGGAGGATGGGAGTGCTGATTGTGTGGTTGCAAGGAAGGGGTCAACCAGGACAGGGTTGAATCCTGAGCAGGAAAGGGGAGGAGGAGAGGGTCTGTGGGTGTGGAGCAGCTGCTGTGGACAGGCTGTGCTCCATCATGTGGGCCTAATGCAGCTCCAAGGTGGATGAGCATGGAAAGGTGGTGCTGGTCTGAGGCCACCCCTCTGTGACATGGTTCTGAAGGTCAGAGGTGTACAAAGATGAAAGGTGTCTCCAGGGC
Source organism: Urocynchramus pylzowi (assembly GCA_013397555.1). Taxonomy (NCBI): domain Eukaryota; kingdom Metazoa; phylum Chordata; class Aves; order Passeriformes; family Fringillidae; genus Urocynchramus; species Urocynchramus pylzowi. Next base: position 224,723 of record VZRH01000292.1, on the reverse strand, counting down.
TGGTGAGGAATTGGCACAAGCTCTTAGCTTTGATGCTGAGAAGAATTCAATAGCAGCATCTCTGTGGTCAGGGCTCTTCTGTGTGTGTGGCATTGACTGAGAGCAGTGCTGCAGGGAGCTGCTGCAGAGCTGGAACAGCCTCATTAAATCTGAGCCAAGAACTGGAGCAAAGAGACACCTAATGAGTCACTGGAAGACAAAGGAAGAGCAAGGCAAGAAGTAGAAAGCAGAAAAAGTAGAAAGCAACAGGTCGGTTGAAAATTGAAGCAAAATGCCCAAGAAATGTTTCTTGTCAGCCTCTGTCCTTGTGAGGGATCTTCACTGGGCTTCCTCACTGAAACTGCTGCAGTGAAAATGAAATTCCCTCTCCATCAATTCCTCTTGTAATTAAACAGTTGGAAAGAATCCAGGTGAAATCCCCAAACCACATTGCTACATTCGGCCTGCTCCCCTCCTGCACTGGTAACATGTCAGGAGGGCTTTGGGACTTGGCTGTGACTTGTCTCTGATTCATCAGACCTTGGCCAGAAGAGGCTGAGTCCGAGCCCAAACCACTAGCACTCCGTTGGAGATTAGTTTGGAAGGCTGTGCTTAATCAGAGCTTGGGCACAGGTGGTTCTATTTTAGCCAGTCTCCAGAATCATTATCATTTATTGGTTGTCTTTGGTCTCAGGGCCCTGTACCTAAGTTGTTGTGCAGGAATGCAAATATGGTTTGGCTTGGCTGGAGCTCCCCTCTCCACCTGGAATGTTCTGGGTTGATGCATCCCACCCTGTTTTCCTTTCCATTTCCTGCCTGCCCTGCAGCCCCCATGCTGAGGCCATCTCATCCTGGAGTGGCACATGGCACCTAAACCTGCTGTGCCCGTGTCCTGCTGCTGGGGCAGTGGTGTCCCACAGAGGGGGAACCTCTGGGTCTGCCCAGGCTCCTCCAGCACCATTTCCCTCTGCACTTTGGGCAGTGGCTGAACTGTTTCCATGGGTTGGCCCTGTAAGTCCTCATTCACACAAAGTGTCTACAAAACCCCAGTCTGAGGTGGGGAGCTCTGGCTCTCTCCTGGTTTTGAATGCATGTGTGGGACAGCAAAGGGACAAGACTTTTATGCCCTGGGGACAACCCATCATTAATTTCAGATGTGATTCATTTCCCAGCGGGACAAATAATCCCAGAGCTGAGAAGACACCTGGGATCTGGTCCAATGTCACATTTTATCTTTGCACTCTATCTCCTTGTTTTCTGGGAATGCTCCCTCTGGGAGCTATTTTGAGACAGAAGAGGCTGTGGCTGCCAGCCTGGAGCTGTGCAGTGCTGAGGGGCTGGTGGGCACAGCCTGCTGCTTCTCTGGCTCCTCCAGGGTTTGTTAGAGAGGAGGTTTAATTTGAGCTTGCAGGGAGCTAATTCTGTGCTGTCTGGAGTTTTGGTTATGTCATGAGTTATGGCACTGTTCATCCCCACTCTTCAAAGTGCCACCAAACTGTTTTTCAGCTTTTTCTATTTTTCATCTGGCAAGTCATAAATGGTTTTGTTTTGGTTTTTTTAACACCACTTCCCAGGCTGGTTTGATTCCTTGGATCTTGGTGATATTACATCAGGGCACAGAATAGCAACTGTGTTCAGAGTAACCAAAATAAAAGTGACAGAGGCTGTTAATCAAGAGATGTCAACTGGGGTCAGGACAAGTTTCTAGCCATCTTTCATGAGCCAGAGATGAGGTCTGAATCGTGCTGCTAAACAAGATGAAATGTGCCTGTGGCCTCCTCCACCATTCCTCTGTGAAAATGTTGAAAAGCTGGGGCTTTTTTGCCTTAACTTTGTGAAGTGTGGCAGCCAAAGCCACCAACCAGAAGGTGCTGGATCCTGGGGTCCAAAAGGTTTTACCTGGGGTCCAAAAGCCCACGGCAGCCTGGAGTTACTTTCAGCATCTGAAATCCTGCTTGGTGTCTGGTCAAGGAAAGGCAAGACAAGCACTTTCAGATGATAGATCACCCTAAGGTTTGACTTATTAGCACTGAATTTCTTGAGGGGAGTCCCAGTGGCTGTGATCCAAAGCTCAGTGCTGTAGCTTGGATCTCAGAGCTGGGCAGGGTGAATGCAGACCTGCTCAGCACACAGGCAGAAAGCAGAACTGAGGTGTTGGCTCAGGTTGAAAGGTGTAGCTGGGGGTGTATTCTGTTTCCCATCTGTTAGAGGAGGAGCAGTTATCTCCTGTTCACTGGGCACTTTCCTTTATCTCTCCCCCAGCCCATCCTCCCTCCAGGAGACCTCTGCTGTCCATGGCCACTGAGTGTCCCTGCATGGCTGATCAAATTCCATCATCCCACTGGGAGAGGCTGTGCCCAGGGGAGGAGCCAAGCATTCCTACCTGGATCCAATCTGACTTTGGGAACACCCCAGCAGCCTTTGCCCCCTGCATTCCCAGAGGAGCAGCTTTCTGCTCCCCTGCATTCCCAGAGGGAGCCCAGGCCCATCTCCAGCAGCCCTGGAGCTCCAGAGGAAAACTCCCCCCTTGTCCAGGATCCCTGCTCCAGCAGAGCCACAGCTGGCACTGCAGGAGGGCTGAGCCCCCATGGGATGGCCCTGCTGCCACCACCCTGACCCACAGCGTGTCAGGGCATGTTCTGGCTCTGTCAGTGGTTTTTTTTCTCTTTTTTGTACTATTGCATTTATATTTTTAATTTTCCTAGTAAAGAACTGTTATTCCCATACGGGTGAGGCTGGAATTAAACCAAGAGTGTAAATTTGCCCCATATTTGGTAAATTTCTCGACTTCTGATATGTTTTCAAAGCCATGGAAGAAATTACATTGGCCAACAACTTATATGATGAGTTTCTCCCAATTGCAGTGAATTATCCATGAGCAGTTTAAAGTTTGATGACACACATATATAATTTAAAGTAGTTCTGACACTTGCATATAATTTAAAGGAGTTCACAAAATAACTTCTGGTTTGTAAATTGGAGCGACCAGTGCAGGAGCACATATGGAAAAGCTGAGCTTGGATCCCTGCTGATTAGTGCTGGAACTGCAGGCACAGCCTGCTCTTTGTGCAGTTTGGAGTGTGACCAGTTCAAACCTTTTACAGCAGAAAGTGTTTTCTAGAGCAGCTTTAAAGTGAATGTCAAAAGATCATTAGTTGATATGCAAATAAAGAAATCATCTCTCATAGAAAGGACTTTTCCTTCCCACTGAGGAATTGAAACTTGTTTTGCCGCTTAAAACAATCTCATCTCCAAGCCCTGCTTGTGTTACTTGGCAAGTGCTGCCCAAATCTGATAACCTTGGCAGTGTGTGGCTTTGAGGTTCTCTGTTTTGTAAGATGAAATTTGCAGAGCTGCTGTTGAAATCCCAGCTGAAGGAAGTAACAGTCTCATCACTCCACTGCCCACTAAAACATCCCAATGAGAGCAGGAAAACAGCTGGCAGATTGAGATGAAGATTTACTTCAGCCCATCCTCCTGGCCTGCAAAGTAGCTTTGCAAAGTAGGAGGGATTTTGAATGGGGTTAGTGGGAACTGGGAACATGATCTTTGGATGTGCCTGGGGAACACTTTCATGGCAACTGTGGCTCATCTGGCAGGGCCACACATGTGATGGTGGTGGCCACGAAAGCTGCAGTGAGTTACAGCTGGAGCTGTAGGACCAGCCCAGAGTCTGTTTTTGCAGCAGAATGGCTTTCACTGTCCCTTGTGCAGCACTGGGTCCCTTGGGAGCCCGTGGCAGAGGAAAGCAGGACCATGTCATGCTGTGGGTGTCTCTGAGCAGTTGTCTCTGGACTTGCCTGTGGCTCTCCTGTCCTTCCCAGCCACAGGGTATCAGCAGTGTCTGCTCTGCTGAGAGCTGAGGGGAGATTTTCCCCACCTAATCCAGCTCTGTAAAGCCAGGTAGGCAGTCTGTGGGGCAGCTGAGACGCCTGGGCCTGTGAAGAGAGGTTTTTTTCTCCTTTCCCTGCATCTCTAACTCAGGGCTGGGTGGCTCACACCGAAGGAGACTGCACTCCAGTTTAAGGTGGCTGAGAAATTACTAGAAATAATGTGGCCTAACACTTCTGGGAGCCAGCAGCCAGCACTGAGGCCACTGTCCCCTGTTCCTGCTGTGTGCAGTAAAAACTCTTAGGGTGAGCAAACAATATGTGCTGATGAACATGCACTGGCTCATTTAATCTCAATTTCTTTACAGACCAGGCAAAAGTTTAAGCCCCCAGGTTTGATTTTGGACTCAGCCCAGGTGAAGGCCAAAGGCTTCCCTGTGCACAGCAGTGGTTCTGTTGAAGCAGACTTGAGCACTGGCCTGTGGTTTGCTCTCTGCTTTGGTTCCCTGTGAGGGTTCTGCAGCTCCATGATGAAAACCAGCTCTATAGTCCCCTGTTCCCTGGTGCAAATGTTCATGGTGCTGGAGAACCTTCTCTTGGGGGAGTGTGGGTCTGTCTTGGGGGAGACTTCCCTACAATTTATACAAGTCCAAGACCTGATATCAGTCCAAAACCTGGTAGGAGAGACTATTGGTAAAGAAATTCTTCAGGCACCATCTGCTTATGCTACTCTTGCCTGCTGTATCCCACTGCTCAAAGTCAGCATTAGTGGAAATTCCAGCTCTGTTGTGTCTGCCTGCCACTGCTGCATGGCTATTTATCTCCACACAGCTGCTGCTGAGGTTTAAGAACTTTGTTTAGTCCCCGAGTCTCTGATGATGTCAAGGATTTTTGTGCAGTTTGTAAAATTGCCCATTCATATAAATGTGTCTGAATAGTTTCCATGGGAACACCTGCTCCACGCAGGGAAATGTGATTTGCCTTTATGAATAAATATGGAATCTTGCTACCTTGGAGAGCCTGGGCTAGAAAAGGAATGGCTGCTGGCTAAGAAATAGTGCACAAGAGGCCAGCACAAGCCCTGGGTCAGCACAGCCAGCAGCAGGACAAAAGCTTGGGGGAGAAAATTCTCAGAAATTCACTCAGGCTGAACCCTCTGGTGTAGCTTGGAGCAGGATTCCTGGTGCTATGAGAAGATTTGGACTTTTCATTGACTGACTGAGAGTCACCAAGGTGCCACTGGTCTTATTGTCCCTGCAGCATCAGCTGGGGTGGGTCTTTGTCAGCAGCTCGTGTTCCATAGGGAGAGCACCAAGGTCTGAGGTGAAGGTTTTTCAATGATGTGGCATTTCATAAAACCAGCCTGTGACTCCAGGGAGCTGTGCTTTGCAGCAGCACTGGAGATTGAGGGGAAAAAGGGCTGGATGTCCTTTTAGTAGGGAGGGAAGCAAGTGAGGAGCTTCCCCTGGAGCTGGAGGCCATTCTGGCAATGAAGCAACTTTTAAATTACTTTGCTTAAGCTTTATGTTGGACAGAATAAAACAAAGAAGTGAATACTTCAGGAAGGTCTTGTTTTCTTTTCTTTAGAGGATAAAGAAGCCCTCTCCTCAACCCTCGTGTAGGAGGGTAGAGGAGCACTTAAATTCAAGTATCTTCATCCACATGCCAACCAGGCAGGCTGTTCAGCTGGCCCCCTTTGCAGCCAACTGCATCTGTGACCTGGGATAGGTACAACTACTTGTCACAATGATAAGCTCAGAGTTTATTTTTTTAAATTCATTTCTGTTTGCAAGTGTTCAACCTTAACCTGAATGAATCACAAAGCAACCAATAAAGGATGGGATTAACCTTGAGGTTTTGTTTGTATGTTTGTTTGGATTTTTTCCTTGGTTTTGTTATTCTGAATATTAGTACATCCCAGAGACTTCTCTCAGTTCAGACTGGCAGTTCAGAGTGGTGCCTGGGGAGATCTCTGCAGCAGAAGTTCAATATATAGCATAGCTGTGATCTTTAGAGTCTCTTTGGGATTAGTGGAATTAGAAAACTGGAAATATAAAGTAAAAGGCAGCTGTAAATGTACAGGACCAACTCCATTCCTGCTGTATCCCTTCATGGCAGGGCTGCAGCAGCCCCTGAGAGTTGGTCATGGAGTAAAGGACCCTTATTTTCTGGTCACTTTTGAGGGCATTGTCTTCTTTATATTTTCCTTGCCCTCGGACTGCCTCATGTTTTCTCCATTTTAATCTTGCTCTTTTTCTCTCTCATCTCAGTGTCATGCTTGTGCTGTAGCTCTATCTCAGCCTCTCTGTTTGTCCTGCTGTTTGTCATGTTGATTCCACGGTGCTTGGCACCTTCTGAGAGAAGTCAGCTAATCCTACTCCCAGTCCTCAACCAGAACCTATGAGGAGTGATATTTTTCAGACTTTACTAATTCCAGAGAGTATTAAACTTGGAGATGAGGACTGAAAACAGAGCTGAGGAATACAGCACATGACAGTCACAGCATGTTTGTTACTGAGCATCCACGTTAAAGCAGGATTAATGATTGCATACTGCCTGCTGCTTTTAATGAAGCCTGCATTTCCAAAGGGGATGCTCATTTGAGCAGGAGGGATGTGCAGAGGAGCACACCGTGGTAGGTCTAAGCAGCAGAGGCCAGCAGAGGGATCCCTGGACTGCTGCTTTCCTCCTTCCTGCTTTGCTGAGAAATTCCAGGTATGACAGAAGTAAAAATACAAAGTGATGGGACAGCATCTGGCGTCTGCTGGTGCATCCGGGCTGTGGGCAGCAGCCTGTGTCTGATCTCCTGTCTGCCTCACCCCCACCCCTCCGTGCTCAGGGAGTTTGTGCCTGCTCACTGCTCCCAGCAGGCCGAGCTGGATGGATTTACCAGGAGCAGGGAAAGGCTCCCCAAGGCAGTGTCTGTATCCCTGGCACCCCTGGAGCTGGTGTGGTGCCCACATGCCACGGATGCCGTGCGAGTGTGGAGAGTGAGGATCATTTCACAAAAATGGAGTTTTGTTTTCCATCTCTTCTCAACACAGAAGAATTACAGTAACATGAGTCCTTCCGAGTGCCAGCAGAGCCCTCTTATGTGCTCGTGGGCTGGGTACCAAGTTCCTGCTCTGGAGCTGTGCAAGGGCTGGAATTAGAGGGTGAAGGCACGGACTGTTCCCTCAGCTCTGTCTGCATCACAATTTTCACAAAGGTCAGCGCTGTGATGCCAGCCCAGTTCCCTTTCTCTCAGCTGCAATCACCACTGATGGCTCAGGGTGAGGCGGCTCCCCGGAGCCACAGGCTCTCTTCCTGGAAGGTTGAGTCACTGGTGTTCTTTGAAGCTGGATCCTGCTGCTTTCCTTTGAATTATCTTCCAGACAAGAACTTCCTCATGCTCCTCTCCCTTCTGTGCTCACAGAATGGCCACGCTGTGCCCTGGTGGGGTGACACCGGTGACATGTGCGTGGCCTGTGTACCATGTGGTGGCTTTCCTGTGGGGTGCCACCCTGAGTGTGCTGCATGAGGGCACTCATGAGGGCAAAGAGTTTGCTTTGGGGTGAGGGGTGCCCTGAGGAGCAGCTCAAGGCTCCTTTCTGGAGTTTATCCCAAGGTGTGAGGATGACCCCACCGTGCTCCTCAGGGCCACACGTCCCTGAGTCCTGATCTTCCTGACCTCCTTCCTCTGCTTTCCTTGCCTGAAGAGCTGGCTCTCAGCCCAGAGATGCTGAATTCTTAATCCCACCGTGACAATTTTCACCATTTTCTCCCTCAGCCTTTTTTTACTGTGGCTCATCCTTATATCCCTTGTCCCCATGAGGAGAGGTCTGGGCAGCAGCTGAAGCCACCTTCTGCTTCGTGCAGCCTTTTGTTTGTACTCCTTGTCTTTGAGATGTTAACAACTCTGAATATTTTACACCACTTTCCAGCCTTTCTAAGACATCCATCTCAGAGGGAGTTTCATAAAATGGCTCCACAAATCATGATCTCTAACAACCAAATGCTGTTTTCCTTTTGCGGCGGCGTGACCTCGTTAGGAATGGGCTGCAAACCCCCAAAATTTCTCTTGAAAAGCCATCATCAACCAGCCTGTCTCACCCTGACATCCTGAAGACCACAGGCTGCTTAACATTTGATGCATTTTGGCACCCTGACTGGTTTGTGGCCATTTTCTTAGTGTGTTATTTAAGATGTGTTTTGGCAATGTGACTATTTTGTGGCTGGTTTTCTGTGTGTTTTTTGAACTTGGGTATGAAAATGCCTGTGATCTATTACCAGCCAAGGCCAGAGACAGACCAATAGCATGATTTATTGCCTTCTAGAACTAGAAAACAGCTTCTGTCTCTGTACAGGCTTATCTCCCATGCAGTATCTTAAATTCTTCCATCTATTAACAATTTAATAGATCTTTGAGAGCATCTTTTATCTTAAAACTTGTGGGGTTTAAGCCCTGGAGAATAGCTTAATACTTAAAGTAAAAGCTGCACAGCTCTAAAACAATCAGATCTGTGTTATTCAGAAGAGATGATTTTTAATGTTAGAGAACATTTTCAGGTTTCTCTGTGATAGAAGAACATTCACTTGCAAGCAGAGAATTTTTTATCCATCTGAAATAGTTTTAAATTCATTTATATAAGGTAAAAAGATAATCTGAGCCATCACTATATAAGGATGCATTTAAAGTCTTGTAGGACCTACTAAAGTGTGTGTAGGTACAGCCAGTAAATGATTTGACACAGGTTTTTGCAACAGCTTTGGAATAGCCAAAGTTTTGCTGTTCCATTTTTCTTCTGTAGCTCACAGAGGCTCTGAGTCACTTTATCAATGACTGTTGCAGCAATCTCTTGGCAGGGTGAAAAAAAATAATGCCCCACTGGAATTTCTTGGCTGTTTTTGACCCTGAGGCCAAATCTTTGCCAAATCTTGAAAGGCAAATGCTTTTGTGCTTGCTGAACAAGGAAGGCAGAGGTGGTAGGCAGGGATGCAGCTCTGTGAAGGATGATTTACAGTGGGCCAGGGTGTGCCCTGACACCATATTTTGGGGAAATTTGGCTTATAGTGCCCTGCCCTGCTGGTGAAGTGCTTTCTTGACTATAGGAATGTTTCTGTTGAGCAATGCAGAGCTGCTGTTGGGATGAATAATTCATGGGAAATCAGGCGTGGAAAAAACTTGCAACATTCAATCAGATATTTTTTTTTTCCTTTTAAAATTCAGGCTATTGCTGACCTAATTTATCTCGAGGATGAGTTTAGCTGATCTGGACAGACAGGGATTAATTTAACATTAGAAGTGGCGGGGAATGATGTGATAATGAAATATTGAACCCTTTTGCCACTCGATGCTCTTCCCCTCCCATCCTGTGCTGGCTGTTCCTGCTGCCATCTGGCATCTGGATGAACATGTGGCTTGGTACCTGGAGTGCTGGAGCAGACTCAGGGATTTGGGATGAAAACACAACAAAGGTTTGCTCTGGGAACACAGGCAGAGACCTCTGTACGTGGTTATTCCCAGGTGCTCTGGACACATCCTCAGTTGTTGGAAGCTACTGCAGCTTCTTTTGGGGAAATATTTCTGCTGGTTTCATTGTTCTTTTTGCTGCCACTCCTGTTTTCTGGTGTTGTTTGGATTTGTTTTCTTCCTCTGGTAGACTGGGCCTGATTTCAGACTGGGAGGAGGGCCCTGAGGAATGAGCATCAAGGCAGAGACAGCCAAGAAAACCTGTGGTGTAGGATGACAAAGCCCATCCTGAGACAGCAAGGCAGCCTCACTTTTTCTGATTATTTTCAGGGTTTCCTTCAGTGCACCTTTCTGTGTGATTAACAGCTTCAGTACCACAGTAATATTTTCTTTAACTCCTCAATTCCTTCTGAATGAAACATTCCCCCTTTGTAAGACATAAAAGAAGACAGTATGTATGACTCAAGGAGCTGCTGGACCTTTTCATATTCCAGACCATGTAAGACCATGGAAGCATCAGCAAGTACCAGCAGAGAGCTCAGCTATACCTGGAGCAATATCACACTACCTTCTTTGTGGTGGGGTGTTGGCCTGGCAGCTTTGGAAAATGAACATGCAATTTGTTTGTATGTTTGTTTGGAAAAATTGAATCTACTAAATTACTAAACATGCAATTTTGAATCTACAGAATTACTAAAAATATTTTTTTGTTTGGTACAATTGGAACAAGGGTTGAGATACAATCCCCTGCAGCTGGAGGTGTGATGTTTGCTGAGCATGCTGGTAATTTTTGATCTCAAATGTTAGTGCTGTTACTGATTGAGTGCATTGGTTTGCTCTGGGGGTTCTCCACATGACTTTCAGCCAGTATTGACCCTGCTGTATGTGCTTACCTTGTGATTTATCTGGAGGTACAGTGTGATTCTTGCCTGCTGCAGATGTCTGCTCTGCCATGTCCTCCTGTGATCACCCAGGAATCGGTGCTGGATGTGGGAATAGCTTCATTGCCACATCCCCTCCAGGAGAAGTGATTTGTGTGTGTCCTGCAGGCCACAGAGCTTTACAGACAGTCAGAACTTTCTCAGGCTGGCACTGGTGTTTTTGCAGCCCCAGCTGCTGTACCCAGAGTGCTGCCCTCCAGCAGCACTTCCCATTATCCTTGTGCTCCCGTTGTCCTGAGATGGTGCTCAGCACCTCAGCAATTCTGCCTCGACTCATTAGGTATTCCCAAATGTGAGATGAGGCTCACAGGAGAACAAGCTCAGACTTTAGTTACCAAGATTAAAGCGTGAAGAACTTGATGCTTTTGCTGTAAACCTGGAAACGAGCAATTATAAGAACAATCAGTCCTAGATAATTGGGGGTTTTAGTGGTTTTGCCCCATCCTCTTCAATTCAAGGCCTTCTGAGCTGTGCTGTGGGCTGGAGAGGTTTTCACATGCTGCTTACCCTTGGCACAGAGCCTGGGAGCTGAGGCATTTTATTCTTCAGTGCTGTGTCTGGAGTTGAGAATGGAGTTCACATCTCCTGCCTGTAATTGTCTTTTAAATTGCTTCTGCCCTGATTTGACTGAGATGGCTTAATAGATATTCCTGAGCCTTTGATAGAGTAACAGTTGTTTTTTGCACCATACAGCAGGAAAGAAGAAGAGGTTAATTATAAATGCTTTCTGTGAAGCTTGGGAAGTGCAAGGCATTAATTACCAAAGCTCTGTGGAGACAGCCTGGGTCACCTCTTGGTTCATTATCAACACAGTTAATAAGGTGCCTTATCTGGATATGTCTGTGTGAGCAAACACACCCATCCCAGAGCCTATGCTGGGGTCTTGGGTGCTGCTAACTCCCTAATCCAGCAAGAATTGCCATAAAATCTGAGATGGTGTGTGCTGAAGGGTTTGGCTGGGGGATGGCTGTTGGGGCTGTTTATCTCAGCAGAGATAACCTGGGAAGCCTGGTTATCTCCCAAGAGCTGAGAGAGAATCCAGTGGGTGAGGGGAGCAGGGATAGCAGAAAGGAAGGTGAACAGCAGGAACAGGGTGTGCTGAGCTTGGGGTGTCTGAGGTGTGCGTGTCACCCGTGCTCCTGCCTGGAACTATGATCCCACGTGAGGTTATTTTTACAGTGGGAACAGTGCACAAAGGGTCACAGGACATTATACCCAGCCTGCTAAGCCAGATTTGGTCTGATGATCACAGCCATTGGCCTCCTCCCAAAATCTTGGTGATCATCACACAGGAATCCCTCACCCCAGGCTAACCTCAGCAGACCTTTACTTCCAAGGACAAGTGAAGTTTAAGTGCCAGGTGAAACCTCAGGTCTTGGTACCCATTGCACCCTGAGAGAATTTCCCAAGGCCTGCTGTGGCATCTGGGTGCTGTGGAGGACCAGGGGCTGGCCCAGAGGTTCACAGAATTCACAGAATCACTGGGTTGGAAGAGACCTTCAAGATCATCCAGTCCAACCCAGCCCCAACACCTCAACTAAACCCTGGCACCCAGTGCCACATCCAGGCTGTGTTAAACACACCCAGGGATGGTGACTCCACCACCTCCTTGGGCAGGCCATTCCAGAGCTTTATCACTCTTTCAGTGAAAAATTTTTCCCTAATATCCAGGTTCTGACTGCTCTGTCTTAGCCAGCCCTGCCTGCAGAGCAGACTGTAGGGAGCTGTCACCCAGCAGGGTGAGGAATGGGGGAGTCCCAGGCTGTCCTGGACAGGGACCCTGCTCAGGGTCATGAGGAGTTACAGCCCCAGGTCGTGCTGTGTCTCCTCTGTGGGGTGCTCATGGTGAGAGTGAGAGTGGTGTAACTACTCAGGGTGAACTCCTGAGGCACCTCACCTGTTTAATTAATTTGTTTGAGAAACCTTTGCCAGTTAGAAACCAGAGCTAGCAGTAGAGATAAAATTTGGCTCATATCTGTCATCCTGTCAGAGGAGGAGGAAGACAAATATGTGTGAGAAAACGCCTTGAGCTTACATTTACAGTGACTTTGATTGTTCCATTGAGCTGACATCCCACTCTGATGCATTTCTACTCTTGCACATTTGAGTCATGTTATGGCAGTTAATCAAAACTACCTCTACTACTAATGCTGTTCCCCTGAATAGGCTGATAAAATCTCTGAGAAGCCCAAAGGCTGCTTACTTTACAGCACAAATTATTACTGAGCTCAGTTTTTATGACCTGTGCTGTTGCTCTGCTTTATTTTCGTGCTCCTTGCTGCTCAGTGCAACGCAGCTGCCAACTGAAGTACACCCCAAATGATGGGAATTCATCAAAATGGTTGTGACAAGCATAGCTGGATTCTTGGTGAGGAGCCACAGCATCCCAAAGCCTTCTGAAACCAACTTGGCTTTTACTGATGCTGCTCTAATCCCATCTCTGCTCCCACACCCTCATCCCAGCCCCTCTCCCTTTGCAGTCCTCACCTGAGGGCTGGGAAGACCAATGGAGTCTGGGGAGAAAAACACTGAGTACATGCTCAAAAGCACCATCATGTTTTGTAATTCCTCCTTCTCCTTGAGGAGGTTTGGGGACACATTCAGGATATCTCTTCCACAGTGTTCAGCTGAGCACTTCTGCTCTGTGGGAAACCTTGAGTCTGTCCACAATTTAGGATGAGACTTCATTTTCTATGCAAGTGTTACAAGCCAGGCTTGTTTGTGTTCTTTGGGGTTTTATTTCACTGAGGGATATTAACAGTTAATTTCAACAGCATCCTGGGAGTGGTAGTTGATGTCTTTTGGAGCCAGATAAGACACTGCAGAGTATTTTTTAAAAAACTTTTGGCACCAGAGCCCTGTGAATAGAACAAATTCCTATATGATCTGCCCTAGAAATCTATTTTGTTTTGTGCCTTCTTATCTTTGTTATATATCTAGGCACAGATCAGTGCAATTTAGATAGAGGAGATCTATCTAAGCTTCTATTGCAGTTTTCCTAAAAAAGCTGTGAGCAGCTCCTGTGCTCTTCTGGTCAGTCATAATTTTTCCAGCTGAAATCCATCTTTGGTCACATCATTAAAGTCCCTTTTAGTGGGTTACAACCTCCAGCTCAGCTGGAGGCAATTATTATCTGATATGTACCCTGAGTAGGACATAATTATACTTGTCACTAAGTGGCACTGTGTAAATTAGTCTTTAATTGCTGCACATGAAATGAGCAGCTACCCAGCCATTTTTCTGTGAGATAAAGAGTTCCAGCATTAGCTTTATCACTCTGGCTTCTGCCTTCACCCAGCTTCTCATTCCTTCTCTTTGGTGCCTAAGATGCAATTTCATGTGATGAGACCTTCCTAACATACTTGGCTTTTGCCCTGTAAACCCTCTTTGGTCTTAAATATGCTGGTAGAGAGTTTAACATGAAAAACACAGGAGTAATGGAGGAGATGTGTCCTTCAAGTCCTGCTGTTAAGATACAATTATTGCACATCATCTGGGGCCAGAAACCCTTTTCTGGTTGCTATGTTGATAAAATGGGAGCCATCACAGGGCCTGAGGAATGCAACCCTTTAGCATGATTTAGCTGGGCTGTGTTTTGGGGGTTTTTGCTTTAATATGGGGTGGATCACTCTGTCTGAACCTCATTAATGTGTGTGAACTTCAGCCCTCTTGATAAGTTAGGAGTTAACAGAGGGGAGGAAAAGTCTGATTGCTGCAGTGTAAAGCTGTTTATCTTATCTGGCAACATCTGGACCTTGGACCAGACTGCTCCCCTTGGCTGCATTCCCAAGCCCTGGCTGTGTTTGGGATGGGTGGACACGTATCCTGCTGGTTCCTGCTGCTGGGACCAGGGCAGGCACACTCATGGTCCACGAACTGCCCTGCCTCAGCTGCTGGGGAGCCTTCCCCAAACCACTCAGAGTGCCACTTCTGAGCATTTCTCACCCAAAAAACCTCTTGCTTGCTCTCCACACCAGTGCTGGCGGATCAAGGAGCCACTTCAAGAGGCTCAATTCTATGGTACTGGGGCAAAATCCAGACGTGGATGGAAACCTGAGGGGAGTGTGATTGCTGGAGGGTGTGTTTAGTCCATGTGCTGGTTTTGGCTGCCAACAGTCCAAAATGTGGCTTCTATTCTTCCCTCTCTTGTGGCACAAAGCAAACAGTGCTGGTTAGGAGGGTGGGTGGCTGCTGGAGCCAGGTGTTTGCTTTTTTATGCTTCTGTCCCTCTTGCTGACACCAGATACCCTTTGGCAGAGAGGCCTGGAGGAGCAGCCAGGGCATGCAGCCAGCCCGGCCTGGGTTTACATTCCAGGCTGTAATTTCTAAAGCAGTTTATGCCGTGAAGTGTGGACAGACTGTTCAGAATAACAGAAGGAAGGTTTCCAGTCAGAGAAAACCTCAGCACTGTGCTGACGTGAAGCCTTTCCTGTCCTCTGCCTCAGTGAGCAGGGTCTGTGGCCAGAGAGAGCCTTCCTGTCCTGGGAAGGGGCTGCTGCCCTGGTCAGGAGCTCAGGCATTAAATTCAAAGTTATTCATCCAAAGCTTTCTACCAATATGTTGTCATCAACATATAAATGTAGCCAAAAGCCAACTTTCAAAATTCCTTGCAGCCTGGGAGCCTCCCATCACAAGGTTTTGGTTTGGGTCCTTTATGGTGGTCCTGTCTCCAGAAATTCTGTCTGAGGAAATGCTGCATCAGGAAGACACCAAAAAGCCTTTTTAGTTTGTTCTTCTTCACTGTCTTTATCCTGCCCTTGTCTTTGGCACAAGGCTTTCCCAGGATATATATGCCAGGTCAGGGCATGGGTGCTGGGCAGCAAGAGCATCAGCCTTGAGCTGAGCCAGAATTCTGGTTGGGACTGACTTAGGTAGCACAGGACAGTATGAAAAAAATAGATCTGGGTTTTTCTTGATCTTCTTTGTCTCACCTGTGAGCTAATCTGAGGGGCTAGAAACGAAACTGTACGTATTTTTTTAAAGTAAGGCCATGTTTTCCAACAATTCAGGGATTTCAGGAACAAGAATGTATAAAAAAAAAATCACTTTACATCTGAGACTTCATAGAAAACTGTTGGAGCTGGTGGCACAATCTCCTGTTGTACACTTGATAGGGCAATGACAAATCTGGTTTTAAAAGTCCTTGATTTCCATCTCTGTGGAGTCATTATTTCTGCCTTGTATGCACACTGAAAAACATAGATGGGCTTGGACATTTGTTTCTCATATATTTGGTTCATTGAAATCTCAGTCAGGGTGCTATTTAAGTGATGAATTTACTGTTGTACAACACTGGGGAAATTCAGGGCTGTGGCAAAGACTCTCGTGGTTTAGAGCTGTAGGTGTTTACTCTAGACACTCTACCCCTAAATGAGACCTCAACACTCTGACTTTAGCACATTCCAGCCCTGAAAATCATCACAGGCTGACCACACAACTGTGCACTGCCAATGAGGAGTCCTGGTGATGTCTCTTTTTATATTTATATATAAAATATATATATATATTTATATTTATAGGCTTTTATATTTTTTTCAGATTCTGTGCTGTTTTAGTGTGCAGTTCTGAGCTTCATATTAGGGGATGGTGAGCTCTCTTCACAGAGCAGGGAGACAAAACAATTCTTTCTCTAGCTGGGGATCAAGGACAAATGATCCAAATCTCAGGCCCAAGAGAACAAACAATGTGGGCTGAAGAAGGATGGGACTTTATAACCTAAAATCTGGAATTGGACAATGAACTCCAAGATGCAAATGGAGCAGAACTGATAAAAGTGAGAGCCCCCGTGAGCGGCCGTGCATTTTGGGGCCATTTTGGTTCACCTTGGGTGCAGCCCTGGCTGGGCTCTTGTGCTGCCCAAGGTGGATCCATGGAGGCCTTTTAATAAATCCCTGCTTTATTCTTTAGCTCTGTCCAGCCTTTGTTCTAGGTTAACCTTCACAAGGCATCACTGGCACACCCAGTGCCTTTGATAATGAGCTGCTTCTCTCTGCCCCATGGAAATAGATCAAAATGTGGCTTCTGTCTCCTCCAAGGGAGGGATTGCTGTGTTCCATCCTAACCAAACACTTCATTTACCCCGTGGGTGTTGATCCTACAACCTCCATCCAAAGACAATCCCCATCCATCTCTCTTTTTTTGACTCCTGCGTGCCGAGATCCCCAGGATACACTGAAACTTCTGGAACTGTAACAGACATAAATCTCTGTGCTTACATAAACCAATTTTCTCAGACTTCCTTTTGAGAGGTTTCTCACTGTCATCTGTGACGAGTAAATCTGTGAGCTCCCTCAGCCTGGTGCCTTTCAAAACCTGCCATGCTCTCCCTTCAGGCTGCTGCCAGGGACTTACTGATGGGTCAACATTTATTAAACATAGACTTCTGTAGCCTCCAGCTGGCAAAATTTGTCCTTAAGGCTTGCCTGGGAGTTTGGCAGGGCTTTTGGTGGCTGCTTTCATAAGCTAGGTTTTACTCAAGGTAAATTTAGTTTCCCCCAAAGGATACTGATGATTTCCTTTCATTCGGGCTTTCTAGGTTGGACAGGCAGTATAATTTCTGTGGGATGGTTGCCACAAGGGCTGGGTGCTGGGGGTTTTTTTGGTAAATAGTTGTCAAATGAAATGTTGCATTTGCTTCTGCTGGTTTTTGTACCCTTGTTTGTGGTGAAATCCTTAAATACCTGAGCTAATGCATTTGCTGTCAGGAATGCCTTTGGGAAAAGTCACTGTGAGTGATTTGCAGGAAGCAAATGTATCAATTTACAAGTGTGAAAATTTTCATCAGAAATCCAGGCCTGTGAGTCTGTTGAAATCTCATCTGACACTGGTGCCCAATCCAAACTGAGTGGCAAAAATCAGAGCATTCTCTGAAGAAATACCTGCTGGAAATGAATCCAGTAAATGATAATGAGTTCTTTTTAAATCATGAGAGAAGAAGGAAAATACAAGAAATTATTGTCTTTGCTTCACTCTGAGACATGGCTCTGGCCACCTTGCACTTGCTGATTAGTTATGTGGGCATCAAGGGAGTGTAAAGCATCTCTCTACAAGGGGATGCAAAGAAGCCATGTCACAGGATGCACAATTGGGCTCAGGAACCAGTTAATGGCATCATGACAGGCACTTTCATGGTCTCTTTTATTGTGGCAAATGAGAACCATCTCCATTGCATGAATCCTTGGAACTTGTCACTTCTAATACACTGTTAATACATCAGTTGCCCAGAGCATGAAGGTGATTGCTGTATCCGCAGTGGTGGCTGCAGACTGTTCCCATATTTGCCTTTTTCTTCTTCCCCATGCTCATTAACTGAGGGGCAAAAAGTGATGTGGGGCAAATACATTATGCTGGTAGTTTAATGGGGTTTTGGCTTCTGTTCCACAGTGCAGAAGGACTGATTTAGAGAAGGCCATGAGAGGGAAAAGTGTACCTGTGGCTTTAGTGCTTCAGCATAAAGTACAATTCCTTTAATCTCTCCAAGGGAAGTAAATCCTACAGCCAGGCAGCTAAGATTATAGTGAGAAACACAGCTGCTGATTTCTCTTTATGTTTGGATTATCTCCAGAGTTACTCATTCCTATGAAACTGTTTGATCCATTTCAACTGGGACCAGCAGAGGAAAAGCTGATCTTTAATAAATAAATAGCTGGGTAATAAATAAATATTAGTAAATAAATACTGAGTAAAAGAATATAGATGTTTCTGGTTGTATTTTTGTACTGTAGCTTGGGGGATGGTGGGTGTGCTTTCAAAGTCCTTCACATACATGGAGGGAATTACTTTGGAATGACCAAATATTTGGGTTTGGCTGGGGCAGCCACAAAATATGGATCTCTATCTTCCTACCAAAGGTTTCTCCAGTACACTCTCATTCATGATTTTGGTTTTGGCCACAGGATTTTCCCTGTTCCTCCTTCAGATTTATGTTTTTAGCAATTTACCTATTCCAAACCTGTGGCTCTAGACTGAGACCAGTGGCACATGCTTTTAGGAAACCAGGTATGAGGTGTGTGCCTGTTGAATATCCCAGGCAGAATGTGCAGAGACCTTTGCTCCAGGTTTCATTTGCTCCATTTGCAGGCTGTGATTCAGATGCCTTTTGCCTGCTGTCAGCACAGGCTGAGTTTTACCTGCTGAGAAGAACAAGGCTTAGGCACTGGTAAAGCTGAGGAATAGCAGGAGCAGGAGTGCTCTTATCCTGCAGGATACTCTCTCCCAGCATCCCCAGCCCTGTCAGTGGTCCCACTCCATCAATTAAAACCAGCTCTTGTGGTGGAGAAAAGCAAAGCCAGGCTCTGCAGTGTGCCATCCTGCTGACAACAGCAATGATGGCAGTGCTTTGTGCAAGGGCAGCGTGCTGCCTGTGTGCCCCATGGTGTGGGCAGCCCCCCAGGCCACAGCTCCTGGCTGGGCTGAGGTTCCTGTGATGCCTTCTGAAGGCTGACCTAGAGCAGAGGCTGGACAGAGCTAAAGGATAAAGCAGGGATTTATTAAAAGGCCTCCATGGATCCACCTTGGGCAGCACAAGAGCCCAGCCAGGGCTGCACCCAAGGTGAACCAAAATGGCCCCAAAATGCACGGCCGCTCCCGGGGGCTCTCACTTTTACAAGTTCTGCTCCATTTGCACCTTGGAGTTCATTGTCCCATTCCAGCTTTAGCCCAGGCAGTCCCACCCTGCTTGTTTTTCTCTCTCCAGCCCACGTTGTTTGTGCTCTTGGGCCTGAGATTTGGATCATTTGTCCTTGGTCCCCAGCTGGAGAAGGAATTGTTTTGTCCCCCTGCTCTGTGCAGAGCTCACCATCCCCTAAGATGAAGCTCAGAACTGCACACTAAAGCAGTGCAGAATCTGAAAAATATAAAAGCTGAAATATGAGGCATTTTTGAGCTTTTCTTTGTCAATAAGAATGCATCAGTACTGGTTCAAGGCCCAGACCTGGGAGTGGAGCTCTCCTTCCCTCAGGAGAGGCAGAGGGGACACCCTGCCACACAGCTCCTTGTGTTTGGAGCTAAGCAGTTGGAGAGAGGAGCTGGTCTGGAGGAGTTTCTCAACCCCCAGGGGACATCCACAGCCCTTCTCCATCCTGCTCTGGCAGACTCTTCCCCCAAGCTGCAAAACTCTTCCCCTCTCTGCACACAACTTGTTCCTCTGTTTCTCAGCTGTTTGGGGAGATTTGGTTGCTCTGAGGTTCCCAGATATTTTGCCATTTGCTGAGCTCCAGCACAGCACACCCAGGAGCTCCCAGGCTGGTGTGGAGAAGCCCCAGAAAAGACAACTTCTACATTTTTTTAATCCTACAAAGCCAGTTTTCAGGTGGATGGGCTGCTGCACTGGGTGTCAGTGCAGCTCTGGGATGTGCTGTGCATAACTCAAGCTCCCAAAGCTGCAAATTCAGCAGCTTCTCTGAGGAGAAAAAACTCATTTAACTAATCTTGGGTCATCTGAGCAGCTTGCTTTCCTGACTTATGCCTTTCCTGCAAACTGATCCCTTTGGGCAGCATTTTTGCATGTCACTGATGGATTTACCTGACCAGTCAGAGAAGCTCTAAATATGCCAGTGCAGCTCATCCATAAGCACATATCCAGAGATATCCATTCTTTTCACAGCAGGGCAGAAAAGCTGCTTTATTACTCAATGAAAAAAAAAAAAAAAAAAAAA
>VZRH01000292.1:169715-204801 GCA_013397555.1 Urocynchramus pylzowi | reverse complement strand
AAAAAAAAAAGGAAAAAAATAAGGATATTTGCTGCAATGACTCTGGAGGCAGCTGCATAACCTGGCTCAGGAAGGGCAGAGCCATCTCACAGAGGTGGTAACAAGCACAGGGTGAGGTCTGTGTAGGAAAGGAATTTATAGAAAAATCTTAAAAACTAACAAAAAACTTACATAATATACATCTATATACAAACTGTGAGATAAAAAAATACTAACTTAAAAACACCATAAAATAAAACAAACATTTTTGAAAGAAAAATGAAACTAAAAACAAGTTTCAAAAAATAACTTTAAAAATAAAACTAAATACTTTAAAAAACCTATAAAAATACATTATAGTAAAACCCACAAAAAATAATTTTAAATAATTAGCTTTCAACTATTTCCAACATAAGTATAACAAAAAGTAATAAACCAAAAAACACTTGTAATGTATTATAATTACAAAATAGTTAACTTCTAATTGTAATAATGTAAATCATAACATCTATATTGTCTCACCCTTCGCATAAAACTAAAAATAAAATAAAATTTTTAAAATACCTCTCAATTATCCCATCTCTAAATAAAAAAAACCCCCTTAATCCAACATTCTGCTCTGCTGCAGAGACAATGTCCTGTCCCTTCCTTGCTCAGGAACAGGGATGGTGGGTGCTGGGGACAGCTTTGGTCAGGATTAAAGCCTCTCTCTAGAAAATACCTTTGCTTTTCCCATTAGCAGCTGAAATTTGTTGTTGGTGTCACTCTACTTTTGAAGTCACTGCTTACTGTGACTTCATTTGTGGCCCCACTGCACTGAACATCTTCTGCACAGGCTTTGCAGGGAGGACTCAGTGTCCTGGGGAATTTGTGTCCTAAATAGAGGAGAGGGACAAAACTGGAGGATGGAAAAAGCAGGTTAGTGATGAGAATCCCAAACCCAGAAAAGTTGATTGACTGGCCTGGGTTCACCTGAAAGGCTGTGTTTGGAGCCAGTTTCACCAAAATTCCTTCAGTTTCAGCCAAGTGTCTTCAGCTTCTTCAGAAACATCTCCATTGCTCCCCTCCATGCCGTGGGGATGGGGATTTCAGAGGACACAGCCTCAAGCTGTGCCAAGGGAAATGTAGGTTGGATATCAGGAAAAAGTTTTTCACAGAAAGAGTGATAAAGCTCTGGAATGGCCTGCCTGGGGAGGTGGGGGAGTCACCATCCCTGGGTGTGTTTAACAAAGCCTGGATGTGGCACTGGGTGCCAGGGTTTAGTTGAGGTGTTGGGGCTGGGTTGGACTCGATGATCTGGAAGGTCTCTTCCAACCCAGTGATTCTGTGAATTCTTCATGTGGGAAGGGTACAATAACCACCTCCTTGCTCCTGAAAAGGTTGTTTTGTTCTTCAGGTGTTGGGATATAAGTTAATATTTTGCTTTTCATCACCTTTGAGAATATTCTTTTCCTCCAAGGAAATGTTTAAAGCAGGTATTTGTGATTCTTAAGCTATGCAAGATCATCCTCAATCACTGCAAACCTGGGTTTGGGGGCCTGTGGGTTTCTCTTTTTGGTCAAGTATTTTAATATTCTGGTGTTCCTGCAGAGTGGAAAAAAGAGCTTTTAGACCTCTGCTGGCTGAGTACAGCTGCTCCATGCACTGCAGTCATTTTTTCCTTTAACCTGGGCAGGGAGCCTGAGGGTGGGAGCTCCATGGGTGGGATGGAGCCCAGCAGAGCACAGACGTGCCCAGCCTCCCTGGCAAGACAACCATAAAGAAAAACTTCTGTGGGGTCTGCATGAGTGTCCAAAATCCTGCTGGTTCTGGTTGATTTCTGAAAGGGGTAATTAAGTTTCAGCTCCATCCATTGATTAGGGATGGCATAAATTAAAGCTCCTTCCTTGCTGCAATGCAGGAGTGTGGCAGCATTTGGTGTTTGCCTCAGGGTTTGTTCTGGTTTAGGTTGGCCCAACAGCAGATCTTTCCAGACGCAGGTTTCAAAGCAAGGAAGAAGTTTTAGGCAGCAGAAAACAAATCAAGCAGCTTACAAAGATGTTTTCTTCCTTAATTAGCTAAACTAAATCTTAATCAACCCACCAGCTGGCTTGATAAATGCCAAAAGGGAAACTGCTTTTACTATTTTTGGTCCATCACAAAGAAGCCAGGGATGATGTTCTAATGAAGCCAGATGGCCAAAACTGCTGTACTGAAACCCAGCCATGGAGGAGGAGGAGGAGGCTGGAACAGCACAGGCTGCCCTTAAAGAGAAGAAATTTACCATTCTGATACTCCAAGGACTGGGAAACTTTGGAAACTCCACCTCACTTCACATGGTTTTGCACAGATTCAGTGTGATGGGGTACGTCTCACTTTAGAATAATTCAAGTCCTAGTAAAAGGAGTACCTTGTCATTCATGGGATCACTTGATATCTTCACTGTTACTCATGTGGGCAGCTGAAAGGAAGATTCCCTGGACTCAGTGGGTCAAAAATGTTTGGGGTGTTTTTGGTTTTGACTTCAGGGTTTGTTTTTAGTATAAACTGGTACAACTGCATTGACTCCAGTAGAAACAAACCTACTTTTATTGTTTAGAGACTTGTAGCTTTTCCTTGGAAAGTTTAATTGGCATGAAATAAGAAATTAATAGCCTCAGCTGAAAACATAGGCAGGCTCTGTGCAAAATTAAACATGTATTTCTTCCAGAAGTCTCAGCCTGAATGTCTCAGTTCTGGGCTCCTTGTGTGGTTTGGCCCATATTCCTCATGTTCAGACTTTCTTTTCCTTGGGCTCCCTGCACATTTCAGCCAATGCCAGGTGGGCCCACCTGCTGCTCCTCTCCAGGTTTTGCAAAGTGTTCCCAAACTACCTGAGAATGTTTTCCTCACTGTACTTCAGTGGAGATGCTGCTCTGAGGAGGGGGATCCAGCATCTCCCAGGTGGAGTGGCTGGGATGGAGAACCTCTGACCCCAGGGAGGGGGTCCTGGGAGGGAACCTGGGTCAGAGGCTGCTGGGGCTGGTGGTGATGCCTTGAGAAGGCTGACCTAGAGCAGAGGCTGGACAGAGTTAAAGCATAAAGTAGGGATTTATTAAAAGGATCTCCTCCATGGATCCACCTTGGGCAGCACCAGAGCCCAGCCAGGGCTGCACCCAAGATGAACCAAAATGGTCCCAAAATGGATGACTGGTCACAGGGTCTCATACTTTTACAAGTTCTGCTCCATTTGCACCTTGGAGTTCATTGTCCCATTCCAGCTTTAGCCCAGGCAGTCCCATCCTTCTTGTTTTTCTCTCTCCAGCCCACGTTGTTTGTGCTCTTGGGCCTGAGATTTGGATCATTTGTCCTTGGTCCCCAGCTGGAGAAGGAATTGTTTGTCTGCCTAGTCTGTGAAGAGAGCTCACCGTCCCCTAATATGAACCTCAGAACTGCACACTAAAGCAGTAGAGAAAAATATAAAAGCTAAAGCCTGAGGCATCAGTGGCACCCTGCACCTTGTGCTCAGAACTGAACTCTCTACAGTCCCTGTCCTGGATCCTGAAGGAAATTCTCCTCTGAGGATACCAGAGAGGACCAGAGTGATTCACATAAGCACAGATTCACATAAACATTTTGCAATTCACATAAACATGGAGCAATTCTGTTTGTAGAACGTTTGCAGTTAATGAATTAATTATGTTACACTCTCCTCTGAGCAGCAAGCCATGAACTGAACTAAGCAATCAGCAGGAGGCTTTGCTGCCTGCGTTTCCTGTTGTGTTTCAAATAAACACAAACACAGAAAAAGCCAAAGTGCACTTCTGCTGCCCAGTGTGCTCAGATTTGGGCACCAAATTCAGTATGGAAAGGAAAGCCTTGGAAGGAGTGTTGTTACTTTAATTCCCAAAGCATGTGGGTACCTGTTGCCACTGGGGTATGGATGAAATCTCCCTCCTTTTAAGATTTTTTCCCCCTCTTTGTGAAATAGTGATTAAGAATTAGAAACCTTTGTCATATTTGATTCTAGTGTTCATAGGGCTCAAAGAATTTCCTTACTGATGTTCACACCTCACTCCTGGCATTGCCTTTCTTTCCCACAAGGATTAATTTATTTTGAGGATCTGTCCATTGCTGGGTGCACCCCTCCTGCTGCCTTTGGCAACTAAAAAAACCAAATAGGTCTTGGATGTTTTGTGGCTGGAAATACAGTTGATGCCAATGGATTTACCCTGTTATGGGACTTCCAGGATGTATGTGAAAGGGAGATGCTAGAATTGGCCAGGGATGGTTCTAACACCAGTCAGAGCTGGTGTGGCACATCCTGTCCTGTCTGCTCCTGTGCCAGGGGATGTTCCACTCTATCACTGAGGGAGGTTATTTCACTGATTTTTGTCATATATTTGCACTTATTGTGCTATTTTTTCATCTTCCTAGACAGCTTTAAACTAATAACAGCAGCTACTTGACATGTAATTAAAGCTAATAACAGCTGAAATTATGCATGCTTGAGTGGTTTGGTCTTTGAAACACAAATTGTAATATTTACACTTCCTCTTTTGGCAAAAACATGTGCTTTCCTCCCAGACAGATGGCTTCACAGGTGGTAAATGTTTGGGAAAAGTGGATTTAGCAGCAAGCCTTCAGTGTGCAGAGAAAACTCTGACTTTTTGACAGGTGGATTCCCTGATCTTTGAGTATGTTGGTGGGGTGTTTATTCCTGGGAACCCAGAAGGAACGTGAACTGCTTTGGATTTATCTGCTCCTCTGGATTTATCTGCTGCTTTGGATTTATCTACTGCTCTGGATTTATCTGCTGCTCAGCTTTCATTCAGAGATGTGGGATTTTCTTTTTCGGCAATGTTTGTAGTGAATTTTCATTTTTACTACACTGAAAAACTGGGAGTCAGCAAAAAATCACCTGCTTTTCCTCTGCCTTGCCATTTCCAGCCCACTTTCAAACACCTCTCTATATTCTGGCAGCATAATTCATTCTCTGCTCTTGCTCTGTCTCCTTGATTAACTTGATTCCACCACACTTCTGATGTGCCTGGATCAGCATCCTCAGCTGAAAATCAGGTCTAAGCAGGACTTGCAGATAAGATGCAGATTTTGGAGGTGCAAAAGTGCTCAGAATGATTTAGAACTGCCACTGCTTTCCAGGATATGGCAGCTCATGCAGTAAATAGATGGCAAATATCCCAATGCAGAGCTGGCCTGGGTCCAGGGCTGCACAGGACAATATTCAGTGTGCCCAAATGTCACTTTAAAGCAAAGCTGCCAAGCACAAGACAAGGTCTGATATTTTTCTTTCAATGAACTCTTCACTGTTGCACTGGAGAGACAGCTGGAGTTTGATCTGGAGAATATAAAGTGGCTGTGTGGAGGAGTTAAATGTGTACAGCATTTAACTGTGCATTTTGAGAAAGAAAAATCCCCAGACCAGCCAGTCTGAGTGTGCTTCTGGGGCAGATCATTTCAGTGGAGACATCCTGGTGTGGCAGCCACAGCAGGTGCCAGTGGGGCAGCACTGGCAGGAGGAAAGGTTTTTTTCTAGGCAGCTCTGCCAAAGGGTGGATTTGCTCTCCAAGCTCTGCTCAGCCTCTCCTTTTAATGTCCTGAAGCAAACACTGAATTGAGAAGTTTCTGAGCACACACCCCCGAAAAATGAAAGGAATGACCTGATGTGGGAAATGAATTTGTAGAGAATTTTTTAAGCTTGCTAAAAGGTTTATATAGTATGTATTTGTATGTAAATTTTGAGATAACAAATGTTGATTTAGAAATGTTGTAGAATAGGATAGACTTTGTTGAGAGAGAAATGGAATTAGAAATAAGTTTTAAAAGATGGTCTTGTAAGTAAGACAAGACTTTGGGGAAAGAGAACTATGAAGGATGCATTGTAGTCAGACTTATGAGGAGTAATTTTAGATGATTGGTTTTAAAGTATTTATAACATGGTGTGGTTAAAACTGATAGTTTAATGTATTATAATTAAGAAATAGTCGGCTTTTGATTGTAGTGGCATGAATTATAACATCTGTATTGCCTCACCCTTCACATAAAACTGAAAATTGAATAAAAGCTTTAAAAACACCTCTCAGTTGCCCCATGTCTGGGTCAGAAAAGGGCCTAATCCAACAACCTGACAATCTGGAGATTGTCACACATGCCAGCCCTCACCCCCTGGCCCTGTGGGGTAATCACTGAGCTGGTGACCAAGAGCTACAGTGCTCCTTAAATCCCAGCTCTCACCCAGCCAGCCTTGAGCTGTAAGTGACCCAAAACGTGCATAACATTGCCCAGATCCTGTCTGGGAGCTTGTGCTGGGGTTTTTCTGGGTGCTTGGAGGCTGAAGAGCTCCTGGACTGGCTGTGTCCCAGTGGTCCCAGTTCCCACCTGGGACACTGGCAGCAGGAGAGGGTGGCCTTGCACTCACTGGGCTGCAGGAACAAGGAGGGGGCTCAAACTGAGCTTAACCCAAGCTCCATCAGCAGGTGAGGAGGGAGGTTGGTGCCTGTGATTGCTGTGGCACGTGGGAATTGGGCAGGGCTGGCAGTTTGGTGGGTACCACCCTGTCCAGGCAGGGTTTGGACAGAGGGATGCACAGCTGCTCTCTGCTTTCCTACTTGGACTATTCCAAAAGTCCTGTGGTCTGAACAAAATGGAAAAAGGCTTTTTAAAATTAAGTGTAAGCAAACTGATGGGTAAAGCTTCATCTTGAGGTGAGAAATTGTGTTGTTTTGCCTCCTAAAGGCTGAAACGAGACAATTCAGAATTTGGAAAAAGAAGAAATAAAAGAATTTCCGGAAGGATTCTTAAATTTCTGGGTGGATTTGCAAATCCTTTGGGTAAACATAGACATCATCATTTACTGGCAAAGACCAAAGCTGAGAACACTGCCTGGCCCCAGCTGTACTTTGCTGCCTGTTTCAGCCACCAGAGTGGGTACCTGGCCTTTCCTAGCTGTAGGAGCACTGATCCTTGCCCTGGCCCATTTGGAAAACTTTGGAGTATTTACAACTACACTTTCTATGATTTTTGACATATTGTTAATGCTTCCTGGCTTAAATGGGCAAAAAATTTGGTGTTTTGCTTCTACTATCTTGAGTTCAGCTGGTGATTCCAGTCTGTGGGGCATCAAACACCTCAGGGATGGGGGGACTCCAGGATTTGGGATCATGACAAAACTCCTGGCCTTACCCCACAGAAGAAAATGATCAAATAGAGCCAGGTCTGAGCTATGCAAGCCCACAGTCACATGTATAGACACTTCTCTTTCACACCAGTTTCAGATTTAATTTATGCAAAGGGCTGCTCTTGGGTCTTTGACTGATGATAGATTTGTGCAAGGAGGAATAAGTAGAGCACAATAATTTTGCAGCCATCACTAAGCACACAATTAATCTATGTCTTGGAGGAGGCAGTTCCTCCTTTGGCTCTCACTGCTGCTCCTGCTTCCCTATTTATATTTAGCAGGCTCTGGGGGCTGAGCTGCTGTTTTGTTTCAGGCAGAGAACTCCCTGGTGTTATTTGAGCATGGCTGGTGCCCTGTAAAGTTAGTTTGGGATGCAGGGCTGGGACTCAGCTGCTTGGGAAGTGCTCAGAGCCTTGCTTGTTCCTGCAGGCTTGGAATGACATTCCCTTACTGCTGCCTGAGCTGAGTGCTGAAGGATGTGAGTGTTTGAAGGGGCAGAAACCAACTCCAGCCTGGGGTGGGAAGGGAAAGGCTTGAATGAAACATCTCATCATTCAGAGATGACCCAGCACGGACAGGAGCATCACCCACAGCCAGTCCCTGACCTGGGGGTGCCTTTTCTCTTGGCTTTGTTGTGCTGATTTGACAAACACATCATCAGCCCCTGCTGAGACAGCAGAAGTTTCAGAGGAGAAGGGCTGAGGCTGTGTGTCCTTCCAGGGGAACAGGGAATCCCAGCTCCTTTCCCTGGATATCTGGCATGGCCTTGTGCCTTCAACACACTGCTCAGGCTGCTTTCAGGCTGCTCCCTGCACTGACAGAGCCATGAAGGGTGTTTTGCAAAGCTTTTCTGTGAGATGGATTGCTTGGAGAGGGTTTGGAGAAGAGAATCAGAGCAGAGCTGCTGAGGGTGAAGGGGTCAGACTGAAAAATTGAAGGCAGATCTGCTCCAATATCTTTCAGTAGCTTCTGCACTGACTGCATGGGTGGGTGAGGCCTGGATGAGCTGAGATTTGCAAACCCCCTGTCATTTTGGCTGTCTGATTTTAGGCAAGATGGACAGCCTTTCTAAAGGCTCAGGCTGCAGTAGCTTTCCTTCACAAGCATGGGAACTGCTCATCCTGAGCTTGTCTGGTTCTTTTTGGGCAAGGAGAAGCTAAAACTGCCATTTGAAAGGAAAAAAAAAAAAAAAACCAAAAAAACCCAACCAAACAAACAAAAAAAACCACCAAAAAAAAGGAGGCTAAACTTTACATTCTGACTCATGATAAACCCCTGACTATACAAGTGGAAAACGGGTTCAGGAAATTAGATTGGATATTAAGAAAAATTCTTCCATGAAGAAGTGGTCAGGTCAGGCATTGGAACAGGCTGCCCAAGGAGGTGAGGAATCACCATCCTTGGATCCTTGGAAGTGTTCAAAATGTGTACAGTGTATGTGGCACTGGGGAACATGTGGTGAATGGGGTGGTGCTGGTGATGGTAATGATTAATGTGGTGGTGGTTAATGGTAATGGTTAATGGTAATGGCTGGACTCAGTCCTGAAGGTCTCTTCCAATCTTTGTGATTCCATAACAAACCTCTTGACCCCATCAAAGGCTCCCACTCCCTCACAGAGGGTTGAAGGTGCTTTACTCTCTCAAACAGAGTTTCACAAATGTGTCTCCAAGCCAAGAGGGGCTGAAAGCTAACAAGAACTGTCAGCACAGGAAATGCCCAAATCCGTGGTATTCCTGCCCCTCAAGAGACACAGCCTCAAGCTGCACCAAGGGAAATATAGGTTGGATATTAGAAAAAAGTTTTTCACAGAAAGGGTGATAAAGCTCTGGAATGGCCTGCCCAGGGAGGTGGTGCAGTCACCATCCCTGGGTGTGTTTAACAAAGCCTGGATGTGGCACTGGGTGCCAGGGTTTAGTTGAGGTGTTGGGGCTGGGTTGGACTCCATGATCTTGAAGGTCTCTTCAAATCCTAGTCATTCTGTGAATACTGTGAATTCTCTGGGATCAGCAAGGGGCTGATCCTGAAGTGGGAGCTGCTGGCACACTGCACAGCAAGCGGGCTGCAGGTAAAGCACCCTGACCCCAGGAGCACTGCTGATAGGGTGTGTGAGGGGGCTGGGAATGAATCAAGGCCCCTTGCAGTTCCTGCAGCAGTGCAGCAGCAGAACAGCATGCACCAGAGCCCTCTCATGGTGTGAATCTTGCCCCATTGATAACAAACTTCAAGCCCATGCATGAAGAGACAATGACTTGTCCAAATGTATTCCCCAGGGAGGCTGCATGCAGATCTTGCCCTGTGCCCATGAGCAGTAACTATTTCAACACCCTGAAGGGGAATAGATGGTTAAATCCTGAATTTAGGCTCAGTCTAAGCAAACAGAGCTCAGTGCCAGAGGGATTTCACACTGCAGTTCTGAGTTTGCTGCTCAGCATTCATTTGGTTCTAATTCTGTACCTTGGTTTGTTGGCATTGCATCCTCATATCCCTGCTAATGTGATAGCAGGGCTGCTGCAAGCAGAGGACTCCTGTAGGGATGTTGGCAGCATCCCAGAGAAGGTATTTTAGACTCACTGGGGAAGTTCCAGACATCACAGATTATATATTTATACTAATGATGCCTTATCACTGGTGAAAGCCTGAACAGGCAGCGTATTCTTGGTGTAAGCAGGACTATGTTTTTGTAGCAGAAAGGCAAAATCACTTCCAGTGAAGGGAACAACTTGTCTCCCTAACCAAGAACCAGCACTTTTATAATTGGGAGTATTAAGCTCTTTAGAGAGCATTGCTTTGCCTGGGGAAAATCACATCTCCTCAACCCCCACCTCTCCCTCTGTCCTTTCCTCCTGGACTTGGAGGTGGAGGTCTGGTGCTTCAGGCTGGATGTTGCAGTTTGCCAGCAGATGCCCTGAGGACAGCCACATCAGAGGTTCCCAATTCCTCCTTGGAGGAGGGCAGAGGGGGAAATGCTTGCCCAGGACAGATGATGCTGCTCCTCATGGGTGTTTGGGGTCAGTGCAGTAGGAGATGCTGAGTGTTCCCTCCCTGTGGCACTACCATGGGAAGCCTGTGCTGCTGACAAGGACCACGGTGTAACTCCACTGCACACACCTGTGTGACTGGAGAATCCAGCCCAGTGCATACACAGGAGTGCAGAGTAAGTGTGAGTATCACCCAAACCAGGACAAGCAACCCTGGATGTGCCTCATCCACGTTGTCCAGTCCTACCCCAAATGCAAACTGCATGGCGTGTCACAAACATCAGCTGCTTTTTCTTTATTTCATTGTCTTCAGTCCTCATACAACTACAAATTTAGCACTACTGCTAAAGGAAAAAAAGAGCAGACTACAGCCATTCATGGGGTAACATAATTTTAAACGTTGTGAGACAGCTGATACTATTAAAAATCATGGCCCTGTTATGGGCTTTCATTATTGATGGCTACTTGAGGAGACATACACTATAAAATATAAAGATAAAAAGTGAAAGGCTATTTAGATAGATGTTCAGCTGAGTGCTGCTAGCATCAAATCAGTGGCACTGGAGAAATGAGAACAGACACACGGCACAGCCTCTGAACTAAATGTGAGCACATTCTGGCTCTGCCAAGGCTTCGCCTGCACAACGTGCACTTTAAATCAAAGCAACATTGAAGTCAGTATTGATTGTTCTTGGAGATATATTTTACCTTCAGGCACTGCTGTTTCCCAAAGGAGCGTGAGCAAGGACGTAAGTCTCTGTGCAGTGCTGGCTGCTCGTGGACAGGGATCTCCCTGAAATCCTGTGGAAACGATTCCTCCTCTGGAAGTACCCACTGCTGCTGCTGAGGGAGCGCTGCCTGTTCTTCAGGTACTCCCGGTAGTTTTTGGTGAGCAGGGTGTAGAGGAAGGGGTTGATGCAGCTGTTGCTGTAGGTCAGGCAGGTTGTTAAGTAATTAATGTTCTTCATCACCTTGGGAGATAAAGGGAAGGATTCGTAATACTGGAAGAGGAGCTGCCATATCCAGAAAGGCAAGAAGCAAGCCCAGAAGACCAGCACTATGGTGAAGATTAAATAGAGCACCTTCTGGTTGGGCAGCCTTTTGGTCTGCTTGAAGGAAGCAGTCTGGGACACCCAGTAAATCTTAGCCAGGCGGATGTAAAGGTAGCCAATGACCACCCCCGGGCCCACGATGCTGGTGCCAAAAAGGATGGTGAGATAGACTTTGTAGGACAGCTTGCTCCAGGTGGGCAGGCAGATGCTTTTGTTGTCCCTCTGCACCAGCTGGATCATGATGAGCATGGGGAGGGTGAGCAGCAGTGACACCAGCCAGATCACCACAGCAATGGCCTTGCGGTAGCTCTTGGACCTCTTCACCGTGTCCAGGGGCTTCAGCACGGCAAAGTAACGCTCCGTGCTCATGACTGTGAGGGTGAAGATGCTGGCGTGCATGGTGAGGAAGTCCAGGCTGAACAGGATGCGGCAGCCAACGTCCCCAAAGTACCACTTCTGAATGAAGTAGGTGCCGACGATGAAGGGGATGGTGAGGAGGTAGAGCAGGTCGGCCAGCGCCAGGTTGATGATGTAAATGTACATGGAGGCCGAGGATCGCAGGTAGTGGCACATCACCAGCAGGGTGTAGACGTTGCCTGTCACCCCGACCACGCACATGAGTGACAGGATGGCCCCGATGGTGCAGATGGCAATCATGTCCTCCGTGGAGCCGGCGGCCCACGCGCCATCCCCGGTGGCGTTGGCGGAGACGTTGGGCCTGATCCTGAGCACGCTGTCCTCACCTGTGTCTGTCACCGTGTAGGGGGTGGCAGAAAAGTGGCTCTCCAGCTCCTCAGTTAGGGACATCCTCCTGGGTTTAAATGCCAGAAGCTTTGCTCATGTCACAGGGGTCTGAGGGGGCTCTCTCTGCTCTGAGAAACGTGGCTGTGGGGAGGTGCAGAACCATTTCTCAGAGGTGTCTCATCCAAGGACTATCTGAATTCTCCACTAGAGGAAAGACAGCAAAACCAACATATTAGAAATCTGCCAGAGCAACACAAAAGTTCATTTTTCAAATCCCTGTCCCTGAGCACGTATCTGCACTGCCTGAATGTACCAAAGGTCTTTGGCACTGAGGCCACTCTTGTAGGACTCGTGCTCTCATTACAAGAGCCCAGCTGTGAGGTGTGTCCATGGAAGAGACAAAAAAGGTTCTGTGGATCACTGCACTTACTTCAGTCCTTCGTTTGAGGTTGGAGGGAAAAAAACCATCCTTCCTAAATTTATAACAAGGATTTACAGAGCTATCAGCATGATTGTTTAAACCTCTTTGCCACATTCTTAACTCTGAAGGAGCAGAAGACCCCTAAAAAGGGAAAACAAACTTTAGACTTATCATTTGCAGCCAAATTGTCTGTTCTGAGTTAGTGATGCATTCAGAGTCCTGTCCAGCATTCCTGCAGTGTTTTCACAGAGCAGCTTCCCTTGAATGAGAAGCTCCTCCTCTGTCCTGCAGTTTCAAACAGCATTCCAGTGATGGAGAAAAAGGCACTTCATAAAGCAAAGTGCAGTTTCCCTGTGGGATTTCTGTGTCTGTAAACACAGGGTTTTTCACTCTCTCTGTCCAGTGTGATACCAGAGATGTCCATGTGTCTGTGAAACACATCTGTTTCAGCCAGAGCTGGGTGTGAACCTGCCTGAACAGCCTTGAGCAGCGAGGTGTGAGACAACCTGAGAGGCAACTCCGTAGGTGGGAGCCTCTGCTTAGCTCAGACTCAGCGCTGCACAAATCAGGACTGTGGTGCTTTGAATTCATTCTGGGTGTAGGCAAAAGGAGAGCAAACCTACCTCAGAGAAATGCTGAAGAAGTAGCTAAAATGCCCAGATTTTAAAGCATACTGAAAGCCTGTGCCATCCTAAAGGTCACTGCATATGCACTGTGTGTTTTACAGCACTCAGACTGTCTCTTTTGCTTTGGAAAACGCTGAGGGGGAGGGGTGCTGGACTGCCTTGTCCTCATAGGGCTCAGCAGGCAAAGACTCCCCTCTACCTTGTTCCACTGGGCAGGCTGGATTTGTTTAATCCTGGGAATTTGCAGCCTTTCCCAGTGAGTTAGGTGTCCCTTTCTTTCCCTCCTCACCAGCTCTGACTCCTTTGCCTCTTTCCTCCCACTGTCTCCTTGGCAGGAGTCCCAGGCCCTCCCCTGCTGCCCTCATGTCACCCTGTCAGGGACCTCTGTGGCCCTTGAGGATGGACAATTTTCATCCTTTTTGTGACTTGCTCTCACTTTCTCCCCATTACCTGCTGAGGATGGCAGGTGCTATAGAGATGTCATAAAAAACTCTGTACAAGAGAGGACAACCCAGTGCAGATCCAGGGAGATTTTCCCTCACTTAGCAGTTGGGATAAAAGTACAAAAATCCAGAGAAACACACAGAGCCCATCTCCCACCCCAGTCCCTCGAGTACAGGTGAGAGATGAGCGTGGTTCTGCAGTGGTCAGTGCTCCTTCAGGACAGTGCTGCTCTGGGCAGGTCTCCACAGCTTCACCAGCATCAAGATCCATTTCTTGGACCTTGCAACCCCAAATCTGCCTCATCCTGCTCCTGCTGTGCTGTGCAGTGCCCTCCTGCCCTAGGGCAGGTGTAGCCAGTCTGTCCTGCTGCCCCGTTGTCCCTTTTATCGATGTTGGTGTCCGAGGTGGCACTGAAAGTGACTCCCATGAAGGAGACACAGCTGCTCCCAGAGCTGTGGCTGCTCCTCAGCCTCACAGCCCAGGAGGGCACAGAAATGAACAGCTCTGCATGGGATGCTCCAGCTGAGCCCGGGGCTGGTCCCACACACGGCTCTCAGCTCGGTGTGCTGGTGATAGCTCATTTTCAGGAGCATATTTCCATGGCTCAGGTGCTGCCTCCTTGCAGCTGCCTCATTTGGTGTCCCAGGGACTTGTAGCAGGTTTGTGCCATGCTGGTGCCTGTCTGTGCAGTTCCCTGGAGTGACAGCTCCTGCTGGAGAGAGCCGAGCCCACTGCATCTCCCTGCTCTGCTCCTCTTCTGCTGAACCTGCCTTCTGCTCCATTCATAAAATTCCTACAGCACCAATTCCGTTCAGACACTTCGCCATCTCCAGAAAGAGCTAGAAGAGGAAAATTAATCCAAATGGGAAGCCCTTGCATCATTATAAAGTTCCCATCACTGCTGCTCTGGTACACAAACACACACTCACACACATGCACACACAACAGAGAGCTTGTTATTCCAAGCAGCCATTCAAGCATCTTACGAGTCCAGGCGATTTTCCCAGCCAATCTTGCCTTTCCCTCTACGAAATCATCCCACAGGAGTACCATGCATATTTACAGATGCAAACAGAAATGAATTTCTCCTGCTCAAACCTTGCTTTTAAATCCGGCAGATGAAGCTTCCTACAGGAAAGAAAATTAAAAAAAAAAAATCTATTTAGCAGTATCAAAGGTGAAACTTAAAGAAAAAGAGGAAAAAAATAGAAAGAAGAGAATCCTTCTTCATGGGCAGAGAGTGAGAGATCCCAGTGCTCTGTCGCATCTGGAGCGGCAGGGGCAGGAAGGGAGCGTGCTGCCAGCCAAGTATGTTTGAAATCTGGGCGCTCTTAATACTCTCATTCCCCTCCCTCCACTCGTGCCGGCTATTTTTGCTCCCCGGTGACGTTAGGCATAGCGTGGCTTTGCTGCAGCCAGCGAAGAGCCTGTTTAAAGCAGCAGGGTTTGATAACCAAGGCTCGCTCGGCTGCCTCCCCTGCCCCGCTCCGGGGATCATCGGAGAGCTTCGGGCTGCTCCATCCCGGGAGCGGTGGAAGGCAAAGCTCCCTCGGTACAGCACACGGAGAGGGAGAATTCCCGAATCCCCGAATTCCCGAATCCCCGAATTCCCGAATCCCCGAATCCCCGAATCCCCGAATCCCCGAATTCCCGAATTCCTGACGCTGGCCAGCAAAGCCAGCACGGCTGGGGAGGGAGAGTGGGCCAGGGAGGGTTAAAATCCTGCGGGAGGGTCACATTCCTGCGGGAGGGTGGGCTGCCCAGGGAAGCAGCAGAGCTCCTGAATTTGGAGATCGATTCCACAGCGAAGCCGAAGTTTATTTGGGTCGGATGGCGTATTAACAGATGAATCTGTGCGGTGGGGTCACACACCACAGCATCTGAGACATTTCAGGCTGGCAGTAACAAAATATTGCCGAAGTTGTTCGGGGGTTGGGTGGTTCCCTTTCCCCAGTGATACTTGAGAGAAATGATACTCACTTTCAAAAATTTTGAAAAGGTTTATTAAAATCTTATCAAAAACTACAATAGAAGACTGAATAGAGAATATAAACATAGCGCCGGGAGCAAAGGATTTTCCCCACCATGTGCTCATGCACACAATGAAGATTTCACCTTTTAACCCTTCAGCCCCTCCCAAAGTTCTGTCCATCGACTCCTTCTTCCCTGTCCAGTGGTGGAGATCACTTCCTTAAATCTCGATTGGAGGTCAGGTGTTGCCATAGTAACGAGCTGACCTTCCCAAATATCCCAAATACCCAGGTCACCCCATGATAACAACACAAGAGGGGTAAAACACAACTATAAATCTATAAAACTTCTCTAAGCATATATATATATTCCCTATAATTGTGAGAGTCAACCATTTCATTTCTCATTTATCACGTACTCAAACACAGAAATCAACCCAGAAACAGAGCAGTGTTGGGATGGGGCTGGTGCTGGTAAATCCACATTCTCGCTTCTAGCACCTAAGTTTGGAAGCCTTTTCCAAGGTCTCAGATCAAATCCTGTGTTTAATTCTAAGCTTTGGCTTACAGCCCCAAAGTTCTGAGAGTTCCCTGCATTTTGGTTCCAACAATTTTGCTGCTTTTCTTCCCCTTATTGGCTCATCTTTAAAGCAGGGACCACTGTACTCACTCACCTCCCAGTGCTCTGAGTTTCAGGGGTTTTAACTTTTGTCTGATGCTGTCAGAGCTACAGAAAGGAGTGGCAGCCCCTGTGATCTGGTGTAACAGGAGTAGGAGCTGCACAGGCAATCCTGGGGGAAGATTTATAGGAGACCTCTAAAATATGAAAAAGTCTGTTTAGTCATTCAGACAGCATCCACTGCTACAGGGCTGGAGTTCTGCACAGGAGCCTTCTGAAGTCACTGCACAGGCAATAACCATAATTATTCTATTAAATACAGGGCAAAAGAGACTCTTTCTCTCCTTTGATGTGAGGATTTATGCCAGTGCTATGTGAATTTAATTGTGTTTGGTTACTCATTCAATCCTTATGGGAACAGTAACATTTCTAGTGTGTCTTGAACTGAGCTGTGCCCTCCCAGCTGTGCCCTCCCAGCTGTGCCTCTACCAGCTGTGCCCCCACCAGCTCTCTGCTGCCTTTGCAGGTCTCTGCAGGGCTCTTTGGCATATTCCACTTTTGCTGGAGCAGTTTTGAGTCCAAATTTGCCAGCAGCCAAGGGCTTCTTTCTGCTCCAAGCTGGACATATAGGTTTGTCCAGGTATCACATTTTAAAAATCTAATAAGGCCTGTTCCTTCCTTCTATGAAAAAATATGTACAAATGCAGCCAAAATTGACAAAAGAAAAGAATCTCATTAATGTGTCTGCATTCTTGGTCTGGATCAGGTCTAGAAACATGTGCAGGCTCAGGATAAGATGTGACTTCTGTTTCTGTATTTCTGTTGGGTTCACCCAACTCCAGACCCTGTAACACTTCATCTTTGGAGTGTCCACTGCCAGTGTTCTCGTGGTCACACAGAAATTCCAATTAGCTCTTGAGAACCTGCCCTGACTTTGGGATCATCCCAGAGGAGAGCAAGGATTTGCAGTGTTGTGCTGAGCTCAAGTCCTCCTGAAGCTCTGCTGGTGGCCAGGAACACCCAGGAATGGCAGCAGCTCCTGAGGAAGAACACTGGTGAGACCTGGCAGCCCCTGGTCATCTCTTATTCCAAGGAAATTTGCATTTAAATCCCTCTGTTCCAACACTCATGGTCTTGGACACATGTAAACATGATATTCAAGTTCCCAGCTGGTCCCCAGCTGTTCCCTCCACTCTTCCACTCTCTGTCCCCACCGGTGGGGACATTGGTCTCTGATCCAGTGCTTGGTCACTGCACAGGAAGTTCTTCCTCATGTCCAAGTGAGGTTTCTGCCCGTTCCTCTGGTGCCACTGCTGTGCCCAACCCAGCAGAGCCTGGTCCCTGCTCTGAGCCCTCCCTGCAGACACTGACAGACAGGAATGGGGTCCCCAGGTTCCCTCAGTGTAAGAGCCTGAATGAGGGATGCAGGACTTCAGGCAGCTCTTCAAAATGCAGTTTATTGCATCCAAGATGTTACAGCAGTCCAGGGTCCTGGGTGACAGAGCCTGTGCCTACAGCTGTCAGCTGCAGCTGCAGACAAGCCTGAAGACCCTTTAGTTTTGGTTACAGCACATTATATACTTTTCTTTGCTGAGCATCTTAATACAGAAGAACCAATCTATACCTTAACTTTTACCTATAGCCTATCATAACTACTATAATTACCATATTCATGTTACTATTCTCCAATCACTAAAAGTTAGTATGTTACAGTTCAAGATAGAAGTTGTTTTTCAGTTTTCTTGCAGTGGAAAATTCTGAGACCTTTTTTCTACTTGCCACATGGACATGTCTTGTTTGCCAGTGGTATCTTTCTGCTTGGTAAAAACATCTTTTTGTTTGTGGTCAGCTTATCCTTTGCTCTAAATCACAAAACCTCTTTCCAGCTTGACATAACCTTTGCTTTCTTAGCTGTCCAGCAAGACTGGCTCAGCAATTGCCAATTTACACATCAATTATTCTTCTGTATCAAAACTTGCTACCATCTCTATTTCATTCTCAGATTTTACATTCAAAAATCTTTCTGCCAAGCATTCATAGCTGTGAGACTTTCTTGTCAAACTTTCATCCTTCCCAACATCTCAGTCATGTCCTCTCAAGGCTGAGTTGATGGAGGTGTCCCTGCCATGCTGGTGGCACTGGGTACCAATCTGTGCTCAGAGAGGGCTGCAGGACTGCCTGGGGGATTTGAGTGAGATAAACTCTTTCCTTGTGGGAAATGGATTTGGAGAAAATTCTTTAAAGTTTGATAGAAGGTTCACATGGTATGTATTTGTATGTAAACTTTGAGATAAGAAATGTTGACTTAGAAATGTTATGGAATAAGACAGACATTGTTGAGAGAGAAATGGAGCTAGAAATAAGTTTTAAAGGATGGTTTTGTAAATAAAACAAAATACTTTGGAGAAATAGAACTATGAAAGATGTCATGTAGTAGGACTTATGAGGAGTAATTTTAGATGATTAGTTTTAAGGTATTTATAGTATAGTGTGGTAAAAGCTAATAAGTTAAGAAACACTTATAATGTATTGTAATTAGGAAATAGTTGGCTTCTAATTATGATAACATGAATTATAACATCTGTATTGTCTAACCCTTCACATGACACTGAAAACAGAATAAAAGTTTTCAAACCACCTCTCAGTTACCCCATCTCTGAGTCAGAAAAGGGCCTAATCTGACATTTCCTCTCCTCAAAATCCAGCAGCTGAGTCTCTCTCCTCAGGGATTTGTGCATGAACCTCCTGAGCCCCGTGCACTGCTGTGAGCTCCCTGCTGAGGCAGGTGGGAACAGCTCTGTGCAGGGGCCTTCAAAAAGAAAGACTTGCAGCTAAAAGCACTGCCAAAAATGACAGGTGCTAGTTAAAAGACTCAAAAGTATGTGCCAGTTTTTAAATAAAGCATTTTTGCCCAAAATGTTCCTTCCTGGGATGAAGAACAGGGAGCAGATGCCTCCTCTGTGCCAGTCCCTCTCTGCAGGGACATCTGTGTCACCAGCACAAGGTCTGGGCCAGCAGAGGACCCTGCAGGGCTCAGGGAGGTGGCTCTGCAGTGTTTGCTCCTCTCTTGGAACTTCTGATGTAGGGACAGGGAGGGTGCTGACTGAAGTGGGCAGTGGATGTGGCACTCCACCTGTGCCACACTCTCTTGTGGTTCCTTCTTTCATTTCCTTCTCTCAGGGTGCAGCACTCCCCTGCCCACTGTCCCTTCCCACCACTGTTTGCTCCTACATTTTGAAAACCCTCCTTCAGAGGGAAGTGGCTGCTGGCATTTTGTGTCAGAGGGAAATTCCTCTGGAAAGGGCTCTAATGTAGAATAAATGGCTTAATTCCCTGGTCAAAAGCAGTGGGAACACTGAGCAGGTGCCTGCTTGGAAAGCATGCTTGTCTCAAAATGCTTTTCTTTGCCTTGGTTTGCACCAAAGTAACACTTTGCTTGATGGAGGCTTTTTTGTTTCCAGGTGCTGCCCCACTCAGTGGGAAGGGGCTGCCCAGAGCAGATGGGGGGGCTGAGGGTGGGCTTGGGGCTGCTGAGGGCTCACCCCAGGCCTGCTGTGAGAAGGGGGTGCAGCCAAGCCCATGAGCTGCCCACCTGCAGCCCAGGCAATGCCCTTCTGCCCCTGTCAGACTGCCAGGTCTGGTGCAACTCCATTTATTTGCAGTTTGCATCACTGTGGTGGCCAAGGCCACGCCAAGGGAGACCCTGAGCTGCCCCAGCTGTGCTGCTCCCACCCTGCCTCCCTTCCTGCTCTCATCCATGCTGAGCTGCTCTGACAGTGCCCTCTTGGCTGTCTGAGATCATTTCCCTCTTATTCCTCAAGCACTTGGCATGCTTCAAAGCTCCTCTCACCTCACTCTGTGTGTGGACACAGCACCTTCTTGGACTCACTGCAAATATTTAATTCTCCCTGCTGATTTCCCAGCCATGGCACTGAAAAACTTGTGGCAGCAGCCACAAAAAAATTACCATGAAGACATGGCATGAAAGCAACACGAAGCTGCAGCACAAAATACCCTGGTGGTACATTTTTCTTGTACCAGTGCTGCACAATTGGAGGTCTTTAAATTTAAAGCAGATTGTTCCCAGTGGGCTGGGAACTGCTTTTGGGTGCTTCAAATGGCTGAAGATGGGGAGAGGTTTGGGTTTGGATTTTGGGAGGGGTGTCAAAGCTGTTTTATTGATGAGACAAAGGGAACAGCATCTCTTGTTTTCCAGACTGGTCAAAATGTACAAATGCCTGTATAATGAAAAAACACCCCAAAGGATAAAAAAGCCCCACTCAGTGAAGAAATCAGGAGCAGTTTGAAATTCTCTTGTGTGTCTCCAGACCCTGAGCATGTCACCTCTCCTTTCCCTTCAGGGTGCTGTGGGATGCAGTTCTTGCCCCCATCACTGAGCTGTTGTCTCTGGAAGTGGCTGCTCCAGCTGTACTGGCTTTCTGCTGTTTAATCCTCCTGTTTTGCATCCTGTCTCATGCTGCAGCACCTGGGGCTGTGCAGATGAAGAGATTCAGGTGAAGTGAAGTGCATCCTTTCACATGCTTACACACCATGGCTGTGCTCAAAGCCCTGCCTCCACCATGTGTAAACAGGGAGGGAATATTGCCTCTGAAGCCTGTGCTCAGAGCTGCAGGGAGGTTTCCCAAGCATCTTCTGGGCTCAGAGCACTTCAGGCTGCTTTAGTCCCCTCCTGAGCTCCTGGCAGAGGGGAGCCTGTCCCATCCCTGCCACCCAAATCTCCACAGTTCCTTGCTAGCCCACAGCCTGGCTATTCCCATGTTGCCAGCACTATTTTTAGCAGGGCTGAAAAGCCAGCTGTCACTGTTCTGACATGAAATAACAAGGCTCATGCAAAGATGTTCTACATTAGAACAAGAACAGGAAGAGAGAACTTTATTTTTTTTGACTTCAATATTTATAGAATTCTAAAAGTGCCAGTGGATTGGAGGATGATATCGTTACCTCTCCAACCACACTGGTTAAACTAATATTCTATCAAAATTCTCTTCTTATAGAGAAGAATGTAAAACAATTATTATTTACATGAAAGGGTGTGAGAAACTCTATTACAAGAATGTAAGCATCAGAAGATTTAGAAAAACTTATAAGAACAGGGTGACATCAGCACTGTCTTTAGCAGGGTTTTTGGAATAAGATGATTTTCCAGGCTGGGGCTCTGAAGGTGAGAACAGCCAGGCTCAGGGGCTGGGGCTGCCAGGGAGCCTTGAAGCTCTTCCCACTTGGCAAGTTTGCTGTGTTCAACCCAAATGGGAGAGGCTGGGCACCTGCTGCATGGGAGGATGGTTCTTGAGAGCCTTAAAACACCTCCAGTGTTAAGTGCAAGCAAAACATTCCAGGATTTTGGTGGTTTGAAGCTCCTTTTGCCAGCCTCATTAGCAGTGTGTGACTCAATTTGCTAATGACTGCAATTAGATATCCCACAGCTTTTTGCAAAGAGGCTCTGGGTGACCTGTGCTGGCCTTGGCTGAGTTCCTGTCCCCGTGGGACATTAGCCAAGTGATGTCCAGGACTCTGTGCCAGTTCAACATCTGGTTGTGCCTCCTCCTCTCAGCAGAGCAAACAGAAATCCCTCAGTTGTGCACAGAAAGCAGTGGGAGCTGACAGCACTTCACTGGGGCAGAAGGGAAGGGCAGATTTTTGTCTTTGCTACCTGTGCCACCTCTGCCCAGCAGTTTGAAGCATTTTCCCTCCAAACCTTCCTTGCCAGACCTTCCCATGAGCTGCTCCTGACATGGCTGTGCCTTGGCAGCCCCACTGCCAGGCCCAGGGCACAGTGCAGGGACACACTTGGCTGTTTGATTCCATGGCAAGGGCTTGGCATGGTCTGTGTGAGCACAGAGGAGCATTTGCTGCTGTGAGTGCAGCCCTGGCTGGGAGACTGAGATATTATCAGGATCAAGAAGCACACAAGTTTAATGTTTCTGTTGGACTATACTCTCCAGAATCTCTCTGCATCATCATCAAGCTTTGTTATTTTCCCCATCACTCCTTTTTCCCCTGCTCACTTAGGAAGCTGCTGGATGGTTGGACACCCCAGGTTTGTCTCCTCTGAAAAGTGGCCATTTACCCCCACACTTTGTTTCTTAACTTTTCACCAATTATATATTTGTCTGATGATCTCTGCTCTGGGCTTGTGGAAGATTAGCTGTTGGAGGACCTTGACTGCTTTTTGAAAATCCAAACACACAGCTGGAATTATATTTCTATACCTTGAGAGAGCTCCAATCTATTCCTGAGGCAGAGCTTCTCTTTCAAGACCCAGAGCTGCCTTTTCCTCACTCTGCTTACTCAAGTGCCTGCTCACTCTCTTTACTCCACCCTCCTTACTCCTCCACAGTCCCTCTACTCATTGCTGAAACCTCCTTTGGAAAACTGGCATCACATTCACCTCTTTCTAGTTCTTCACTACACAGAACTTGAAGCAAGAAGCAACACTCCAGAGTTTCAGCTGAAGCTGTTCCATCCCTGGGCTTCTTCACAGCTTTTGGTTGAATACAGTTCTGGCATCCTTGAAATAAGCTCATACAGCAGGGGAGATCATAGTCAGGTGTATTTATTTTATTTCATTGATTTTCTGGCTTTTAACTCACTGTATAAAAAAAAAAATCTATGTTTTAAGGCTTGCGGTGCTCACACTGAGTTAAGAACACTTGGGCTGAAAATGCTGCTTTTCAAAAACCATTTGAAGATACCAAGTCTGGACTGTTGACCCCAGGTCCTTTCAGAAGTGATAAAGAAGCTGTTAAATGCACCAGAGAGAATTCTTTGACATCTGCAGCCCTTAATACACAACCCATGTTTTTTTTCTGGAGGGATTTAGAAAGAAAAGGAACAATGAACGGGAAGAAAAATAATAATAAAAATCATCTTTCTATGATACAGAACAAATTCTTCCATGCAAGGGCTAGTTGTGCCCACGCTCTCACTGCTCCAGGCTGCCTTCACAGCTCCCTCTGATCAGAGATCTTGTTGTGAATCTATTTCAGTGTTTTTATACACTCCTAGAGGTGTTTTCTATCAATTTGCACACATGAGCCTGGAAAATAAATCCCCACAGGGTGTGTTTATGCCAATTGGTGTGTTTAGGCTGAGGGAGCTTGGGGAGCTGTTTGCTCAGACCTAAGGGCATCCAGTGTCCCACCAGGGTGGCCAAGCTGCCCCTTCTCTCCTGTTTAGCAGCACACAGCTGGATGGGAGGCAGGTGTCTGCAGCTCCTTCAGCAAGGTCCACAGCATTTCCCTCTGCTGGGAAATCCTTTCTTCTTCTTCTTTGTGTCCCTGCAAGGAAGTTCAGTGTTGCACAAAGAAGCAATTCTCTTTTTCCTTGCACAGTCTCTACCTGTTTCCAGGTGATTATGTGCAGCCTTCTGGATGCTGCAGTGCTTCAGCCTCTCCCTTCTGAGTCATCTTTCTGCTTTAGATTTCTGCATTTGTCATTGCCTTAAGTTGGAAATGGGGGTGTGCATTCCATTCCCATCTGTCAGAGCTGGGGCAGTTCTCTGCTGTTCACTGGGCAGTTTCCTTTATCTCTCCCACAGCCAATCCTCCCTCCAGGAGATCTCTGCTGTCCATGGCCACTGAGTGTCCCTGCATGGCTGATCAAATTCCATCATCCCATGGGAGAGGCTCTGCCCAGGGGAGGAGCCAAGCATTCCTACCTGGATCCAATCTGACTTTGGGAACACCCCAGCAGCCTTTGCCCCCTGCATTCCCAGAGGAGCAGCTTTCTGCTCCCCTGCATTCCCAGAGGGAGCCCAGGCCCATCTCCAGCAGCCCTGGAGCTCCAGAGGAAAACTCCCCCCTTGTCCAGGATCCCTGCTCCAGCAGAGCCACAGCTGGCACTGCAGGAGGGCTGAGCCCCCATGGGATGGCCCTGCTGCCACCAGCCTGACCCACAGCTGGCACTGCAGGAGGGCTGAGCCACCCTGGGATGGCCCTGCTGCCACCACCCTGACCCACAGCGTGCCAGGGCCTGTGCTGACTCTGGCAGTGGCTTGTTTTCTTTTATTTGTACTATTGCATTTATATTTTTCTTTTCCTAGAAAAGAACCATTATTCCTATTCCCATATCTTTTTCTGAGAGCTCCTTAATTTTGAAATTATAATGATTCAGAGGGAGGGGATTTACATTTTCCATTTCAATGAAGTCTCCTGCCTTCTTTAGCAGACACCTGTCTTTTCAAACCATGACAGTAATCTCTGCTCATCAGCAGTTCTTCATTCTCTTCTTTCCAGGGTAAGATAAAGTTCACCCCATGTTTTTCTTCTTTTGATCCATCTCATGTAAAAGTTCAGCCCTTCATCTCTTGCTGCTTGGCTCAGACTGTGACAAAGCAGATCAAAATGCAGGGCATGCTGGTTATGTCAGGGATGCCTGGATTTGGGATTTAAAGCCAGCAGGGTGTCCATGCCCCTGGTCTGACAGCAAACCTGCTGTGCCTCTGCTTCCTCCACCTCTGGGAGGTGCCAGGATGGGGAAGGCTCCTGTGACTCCTCCTGAGTGGAGTGGTGAAAGAGCTTGGTGAGAGCCCATCCCCTCCCAAAGTGGAGCTGGTGC
Source organism: Urocynchramus pylzowi (assembly GCA_013397555.1). Classification (NCBI taxonomy): domain Eukaryota; kingdom Metazoa; phylum Chordata; class Aves; order Passeriformes; family Fringillidae; genus Urocynchramus; species Urocynchramus pylzowi. The sequence continues at coordinate 180,234 of VZRH01000292.1, read as the reverse complement.
TCTCCCCTGCTCCCAGCCAGATGAGGCTGGAACAAGAGACAGGCCAGACTTGTGTCCCTTTCCCACGAGAGCATCCTATGTGAACAGTTTGCCAAAGGAATAAGTAAACTTCACCCTTGGAGCCTTTCCCAAGAGTTGCACTGGATGTTCCCTCAGCTGTAACTCACTGCTGAAAAACAGACCTTTTCCAGCAGGATGACTTTTCAAAACCTTAAAAATATAGAGTGGGAGAAACGTAAGGAAATGGGTTTTCTCCCATTTTGACAAGAGCTCCTGCCTTCTCCCTCCAAACTGGCAGCATATTGTGCAAAAATATCCCAGCTCTCACTGGTCAGCACTCCTTGACAAAGCTTCTTGTCAGGACACTTGATGAGTTTTGATGTGTTTTCTGCTGGTGTGTGCCAGCACCTGGCAGGCAGCATCTCAAACTCTCTCATCTTTATCCCTCTTTCCTCTTCCCTGTGCCAGATTCCCACCTCACCTGTTTATCTCTCATCCTGCACAGCCCTTGCCTTGTGCCAAACTTCTCCATCTCTGTCACTGCTTTTTCTGCCTGTGTCCCTGTGCTCCTGCTGACCAAACCCCAAATGTGGGTGGGTGCTCAGTAGCTGTGCAGCACACACAGTCCCTGAGCCTCCCAGGACACCCTTGGTGTGCACCTTTGGGCAGCTTTCTGTGGTGTTGTGGATTGCTTTTGATGCCTTGGAGAGGCTACCTGGAACAGAGGCTAGACAGGATTAAGAGAATAAAGTGGGTATTTATTAAAGGCCTCCAACAGATACACCCTGGGCATTGCAGGAGCCTCCCAGAGGCTACACCCAAAATGGAAACAGTCATGAGTTGTTCAGACAGAAATAAATTTGGCCCACTTACATATCAGGGGTTAATTCTCTAATTATGCTTCAGGCAGTAAAGTCCTATTCCCCCAGTTTGTGACCCCAAATTCACTTTTGTCTATACTTTTTGGGGCCTGAGGCTGTGAGGTGTCCTTGAGTTTCAGGCCCAGAGGAATTGTTTTGTCTGACCAAAATGTGAAGGCAGTAGCTGACACTTCATATGGAGTTCAGAGTTATGCACTAATGCAGTGCAGGATTTGAAAAATATAAAGGCTGAAATCTTAAGGCATCACTTTGAGACTTAACCTTGCCAAGAAGGGCTGTTCCCAAACCTGTGCTGATCTAATGGTACCTGTGTCTGTGACATCTCAGGTAGCAGCAAAAGTCTGGTGCTGTGGTAGATGGGAAGCAGGATGGAACAACTTGTGGAAAAAAATAAGAGTGAAGAGGAACCAGGAAGTTATGCAGTGAGGAATGACAGGGGAAGGAGAAAATCTGGTGGATTCTTTGGGTTGCTCCAGTTCAGAGAGCTGCTCAAGTGTCTACTGGCTTCCCTAAAGGTTACTCAGGTTGCTCAAATGCATCTTTAAAGGTCACTAAAGCCCACCTAGACCCTGGTGAAACCTTGAAATGTTCTGCTCACCCAGCTGAGGATAAGTTGGACAGGCAGGTTTCGTGCATGGGGACCCTGGAGCTGGGGTTACCCAGACCTTGTGCTTCCACCTGGAGGGAGGAGAAGAGACCCTTGTCTGTACCAGCTGGGCCAGTCAGTGTCTGTCCTGGGCTGCTCCTGCAGGGGGGTGGAAGGGAGGGAAATTCTGTGCTGTTTCTTCCACAAGTGTCTGTGGGCTGCACCTCTGCCCTTGGCGTGGCTCCAGGGTGTGAGGAGCAGCAGCAGGGAGCTCTGGGCTGTGTCTGGCTGTGGCAGGCTCCAGTCCCCGAGGCAGGGCAGGCACAGCAGCTCTGTGTGGTGCCAATTAGCCCTGCTAATCCCTACAACTGCTTCATTTGGGTGCAGGCCTGTGCTGATGTGATTATGCTGCTTCTGGTCCACAGCATGGCATTACAGCACTGAGCAGGGAGGGGTCTGGGGGCTTTATGCACAGAAATGAGAGTGGAACTGCAGGAGAGGGGAGATGGAAAGGAAAGGACCCCTTGGAGCAGTCCCTTAGGGTGAGCAGTGGTTGGGTTTGATGCTCTTTGTGTGGAGAGATGAAGCAGCCTTGAACAGACGTGTCCCAGCACTGCCCTGGTGTGGGAAATGGATTTGTAGAGAATTCTCAAAGCCTGACAGAAGTCTCACATAGTGTGCATCTGTATGCAAATCTGAGATAAGAAAAGCTGACTTAGAAATGCCATGGAATAGGACAGATATTGTGGAGAGAGAAACGGAACTGGAAACAAGTTTCAAAGGATGGCCTTGCAAAAAAGAGTGGATACTTTGGAGAAATAGAACTATGAAAGATGCATTGCAGTAGGACCCATGAAGAGTAATTTTAGATGATTGGCTTTAAGGCATCTACAGCATGGTGTGGCAAAAACTGACAGGTTAAGAAATGCTTATATTGTATTGTAATTAGAAAATAGTTGCCTTCTGATTGTGATGGTGTGAATTGTAACACCTGTATTGTCTCACCCTTCACATGAGACTGAAAATGGAATGAAAGTTTTTAAAACTCCTCTCAGTTTCCCTATGTCTGGGTCAGAAAAGAGCCTAATCTGACACCCTGGAGCTGCTCAGATCATGGTGCTGTGCTGCTGGGATGGGCAGGCTTCCCATGGAGGGAAAAACAGGCTGGACAATGTGACACCTTGGCAATAACAGCTTGTGCACTGTAAATTAGGAGCTGGCCTGTCCTTTCATCCCACAGCTGGGTGTTGCTCCACTCTGGTGCTATCAGCCCAAGCTCCCAGCTGTGGGAAGCATCATTTGCCCAAATCCTCCTGCCACCCCCTTTGGCCACGCTGTGGCAGTGACACTGGTGCTGACATCCACACCTCATCCTCCCATTGCTCAGGTTAATGAGCCCAGGTGTCAGCTCTGTGTGCACTGAAAAACAGAATAACCACAGGCCAATTCTTTGCAGCCAGTTCTCTTGCATTATTTATAGAAGAGGAGTAGCACACTGTCCATGAGGTAAACATATGGACACTTCCCTGTCAGCCTGTCATACTTCTGTCTGCCAGCAGCCTGTACTCAGGTATCTCTTTTTTCCATCTCCTCTTTCCAATAGTTAGCCAAAAAGCAAAACAAAACAAAACAAAACAAAAAACCAACAACAAAACAAAACAAAACAAAAAAACCCCAAAAAAACCCCAAAAAACAAAAAACAAAACAATCCCCAAAAAACAAATTAAAAAAAACCAAACCAAAACAAAACAAAAAAGCCCAAAAAAATGATTAGCTAAAAATGTAGCTAATAAGACTTTGACTTCAGAAAGACAAGCCCTTGTCCCACTGATATTGGCTTGGCAACTCACAGCTACCTGTGCTGTCAGTGTTCCCTCAGCCTGAAATCCTTCCTGTGGCTGCACTGAATTCCCTTCAGCAGAGCAGTCCACACATCTCAGCTTGTCTTCTTGTGTAATTCCTGCCTACAGATGATGTAAAGATGACACAAGTGCCCTGTTGAAATGCTGCTTTCCAGCCCTGAGATTCCACAGCTCAGAGCTCTCCTGTGGAGTTAATCAGTAATTCATACACCTCCTCCAAAATCCCAGCCTTCTCCAAAGCCTTTCAAAATCACAGATGAGTAATGTTAGAGAAAAGAGACTTCTGTAATTAAAAAATGTGCTTCCAGTGATGCTTTCCATGGTAAATATTCATTGAGACAAGAACTTTTAAAAGATTTTTTTCCTATTGCTTCACCTCAAGCCTAAGGGTGTTAGTATTTAGCAAAATACTGTGATTCTGTTGAAAAGAAATATTTAATTTCAAACTTTCTCATCCAGGGCTCGCTAATGTCTCATTTTCCAGCTCACAAGAGACCTCAGCATTCCAGCTTTCCATTCTTGTTTGGAATTGGAAGTAATTTCAAATGTCTAAACTCCTGGTTTAAATTATTTTCCTCATAAAAATTTTCTATTCTCTTTTCTGCTTGGTTTTTACTGATGGGTGTGTGTAAGCATTTGCCTAACCTAAAGAAAATCAGCACATCTACAAGAAAATTAATGCTCTTCCTTTTACCCTGTGCAGCTTTAATTTCACCCAGCAGCAGCTTCTGCCTCGTGCTTCCCAGTGGGAATTGTGAGGCTCGTGGTTTTCTCAGCATTAGCTCTAACCAGGGAAACAATCCCATAAAAACAAATTGGTTTATTTAATAGCCTTAATCATATTTTTGTGTGTAGAGAGACAAATACAAATGCTGTCATACACAGCTTTCCTCTTCCCCCTGCACCTGGAGCCTGGCTGATCGATTGTGGAGTCTTTGCTTCTTTTGTGCCAGGGTTGGGATTAAATGCACGAGACAGTATTTCTTGTTTGGACTCAGATGTTTATTAGTTCTTATCTATGTTACAGTCTCACAAACCATGAGTTCTGCAGCACTTCTCTCTAACAAACTAAAAATGGAGCCCTATCTCTCTTTTTCTACAAGGTCTTTGAAGGATAAACTGTCCAATTAAGAAATGACACCTCAATTATTTTTACTTTTAACCCAATACCCAGCCACCTGTGGCCTGCAATGAGGACTTTTTTATCCAATTACATAAAACCACCCAAACCCATGGAGAGGAAGGTGAAGAAGAAGGACCAGCCACAGCCCTAAAACCTCCATCTTGCCTTACATATATATATTACTATATTCTAAAACCTTAAACTCTGAGTTTTCCACCCTGTGATATTACACATATCTACTCAAACCCCACACCCACAATCCCAGTTCTATCATTCCATTTTGGACGCCTTCTCCATGGCCTCAGATCAAATGCAGTGTTCTCCTGGGGGTCAGTGCCTGTCAGCACAGAAAGTCTGAAATTCTCAGTGACCAGGGTTCCAGCAATTGATGGTACCTGAAATGCTCTGGTTTACAGTCAGAGCCTGTCTGTGTACAGAATCCAGTCCCCTGGAATTCAGATCTGCAGGCATGATCTCTTTTGCCATCAGGAATTCTCTGTTCCCAGCTCTCAAGTGTGTACAGCATTCAATTCCTGGAGGCAGCACCTGCCCAGCAAAGCAAACTGGCACTGTGGGGACCTCCCTTCAGGGAACAGCTCCCTGAACCCAGGTGCCCTGAGTCTCTGGTTTGCTCTGTGTATCTGTTGGGTGATTTTTTTCTGGCAGCTGGATGGGCTCTCTGCCCACTCTGCTGTGTTGGGCTGGGCTCTGTCCAGCTGCTTTTCTCTTTGAAGCAGAGATGAGACCGTGACCAAGTGAGCTTTTGTCTGGTTCCTACAAGGAAAACATCTCTGCACTGATCCATATCCCAGGGAACGTGGAGAGATGACAAAAGTTTGTGCTCTCCAGGCTCCTACTAGCAGAGAAAGAAGGAAAAAAATGGGACTAAAAAATTCTCCCACTATAATTTTCTGCTTTAGGGAACTAGCAGCTGTTGGACCTTGCTGTTGCTCAGAGCAATTCATGAAGAATTTTTGTCTGACCAAAGTTTTAAGCTTCTGGGTTGCTCAGCTCTCCCAGATCCTGTCTCTGTGTCTGTGTTTTGGAAATTGCAATTGCTTTGAATAGCCAAGACTTTTATCTGTGCTCACAGTCTGAGGGTGAAGCATTTTGTCTTTCCCCTCTGCAGGTGTTGCCCTGCTTGCCCAGGAGCTGGGAAGGCAGGAGACCTGAGGGGCTGTGGCTCTGCAGGTTGGGCCAGCTGCTGACAGTGCCCTGGAGAGCAGCCCTGGGAGCTTCCCAAAGGCTTTTCTTGGGTGTCAGAGCAGGTGGCAGTGCCAGAGGGCACTCAGGGCACACCACTAAGGGATTGCATCCTCTTTGCCTCACAGCAAGCAGCCCAGAAGTCAAATTTCATCATCTCTCTCAACAGCCTTTCAAAACAGAGTCATTGCTAACTTGCATCAGTCCAACAGCAGCACCTCATGGGGTTCCTCATGAGGTAAACCTGTCCTCTCCAAAAAGGCCACCCTGCATTGCAAGGGCACTGCTCTTTCCTCACAGGTCCCTGGCAGACCTGTCAGCTCTGGTACCAGCTGCTGGGATTTGAGTTTGTTGTTCTGATGGGAATAACCAGGGAAGAGGAAGATGTGTTTTGCTTTAGTTTATTTTCTTCTGTTTTTCCCCCAGTTTCTCATGACACTTGGGTTGGCAGAGCAAGGAGCAGCTGGGGAGAGGCTGAGCATCATGTGTGGCAGCTGTTCCTGTGGCTGAGGTGGCTGCAAGGCTGGCTCAGGGGCCAGACACAGGTGAGGGTGCTCAGACTCCCTCCTTTCCAATTTCACACCTCATTTGAATGCACAGACAGGAGAGGAGATTACTGCAAAGCCAGCCCTTGTCTCTCCTGACTGCAGAATCAGAATGGAAATGGAAATCTCTGAACCCTGAACTGGCTCACTGAAACCTCCTCAGGGTGAAGGACCTGGAAGTGTTCCCTGTTCTGCCTCTTCTGGGAAAGCTCTTGGATAGGGGATGTCTCTTTTACTTGGAAAAGACAAAGATTTTTGAATATTAGGCTGGGGGTTTAGCTGCAGCTATGTCTTAAATGATTTTGGGAATAAGAGCTGCACGCTTCTCCTCTCCCCTCCCTTTGTTCTCAGAACCAGCCTTAAAGGTGCAAAATTTATTTCTGGGCTAAACAGGAGGGGGATATGAGCATCATAAAGTCACCCCAGGACAACTGTTTAGAGTGAGAGTCTGCAATCTGAGCAGGTGGAGGGAGGGTGGAGCGTGGCCATCTCCCTTGAGGGGATTAGGGAAACCTCCTTGTGTTTATCCTGCCTGTGCAGCAGAGACTGGAAGGAGGGCTGGGAGCTGCTGGTACACATTGCAGGGAGGAGAAGGCAAGGGATGGAGAAATGTGAACAAACAGAGTGTGTTAGTTGATAAATGGATGAGTAGGTGACACTTTAAGGGTCCCTGGGACTTTCCTGCCCCCAGAGCACTGCCCAGAGGAGGCTGGAGGGACCAAGGGGAGCTGTGCCAGGGACTGGGGTTGATGGATTTACAGCAGCAGCCATGTGGTTTGGTGTTCCCACTGCAGCAGACCTGCTGTGTGGGGTTGTCTGTCAGATTAAGCCCTTTTCTGGCCCAGACATAGGGAAACTGAGAGGAGTTTTGAAAACTTTCATTCCATTTTCAGTCTCATGTGAAGGCTGAGACAATACAGATGTTACAATTCACACCATCACAATCAGAAGCCAACTATTTCCTAATTACAATACATTATAAGTGTTTCTTGGCCTGTCAGCTTTTGCCACACCATGCTGTAAATGCTTTAAAGCAAATCATCTAAAATTACCCCTTGTGGGTCCTACTACAATGCGTCTTTCAGAGTTCTGTTTCTCCAAAGTATCCAGTCTTATTTGTAAGGCCATCCTTTGAAACTGGTTTCTAGTTCCATTTCTCTCTCCACAATGTCTGTTCTATTCCATGGCATTTCTAAGTCAGCTTTTCTTATTTCAAGGTTTGCATACAGATGCACACTGTATGAGCCTTCTGTCAGGTTTTGAGAATTTTCTGCAAATCCATTTGCCCACCCAGGGGGCTTTGTCTTGGCCAGAGGTATCTGCCAGGTCCTTGCAGGTGTGTGTCCTGTGTCATGTGCTGTGTCCTGGCTCACCAGCAGCTTCCAAGGGCCAGCACTGGGCTGAGCATTTGCTGTGAGCTCCTAATCTCTATCTCTGCAGGCAGCAGCTGGGCTGGGATGCTTCACTCTGTGACTAATCTCTGGAGAAGCTGCTGCGTTTTCCTGCTGCAGATCCCGGGAGTGTTTTGGATCAGGGAGTGCTCCTGGCTGGGAGGAACCACAGGGCTGCAAATGGGAGCAGCCTGGGCTTGGTACCCCTGCCCTGTGTCACACCACAGATCACCTCCCTGCCCTGGAACTGCCATCCCAAGAGGATCAGCAGTGCCCAGAGCCAGACCCAGTCCTGGCACTGGGTGTAACATCTGTGATTGCTCCTTTCTCAAAGCTCCAAAAGGGTTTGGAGATATCTCCTCCTCTGGAGCTCATCTCTGGCTCTGAATTGTAGTAATCACATATCCTCTGAACAGAGAGAGACATAGTTCTCTCCAAGGATTTTCCTGGGAAGCTGTGAGAAAGCTCAGAGAAAAGAATTAGGAACAATTCTTATCTCCACTTGCTGCACCTGTTGTTGTGCACATGTGGAATGTGTTATGGAGGTTTGTTTACCAAAGAATGATTTCTTAATTGGACACTGGGGGGTGTTTGGATGGATTGACCAATTAGGTCAAGGCTGTATTGGACCATCTGTAAGGGTTACAGTTCTTAATAAGTGTAGTAAGATGGTATAACTTAATAAAAGCAATTAATCAGCCTTCTGCAACCATGGAGTCAATGCTAATTATTACCCAGCTGGGGGCCTGTGGTGACACTGAATCTTGGCACATTTGACTGAGTAATTCCCTTCCTAAACTGGAAAACCTTAATCCAACAGGGCAGAGGAGTGTGGTTGGGAGAGGAATGTGGGGGTGGGGGGCTTTGGGGTTTGTTTGGTGGGCTGGGTTTTTTGTTTGGTTTTTTTCCCCCCAGGCTTTTCTGTGTTATCAGCACATGCCCAGCAGTGGTACTTGCTTGAGCAGCTATAATTTCCTCTTTCCTTCCAGTGTAAACCTGCCCAGCATCTCAATGCTGCCACTCGATGTTTCCTCTGAAGTATGAGAGGCTGCAGCAGTGAAAAAAACATCCTTTATATTGCTAGTCAGGATTATGGGATAATCAATTCTTTATTTATCTCTGCCACCTCTTCCAAGGTCAGGATTTACACTAATTTTTTTTTTTTTTTCCCTCTTTAGTAGATCTGTCTCTGCTTTAAAAAGCCTTGAGAGCATGTTATAGCCAGTTTCACTTTGGAAGGTGCTGAATTTGAAGCAGCAGACTGAAGGCACCAAGATATTAATCCCCCTATTTCTATGCAGCTATGCACTGGTTGTCAGGAACCTCAAGAAATGCAAACCAGGCTGCTTTTTTTAAATTCTTGTGAGCATCAAGAGGAAAAGATGCTCTGCTGCCAGACTAGAACCATCCCCCAGTGTAGTGGTTTTGGTTTGTTCATTTGAGATTTTGTTAATTTTGAGATTTTGTTGTTAATGTATTAATTAGTGTGGTGGGTTTAGTGTTGGTTAATTATTAGTGTATTTACTTCTTGTTGTGAGGTAGGATTAGGAGAAAGGTAAAGTAGGTTTAACATTTTAAAGGGTATAAACAAAAATTTATTAATGGTAATTAAGAGTAATAAGAATTGGAATAAAACCTTCAGAATACTTTTCTCTTTATTACCTTTTTTTGATAATGTAAAGAAACAAAACTTAATTTTTTAGTTAGTTTACTACTTTCAGAATAGGTTTTTTTTAGATTTTTAGGGAGAGAAGTAGTTTTTGTTAATGTTATGGAGACTTTTCTGTAAGTAAAATAGGTTTTTTTGTGGTTTTTAATTTTTTATAAAAATTGTTTGGGGAAATTGTAGGACCTTAAGGGTCCTTTGTAGGTCCTCCAAAGGGTCCTTTGTAGGTCCTCCTGTGTCATAGTTGAGATGGAGACAATCTAAAGCAACACACTCCATTTTCAGAAGGCTTCAAACTGTTTTTATTCTAGCATGCATGCTTTTTATACATTCTTACAAAGCTCATAAATTTACTCATTGGCCACGAGAGACAAACAAAGTGCTCATTGGAACAGGCAGTTGCAGGTTTCTCTTATTCCTCCTTCTTTCTTTCTTGGTTTCTATGTCAATGACCTTGGTTGGAAATTCTTCCAGGGGTCAACATGGATCCTGTTACCAAACTCCTCTCTGGCTCACAGAAGTCACTGTAAAACCTCTTCCACACTCCTAAGGCTCCTCTGCAGGACCCTGGTTGTAAGGTGAGGGGTTTGAGGGCTGTGGGGAAGGGCAGGGCTGTCCCTGCCTCCTGCACATCCCTTACTGGGGCACGGGGTGTGCTGTGCTCCTGGCAGGAGGTTTGGGTGCCAGAGTTTTGGTGCATCACAGCTCCCAGCTCAATCTGAACCTGCTGCTCTGGAATCTCTGGCTGAGTTTCTGTGGGAAGACAGGCTCAGGCACGGGCAGGCAACTCCTGGGTGGTTGGGATTTACCTCAACAGCAACTCTGGGTTGACAGACAACAAAATGATGGGATATTGGGAAAAAATTCTTCCCTGTGAGGGTGAGGAGGCCCTGGCACAGGTGCCCAGAGCAGCTGTGGCTGCCCCTGGATCCCTGGAAGTGTCCAAGGCCAGGCTGGAAGGGGCTTGGAGCCACCTGGGACAGTGGAAGGTGTCCCTGCCCATGGCTCACTGGATGAGCTTTAAGGTCCCTTCTAATCCAAACCCTCCTGTGAGTCTATGATATTCCTAAATAGACAGAGATGAAGAGGATTTGATGAATGGCTCTGCCAATTTTGGTTTGCTCCATCCAGCAGCCCTACCCTGCTTGAGCTCAGTTTCAGTGCTCCTGGTCTCAGTGGTGCTCTGTTACTCTAACCCTGCCTCTCTTGCAGTCTCTTCTAACAATTAACCCAGCATCCGGGAGGGAGGGGAAATTTTAAAA
>VZRH01000292.1:113781-169631 GCA_013397555.1 Urocynchramus pylzowi | reverse complement strand
TTTTTAATATAGAAAACACTTGTTCAGGAGGGACTGTTTTTTCTCTTGCAGAGGGCAATTTATGTGGCTCTGTGCAGTGGTGAAATAAAGCCTCAAATTTAATATTTCCCATGCAACATTGTTAATGTTTCCATCTGCTAAAATGGGTTTAATTTGATTGACAAAAATTTCTTAACTGTTGTTAGACAGTGAGTTGACAATGGCAAATAACCCATACAAAATCCTTGTGGATTAGCTCTGCATTCAGAATGCTGGCACTATTGGTATTACTATTTTTACTTTTTCTTTTTTATGACGATTTTTGTTGCTGCAGAGAACTCAAGAGGCTGACGTTGTGAATGAGGAACCGAGTTGAGACTCGGGAGGTCTGTGTTCAGTTTCCAGCTCCCTTAATCCTCCTGTAAGCCTTATTGAAAAGGATTCAGCTCCTTTAAATTGCCTTTGCAAAAGCTCCAGGTCGAGCTGGAGCCTTGGGAGCTGATGTGCAGAGAGAGGAGAGTTTAACACCTAATTGGGGAAAGTAGGGAGCTCTTGGTTTTAAAAGTCTCAGGCTGCAAATAGGTGGCTGGGAGGCAGCCAAGCATTCCATGAGGAATGCATCTCCCTGGGAAAAGGGTCACTCTGGGGTGGTGATTCACACCTCAGTCCTGACATAGCTCTTCCCATATCTGCAGCCCCCCAAAAGCTCTGGTTAACCCACATGGAGATGGTTTCTATTTTGGGGGTGTTGCTTGAAGGGGTGGCTGCTGTGTCTGGCAGCTGAGCTGGGGCAGAGTCACTGGGGAACTGGGTGAGTGCTTAAACAGGAGTTTAAATTGTGATATTCAGCAGGGAAGTTGCAGCAATAAATAAAACTTCGTGAGAAATGGAGTGATGACCTTCTCAGCAAGAAGAAATCCAGTCTGCTCAGTGAATAAACTTTACAGGTTTGCATTTCCCTTCCCCAGGAAGGTGAGGACTGTGATTCCTCCTCCCTGGCAAAGTCCTTGACTGTTCACTGGGGCTCTGCAGGAGCCTTTTGGGTACTTGGAGGTTTCCTCAGCTGAGGGGAATCCCCAGAGCAGCACTGCACAGCCCAAGGGGCAAGGAGGAGCAGCTCTGATGCCCTCTCTGCAGCTCTCACTGTGAACAAGGGACAAGAGACAAAGGCTGAGGCTGCAGGAGCCAAGTGGGCTGTCAGCCTTCCCAAGAGCTGCCAGCTGGGAAGGGAAGGAAGGTCCAGATTGTGTGATGGTGCTGTCTGAGGCTCTTCCTGAATCTGCTGGTTCCTGGAGGAAGGAACTGGGTCTCTGCCAGGGTTTGAGTCATCTCCTTATCTGCAGCTCCCTGTGGGCTGCACTCTGCATGTGGGTGAATTCCCAGTGAGATGGAGACACCTGGAATCCTGTCCCCGAAGAAGTCATTAGATTCTTATCACCCATGACTGCCCTGTGGCCCTGAGGGGGGAGGAAAAGAGCAGGAAGGAAGAGAAGGCACTGCCTGCAATGTGGAGGCAGTAATGGGGATAACTGGAAATGGGGTGATTTTCCTTCAACACTATTAAGGGTACAAATAAATCTGTCCTTTCCTTGCCCTCTGCAGAGCAACCAGACCTCCCCCTGCACAGGGCCCAGGTCTGTTGGAACCCTGGGCACTTTCTAGGCTTTCTGTGCTGACAGGCACTGACCCCCAGGAGAACACTGCATTTCACCTGAGGCCGTGGAGAAGGTTTCCAAAATGGAATGACAGAACTGGGATTGTGGGTGTGGAGTTTGAGTAGATGTGTAATATCACAGGGTGGAAAAGTTAGAGTTGAAGGGTTTAGAATATAGTAATGAGGGAGGTTTTGGGGCTGTGGCTGGTTCTTCTTCTTCACCTTCTTCTCCATGGGTTTGGGTGGTTTTGTGTAATTGGATAAAAAAGTCCACATTGTGGGTCATGGGTGGTTGGTTATTGGGTTAAAAGTAAAAATAATTGAGGTATCATTTCTTAATTGGACAGTTTATCCTTCAAAGGCCTTGTAGATAGAGATGGGGCTCCATTTTTAGTTTGTTAGAGTGAAGTGCAGTAGAACTCATGGTTTGTGAGACTGTAACATAGATAAGAACTAATAAACATCTGAGTCCCGACAAGAAATTCCATCTTGAGCATTTAATCCCAACCCTGGCACAAAAGAAGCAAAGATTCCACACAAGTCCTGTCTCCCTTTGGTTTGTGTGGCACTGCAAGAGCACAGGGAGGGCTGGAGGGATGTCCCCAAAGGGCCACATCTGTCCCTGCTCCTTGTGTGGCATCTCTGGATTTTCTGTTTGCTCCTGCTGCTGGGTTAGGATGAGCTGGGCAGGGGGGACAGGTCTTGCATCACTGGTGACTCAGCATCCCACTGAGTCATGGCATTAATATTCCAGAGTGAATTAGCACATGGGTAGGAGTGTGTGCACAGGCCAGGAGAAAGTTATTCAGCAGTGATGTTGTAAAGGAAGCGATCTCATTAGCAGAGTGGTGTAAACATCATTTTCACACTCGGGGAACTACTGAAGTATTTCTGTAGGCCTGAAGGAAATGTCTGCTGGAGAATAACAAGACAAAATTAATTGCAAGGCATTTGGGTCTTCTACCATGAAGTACAGCAATCCTGATCTGTGATTGTAATGATTATGAGTGCAAGTTACTAAAATAGCTTTAATGTAAAAATAAATTGCGTTTATCCTGGAGGGAACACTACACTTGGCTGGAGAAGATAAAAGTCCATGTTCAATATACATCAACTGCAATTCTTGAAACACTTTTGAGGACCACTCAAGATTTAGAGTGCTTGAAATGCTGCTCCTCCATTACAAGTATTTCTACGAAGGCTTGTGCAGCTCTGAGTTGGTATGTGTGTAAAATCCTTTGGTAGTTTGTGTCCCAGTGACTCACATTTGAGTCATCAACCTGAGCATCTCCTTAAGTTTTGAGGAGAGATCAGATACATTCTTACCTTTTATGGAAGCCCTGGTGGCCTGATGAAGTGAGGTCATCAGTGAGAAAGTGCTCAGTCCTGAGAGGATGTGTAATCCTTATTATCCTTTTGGATTCATTACTCCATCCTCAGAGCATGTCACCCTATTTTTTCCAACTGAATGTCCTTCTTATTAAATTTAATCTCCTTAAAATGTTTGTTTTGTATTCCTGTCCCTCATAGGGGCGTTGCATTTTCCCATTTGTACTTTTGCTAATTTGCTGTCCTGTCCTTAATCTCTCTTTTTCCTCAGCCTCTGAATTTGGGATGAAACAAGTCTTTCAAATATTATGTGGTTAAGAAAATGAGTTGGTCTCCACAGATTCATCTGCTCTTGTAAAGCCACAGCTTTGCTCCAGAGGACACATTCTGCTGATAAACAACTGCCTGTGGCACCCCAGGCTAGGCTGAGCAGGTCTCAGCTGCTGTCACCTCTTCACTGGCTGTGATTTTGATTTGTAGGATCCTGTGACAGCTGTCACCTGTATTTAGGTCCCTCACAGTATTTGTGTCCCTGCTGGTGTATTGATGGAGCTGGTCCATGGCTCTTTCTGCGGGGACAGCTGTGAAAGCTTAGGGACAGGTTTGAGCTTGGAAGTGGCACTAAAAGGATCCGTGACCATGGAGGGGTGATCTTGTTGGGAAGGGCCAAACAGGGGAAGTCTGCTGGAAGAGTCTTTCCCATGTGATTGGGCATGGCTGAACAAAAACCTAGCAGAAAATGGGTGCAGGTTCTGGGAAGTGAAGTTTTTGTTCTGCCTATGTTGTGATTGCTGTTATCATGACCTTGCTCCTGTTTACTTGCTAAGGACTGAAGTTGTGATTCTTCTACTACCAGGTTTTTGAAAGTCATCTGATAAAGACTATCTTTTTCTTTGGGGTAGTAATTACCTCATATCTTGCAGAACACTTGTAGATTAATGCTTACAAAGTCGTAATGTGAGGAAGTGATTTTGATCTCTAGTGACTAATGTGCTGAATAATTTTTATTTTTTTCCTTGTGCATGAGTCAGTACAGACATGGTGCTCTGCTATAAAGAATTGCAAACACAGGTAGTTCCCCTGCATGTCAGGGTAATGGTGTGATTAATATTAGAAAGGCTTGGGTTGGAAGGGACATTAAAGCCCATCCAGTTCTACCCCCTGCCATGGGCAGGGACACCTTCCACTATCTCAGGGTGCTCCAAGCCCCATCCAACCTGGCCTTGGACACTTCCAGGGATGGGGCAACCACATCTTTTGGGGCTCACCTCCTCAGAGAAGCATTGCCCTAGTCATCCTGATGGTCCTTGGCAGTCCCTCCTGGTAGCATTTATTTTGTCCTGCCTTGGCACAGGAAAGAACAAACCCTCCTTTCACTGGCCTTCTTGTGGGCTGTGCCCAGCAGAGTAGCTGTTTGCAGGCATGAGAGCTGCCTCCTTGGCCAGCTCTTCAGGAATTCTCTGTGACTTGGAAGTGCTGTGTTTGAGAATCAGCAGTGTGGATTTCTCCTCTCCTTCCTGGCTCAGAGCAGTTAAAGGATGAGAACTCTAAACCTGATTCTGCCATGACTTTCTCTAGTGACCTGGGGCAAAAACATTATTTACACTCCTCTGATAGTAGCCTCTGTGCAGCCAGCAGGAATTTGGGTTTGAGCTGCCCATGGGAGGACACCTCCTGAGGGAGAAGTCTCTTGAGGCTGGTGGTCTTTGAGCAGAGCTGACAAATGCTGATGGGATGTCTTTAGGGCACTGAGGTTGTACTGCTTCTCCAGGAGCCAAGCTGTGTGCTGTGGTCTGCAGGGACCTCACTGAAGGGTTTAACACACACTCCTCTCACAACGAGGTCAGGAGCTGCAACAGACACATTATCCTGGATTGTGCTCATGAGAGGGAGCACAGGCTGCAATAAATGCTGGGGGAGGCTGCTAAGGCCAAGAAACCTCTCTGTATCTCCCAGCCAGGATCCTCCCAGTTAAGCCCAGCTCCTGCAAACTGGAGATGCTCCCCATGAGCTCTGGAAAGGCTCTGCTGTCCCAGCTGCCAGCAGTGCTGCCACAGAAATGAGTGGCATCTTCCCTGGCTGAGCCAGACAGATGCTCCATGGAGACAAACATTCCTTTTATGTCAAATCCCTGCTAGGAGTGTGGGTTCTCTACCTGTGACTGCCAAAATGTTGAGGGGAACAGGGGAAGTGAGGGAAATGTCTCAAGCTTTCAAAGCCCAAAGCAGCACATACTGAATCCCATTCAGCTCTGCTGGGAAGTGTTTACCAGGAAAGCCTTTAGAAAGCACAAGAAGGCAACAAAACAATTGCACAAACACAGACTGTTTTCTTCCCAGCAATAATCTAATCATCAAAAAGGGAACTTTCAGTTCTGCGACTCCTCAGGCTTGGGAAGAGCAGATAAAGCCAAAGCTGGTTAGAACAGCAGGACTCATGTTTCCTCCAACAGCCTCTTCTCATTTCACCTCCTGTTTTCCCTGGAAAGCAAGGAGACTCTTGTTTCTTTTGGACATAATAGGTCTGGGGGATGCCAAAACATTTTCATTTTTCAGTTTTCTATCATGCTTAAATGTGGAAGCTGTGCTGTTACATGGTGGGAGATGCTTCACCATCACAGTTGGTGACTGAAGCACGTGGGGCTGGCTGTGCTTTGGCAATATTTTTGGCTGAGTTGTTGGAGCAGGAGAGAGCTGTGGAGCTGGAGGGGTATATGGTTTCAGTCCATATCACCCCAGAGCACAAACTGTCACGGGCTGTGCTTTCACAGGTGTTGGTGTGCTCCTCCTGAACCAAAAGCTTGCTGGTTTGAGGACAATCCCTCAAAACTCCCCCAGAGGCAGGCTCGCTGTGTTATAGCACTGTGGTGTCTCAAAGTGGTTCTGGGGTTTCAGTTGCAGCCTCTCTCACCCCCCTGGCCTGTCCTACTGGCATCTCTGCAGGTCACTGGATGGGGACAGGGGGAATAAGAGGCACAAGGCAAACTCTGGAGGAGCTGGAAGGCTGTGGCCTGTCCTTTGCAGGATGTCTGAGATGGAGGTGAGCCCCATGAGCCAGATGCCCCCACTGTCCTTGCTGGAGAGCAGAGCCCATGGAGACACAAAGGTGATGGTTCTGGTGGTCAGCAGAGGTGGCAATTCTTCCCTGGAGCCCATTGATTTGGGAGTATGCTCCTATTTTAAAATTTCCTGTGGAAATATCCCCCCCTGCCTCTCACGCTGCCAAAGCAGTGATTGTATTACATGAACCTCTGCTGTGGAGTGAGGAACTGTTCCAGTTCCCCCTTGATCTTCTCACACTCACTGCACAAAGTGGAAGAGCAGCTTTGGCTGGGTGAGTGCTCTGTGCTAGCCCCTCACAGCACTGCTAGATACACCTGCTACAGAAGATGTTTAAACAAACATCAGTGGCTCTGCAAGGAACCTGACACAGCCCTGCCACTGAGGTTTAGCTGAATCAACACCAGGATGAGAAGGAAAGTTAAGCAAACAACAAAAAAAGGATGTATCTGAAATTCCTTCGTAGATGGGCTGCAGCCCAGTTAGCTGGAGCTTTGTGGAAAATGAGCTGAGCAGCAGAAAGCCATGGGAGGAAGTGCTGTGGTTTTGGGATCATATTGCAGGAAGCCTTTAAGCAGATGAAGCTGCTTTGATGGTGCCTTTCCAGGGAAGAGCTGTTCTCCAGCCTCCATCAGAGCTCTCTATCCTTTCTTCATGCTGAGTTACTGGCCTTTTTTTTTTTTAGTCCACTTTTCTCCCCACACTGTCCTGCACACACAGGGGTGAAAGCGTGACTGGGCTTTATTCAGCTGCTCTTGGATGGTCCTGAGAAACATGGAAAAGATTCATTACATCATGAAGATTCTGGAGACCACAAACTATTTGATGAGTAGTTAAAAAACTCAAACTGTGAAGTGAAACTTCCATTTTCCTTTCCCCCCCATTCTTTTTAGTGAGATAGCCTATGCCTGTAAGAAGGAGAACTTCTGTCCCTTCCAAAATTCAAAATGGCTTTTCAAAATTCAATGGCTTTTCAAAATTTTTATTTTCATAAGCAGTGGATATTTTTCAGAATGTGTATGAATATTTCACCTTGACTCCTCAGCAGTTACTAGTGGTCACTTGCCCTGTATTCCTCTGTTCCACCCACAGGCAAACATCTCCTCTCTGGGTGTTTCACACTCCAGGCAAGGGGAGCAGCCACCTCTAGCTCAGGAACTCTCAGGAGTTTAACATCTCTAATGTGCTATAGCACTCAACATGCTGCCCAGGTTTTTAATTACATCATGGTGATTAGCAGTCCAGAAAATCACTTGAAACCAATTAAATCATGTGCACCTAACTGAAGACTGCTGCAGGCTCTGGGGGCTGCTTCAGAGCAGCCACAGTTGATTGGGTTTTAAACAGCTCTTCTCCCCCTCCCTGTAAATTATTTACCTACTTCATTATTTTCCAACTCCACCAGTAATTGTTTTTTATGGGTTTAGTAAAGCTGCTATCATTAGTGGTAGCAGTAAAATTTTCTCCTCTATGAACCCCCAGTGTCTGGGTCCAGACCCTAAAGTGAGCTGTGGCTTTTCTGACCCCTGAATCACTGCCTGTGATTTTAATGCTCTCATGCAGAGGTACCACAGGTTCTGCTCCCCCTGAGTAAATCACCCCTACAGCCCAATCTGGCCTTGGAATGGAGCAGCAGCTGACAATGCACATGAGGTCATCACCATCAAATACCCAAACCTCTCCAGGAGCAGGCAATGGGATTGAGAAGGGCTGAGAGCAAAATATGCTTTTCTCCTCCCATTTTTTTTTCAATATGTAAATATTTTTGCATGAAAAAGGTCCCTCCAGGGGCAGATGTCCCTGACCAAGGGGGCTGAGAGCAGCTGTAATGCCCAAAGGGAGTCTTTCCTCCCAGCCTGCAGCTGCCCCATGAACTGCTGCTCCTGCAACCTTGGGGACCCCCAGCTCAGAACAGCCAGAAAATCCTCCTGGGGAGAACCACCTGGAACTGTGCCTTCCAGGGCCTGGATTTATTCTGCCACACATCCAAGCTGGTAGAGAAAATCAAGGTGAGGGGACACCCCGTGTTCTGGGGGGGAACCTGCTCATCCCTCATGGGTTCCCTGCACGAGGCCTCAGGGGCTGCTCCCAGCACCAGTGCCCAACTGGCCCTCCTCCTCTGTCCTTGCAGCTTGGTGGAGAATGTGCTGGGGGGCAAAACCAAAAGCCTCCTCTCTGAATGTTTCTCAGGTGTCCTCTTGCTTCCCTCAGAAAGGGAAATGCCACACCAGAGCACTTCCCTCTACAGCAAGGTAAGTGCTGGCTGAGCCCCAGGAGCCTCCAGTCCAAGGAGCCTCAGAGCTTTATCCTGGTGGCTGCCATCCTCCCCAGTGCCCTGAAAGGAAAGGGATGTCCTGAGGGCACGTGAGTGTCTCAACACAGGGCTCTGGGATGCACTGCAGGGCACCAGGGATGTCCCGAGGGGACATGAGGGTAAAGTGGGGTCTGGAGGTACCCTGAGGGCATCAAGGTGCCCAGGGCTATGCCAGGCCTGTGCCCTGGGGGACACCCTGCCCTTCCCTGCGTGGGTGGGTCACCAGGACCCATTGCTGGGGACAGGTCCTGTGTCACCAAGCACTGGGACTCAAAGCTGGAAGAGGTGCTGTGTCACAGTGGGGCCCTCTGTGACACCCCACTGCAGCACGTGTGGTCAGCATGGCTGCTGCCCACAGGGCATGGTGGCAGGCAGGAGCCTGGAACTGACACGGAGACCCCGAGTGCAGCCCATGTCTTGCCCCACCACCCCGGGCAGCCCCGTGGGGCTGAAGTGTTTTACCAAAGCTTCCCACGACACGACACCAACACCCAGCCCAGGATCCCCCATACTGCCTATCCCACAGGATGGAGAAGAGACCTCCTGCCACCCCCAGGGAGGCCTGGGAGGGGGACAGCTCTTCCCAGGAGAGCATCTCTTCACCGATGGTCTCCTTCTACGACACAACCACGATGCAGCCACTGCAGCTTGGTGAGCAAGGGGCCCTGTGGGGCTGGGCAGGGCTGGGGGCCACCAGCACACCCTGCACGATGCCAGGGTCATGTTTTCCTGGCACAATGACAGCAGCAGTCCAGGGGGACGGGCAGGATGTCACCTGAATGCTGGGGTGGCTTGGGGCTGGATGCCAGCCCCAGCAGAGCCTCTCCCAAGTAAAAAACAGAGCAGAGGAGCTCCAGGTGTGGGCAGTGAGAAGCAGTGGGACTCTGGACCTTTCCTGACCATATCCCAGTGTGTTCCTCAGGGCAGGAACCTCAGCCCAGGGCACTGGGGTCTTCCCAGCTCCAGCAGAGCAGCTTCTCTGCCCGTTACCTCCAGCCACCAGCTGCTCAGGAAAAGGCTGTGCCAGGGGTGCGGGCACAGGGCTGGTGGAGGGTAGGTGCCCTTGGCTCTCTCCTGTGCCCAGAGCCTCTGCAGCCCTCCCTGCTCTTCCCCTCTGGCAGATTCCAGCTGGTTGCCTATATATGAAGAAACAGAGGACGCTGTGGATTTCATCCTGGCCTTTGTCAGCAGCCTTGACAAGGTAACAGTGGCCAGGTGGACAGTGGCTGTGCTGGCATTTGCTGGCAGGGGCTTTGCTGGGCTGTGCAGTGGTGCTGGCTGGGCAGAGCTGCCTTTCCCACAGGGCACTGCACTCTCAGTGCTCCGGTCCCACTGGCTGTGTCCACCCTCCCACACCCCCTGTTGTGTCTCTGTCCCCTGGCTGCCAGGACACCCACAAGTTCACATTTCTGAAGAGCACCTACGTCATGTGCAAAACTGCCTTGAAACGTGGCTTGACCCAGGGGCTGGATTTATTCTGCCAAACATGTGAAGTGGTAGAGAATATCAAGGTGAGGGGATGGGCACATCCCATCTGGTGTTCTGGGGATGGGCACAAGCACCCCTGGCACTGGCACCCTGTGTGGATAGTGCTTGGATGGGTCAGGCACTGGGTGCTGCCGGGTCCCATCCTGGTTGTGCTCTGCAGGACCTCCTGGAAAAGGAGCCAAGGGACCGTCTGTCCTCACAGATCCGCTATCTCGCCATGATTACCATCGAAGAATTAAGGTGAGCCCCTGCCCCAGAGCTCTGAGCCACCTGCACGAGGCCTCAGGGGCTGCTCCCAGCACCAGTGCCCAACTGGCCCTCCTCCTCTGTCCTTGCAGCTTGGTGGAGAATGTGCTGGAGGGCAAAACCAAAAGCCTCCTCTCTGAATGTTTCTCAAGTGTCCTCTTGCTTCCCTCAGAAAGGGAAATGCCACACCAGAGCACTTCCCTCTACAGCAAGGTAAGTGCTGGCTGAGCCCCAGGAGCCTCCAGCCCCTCTGGGCTGCTCCCTGCTCACCCTGTGCTGCCCCATGACCAGAGATCTGAGGCAGGCTGAGGTCTTGCTGTTGCTTTCCCACCCTCTGTTCCCTTCACCTGGGCCTGGCTGCTCTGCCCTAGCACTTTGTGTATCCCTGTGTCTCTCCTGGGCAGTTCAGGTGTCCTCCTCAGGCACTGAGAGTTCAGATCAGTCTCCTGGGCATGGGGGAAGAGCAGCAGAACGACAGGCACTGCTCTCTGTTGTGTCTGCAGACCCTGAAAGCCATGGACACAATGCTGAGGACAGTGGTGCTAAGCTTTCCTGCTTCCAGCGTCAGCAGGGAGCTGCAGGACATCTTTGAGGTGTGGCACAAGCAGACTGGGGATCCCAGGGCTGTTCCTCAGCCTGGAGGGGAGGAATTGCCCAGTCTGAACAGGCAGAGCATGGTGTGGGGAGGGTGTTCACCTCCCGTGAGGGAGCAGGGGCTGGCACCAGGCTCCTCTGAAGCACAGTGGCTGCAGAAGGTGGCACCTGCCTGGCCAAGAAGTTGTCCTGGGACCTTTTTCCAGGCTTGTGAGGGACTCCAGGGACAGAGACCCCACTGCAGGCTTTGTGTGAGGTCAGAGGAAGCCATGAGGGATGGTACAAGTCTGCCCAGGAGCAGAGCTGTGCTTGCTCTTGGTGCTCACCAGCAGTTTCTCTTGTCCCAGATGCTGCTGGACTACACCAGATCCGAGAGAGAAGTTGTGCGGGAGAGGGCTGTGGGGAGGATTGCCATCCTGACCAATTTGCTGTCCAGCTATTCCACTCTGAAGGCAAGGACCATGCACCCTCCAGCCAGCCCATGCCCCCCTCCCTGCCACTCTCCACGCCAGGGCTGCTGCCCAGCTGGTTGCTCCAGGAGTTGGGGCCATGGAGCCCTGAAAAGCCCAGATTCACCAGGAATCCAGCCCTGGGCACACTCTTGGGTACAGGTTCAGCAGCAACTTCCTTCTCTTAGCCCTTCTTCTCATGCCTCCCTCATCCAGCCCTCTGTCAACTTTGGAAGAGACAGTTCTGGACCTGTCTGCCCTGAAGACATCTCAGTCCCAGCCACAGGAAGGCTGGTGGGACGTCTCATTCTTTTCCGATATTCCGGGGAACAAACAAGCTATACAGCTTTCCACGCTCTTTTTTCCCTCGCTGAATTCCTCTGTAAGTAAAAAAGCAAGAGCAGCTGTGGCCTCATCCCTGTGCACACAGACCTCTCTTGACAAAACTGCTTCCTGACCTCCTCTGCCCCTCCCAGCTGCTTCCTGTAGCATCCCAGCTGTCACTTTGCTGCAGAAGCTGAGTGCTCACCTCAAGTCCAGGATCTGTTTGGTGCTGCTCTTCTTCCCCCCCTTCCTTTCAGGACCTTGAACCCTGCTGGCTTATGGCCCCCACAGCCAAAGCCCAATTGACTCCCAGGTCCCAAAGCTGAGTCTTCCTCGTTAGAGAAGAGCAAATCCACCACCCTGGCTGGTGCCTCTTGCCTATAGCAAGAAGCTGCTCCTGATGTTCCCCAGAAATCCTGACTGATTCTGTCCTGCTGTCTTGCAAGCAGATCTCAGGGTGGTTTGATGACCTTGCTGGCAAAGCAGCTCTGTCTTTCTGACTCTTCTGTGTTTGCCCTGCTGTTTAGACAAGTCAAGGCCAAAGGATGGGTCAGATGAATTCACTTGGGAAGCTGTGACCACCTCTTCACTGTGTTACCTGAACATTGGAGACTGTACCCAGGTAATGATCCCCCTCCTTGCTGGGACTCTTGTCCATGGCATCAGCAGGGCACTTGTGTGAGCAAAGGGACCCAGAATCAGTGTGGGCAGTGAGGACTCACTGCCCTGGCAAGAGGGTTCCTGCCATCCTGAGCAAGGACAACACATGGGCTGCACTCTGGTGTCCTGGCAGCAGCTCCAGCCCTCCTGGCCCCCAGCAAGCCCCTAGTTCTCTGTAGGGCCAGCCATGAGCCCTCCTCCCTGACTTGGAGGGCCCTCTCTCCTCACCCTGTCCCATGCAGGGACTGCAGACACTGCTGCCAGCTTTCCTGTGGGGTCTGCTGCCAGCACTGCCAGGAACCTCTGCCCAGCCAAGCAGCACCATCAGGGCACTCTGTGGCACATCTTCCTTCCTTCCTGCATAGGCCTTTGGAAAATACCTCCACTCCAGAGAGAGGACAGACGTCATCCTCGAGGTCATTGAGGCGATGAGAGATGCCAGCTTCCTTGACAAGGACGTGCCCAGCAGCATGCTGGATGTGGTCATGGGAGACCCAGACTTCTGGCTGACAGATGTAAGTGCCCTGGGGCTGGATTGCCCTGATCTTCAGCCGTGTCAAGCCTTGTTCCTCCCTCCATCCCTTCCTCACAAATCCAGGTGACTTGGGCACCTGAAGCCATCCGAAGGCGACAGAGAGGAACGGGAGGGGCAGCTGAGGACATGGCTGCGCTCCAGTGGCAATTCTATCCTCACCTGTATCCTTTCCAGGTGCCCAAGATAGCCAACTACATTCTCAAGAACCTGCTATGCATCACCACAGAGTCAGGCTGTAAGAAAGTGGAAAGGCTGTTTCTCCTGATGGCCAGCGAGTACTCCGCGGCAGTGGTCATTGGCCTGTGCGAGATGGCTCTTGAAGGAGACAGGTACTGGCCCTGCCAATCTGAGGGGCTTGCTCCATGTGGAGAGAGGGACCCTGAGACTCTGTGGCTGCCAGATCCAAGGAATGCTGCAGGACATCCCACGGAGCCAGGCTCTCCATCATCCCACAAACGTTTCCCGCTCTCTGGCACGTTGGCCAGGCTCGAAGCAGCCAAAGCCAGCCAAGCCATTCCAGAGCCAGCTCGGTGCTCCCAGCCCGCAGAGAACTCCCCCTCAGCCCTGACCTGCCTCCTGCAGGGCCCCTGGAGACCCCCAGCACGGGCTATGCTCTGTGGGGCTCGTCCTGGCCATAGCACTGTGGCTGAGGGATCCTCTGGCTTCCAGCAATTTGCAGGAGCTGTGCGACACTCTGTCCTCCAAGCCTGAGATTTTGGACAAGGTCCTAACAGAGTATGCTACCTTGCTCCAGAACCAGTGGTGCAACCCTCCCATAGAAGGCACCCGCACTTTTCACAGAGCTGTGAGTTACCAGAAAAGACCCCAACACCTTTCTGTGAGCCCTCTGCCAGCCCCTCATGGCTGTGTTTGTTCCTCCAGCCATCCTTGGGGCAGATTGACTTGGAGGAGTTGGGGGACAAGCCCAACATCTGGAGGAATCGGGGGCATCCTGATACGACGACGGCCTTCCTGATGCTGGAAGCCCTCGTTGGGCTGTCAGAGAGAATTGACATGGTGAGCAGGGTGGTACTGGGGCAGCCAGGGCCTGGGGCTGAGTGCAAGGCAGTGGCTTGGCCTGGGCTGCGAGTCAGGATGTGGGCTGACTGCTCCAAAACCCCTTTCTGCCGTGGTGGGGCCTGGGGTGGCTGCCCTGGGAGGTCTCCAGACACAGCTTTTTCACAAAATGGAAACTCTCTTCTTCATAAAGGAAAAAAAAATTGAAGCTTTCCTGCCAAGCATGCTGAAGATACTGGAAGCTGGCAATGAAGATGAGAAGCTGAAGATCATTGAGGTCTTCCGAAGTGTCCTGGGCCAGCTGAAAAAGTCAAAGGCCAGCTCCATCGCTGTGGCACTGGTGGGGAGGATCCTGCCCCTCTTTGACTCGGTGAGGCTGACGTGGGAGCCCGAGCCCTGCAGATGGGCACTGCTCCTTGTGAAAGCAGCACTTGGAGCAGGCTCAGCCCTCCTGGAATGGATCCTGGGCTCTGCAGCCCAACGCTGCTGGTGCCTGCTCCGGAATGTGACCTCGGAGCATCGCCCTCACGGCAGGAGCGGGCAGGGAGCTGCTGCTTCAAGGCTCACCTTTCCTCCTTCCTCACAGGAGTGTGGCCAGCTGCGAGAGCTCTCCCTCTGGCTCCTCAGAGACCTGCTGAGGTCCGTGGTGAGGAGGGATGAGAAGAAGATGAGGAGGCAGATGCAGAGGGCACTGATCCCGCTCCTCTTCCGCGTGAGCGACCAACTCCCCAGCGTGGCCAAGGTATGGATTGGAAGGCTGAGCAGTGATGTGGGGGGGATTGACACCTCCCAGGGATTCTGGGCATCGGGGCTGCTCACATTGAGCAGGGCACCCCAGGGCACCCCCAGCACAAGCAGGGGTGGACAAGGTGGCTCGACCACTTTCAACACCTGTCCTGCCTGCTCCAGCAGGGCTTGGCAGGAGCCCACGGCCTCTGAGGCAGCACTCCAGGCCTGAACACGTGTGCTCCAGAAGCCCAGAGGCTTCTCAGGTTCCCCACGAGTGTCAGGGCCAGGGCTTCAAGCCTCAGTCAGGGCTGGCCCAAGAGACTCCAAGACATTCGGGCTAGGACAAGTCACAGCTTCCTAAGGGTGGGATCACTGCAGGAATAAAGCCAAGAGGTCTCTTTCCCCAGGCCCAGGTGCCACATCTGAGCTAATGCTGTTCTGCAGGCTTCCAGGGAAGCCCTTTTTGCTGCTGCAGAGCTTCTCAAATGGAAGCAGCTCAAGCACCTGCTGCAGAAAGAGAGGATGTGGGAGCTTGGAGAATGCTTGGTAAGGACAAGCCCCAGGGCTCAGGCTGGGTGAGGGCTGTCCCTGCCCTGTGTCTGTCCCCAAGAGAGCCCAGAGGAGCAGAGGCTGCCCACAGGGCTGGGCAGGACCTGGAGGACCTTGTTCCTATCCTCAAGAGCAGAGCCCCAGAGGCTTCTCTCCAGTCCCCTCTCCCCTTGCTGTATCCAGCAGGAGGGAGGGCTCAGCAACGAGGGGTGCTGGCAGGAGGGACTGCTCCAGCCAGCTGGGGGGCTCTGTGACAAGCCTGGAGACATCCCTGGTGCTCCCTGCAGCTAATGAAGAGGAAGAACAGGGTTGAAGAGTTCATGCAGCAGAGCCTGCCCTACCTGAGCGACCCTCAGTCCTCCGTGCGCCTGGCAGCCGTCAGGTTCATCGGTGAGTCACAGCCCTGCCCCTCTTGGGCCAGCCTGGCCACGTCCCTGCACTGCACTGGCAGCAGCCCTGTGGCTACCCCAGCCACCCCGTGCAGAGCCTCAGCCTCCCTCTGCCCCCTGCCACAAGCTGGGCTCGTTGGCCACCTTGGCCAGTCCCACTCCCTAGGCTGCTGGTGGCCCCTGGGTCAACCCTGCCGAGTGGGAGGGTGGCAGGGCTGGGGGTCACCCTGCTGGAGCACACTGGGAGCAGGGAATGACAGAGCTCTGTCCCCAGGGTGCGCCACGAGGCACATGAGGGACCAGGACCTGGACACTCAGGCTGATATCCTCAGTGGTGAGTGGTCTGTGGGGAATCCGGGGGGGCTCTGCAGGCACACGGCTTCATTTGGCTCTGTTTCTTTGGGTCA
This sequence comes from Urocynchramus pylzowi, assembly GCA_013397555.1. Taxonomy (NCBI): domain Eukaryota; kingdom Metazoa; phylum Chordata; class Aves; order Passeriformes; family Fringillidae; genus Urocynchramus; species Urocynchramus pylzowi. The sequence goes on along the minus strand of VZRH01000292.1, from coordinate 153,909 downwards.
CAGCCCTTCAGCCCTTGGAGAGTGACAGGGATATCTCAATCAGTTCCCTGGCAGCCCACACAGGCTTGATCCTGAGAGCTCCAAAGGTGCAGAGAAGATCGTGGGTCATTCTACAAACGCTGTGCTGCTGGTGCCGGTGAGCTCAGCAGAGCTGCAGCTTTCTGTGGATTAATAAAGGTGGAGAAACACAGCCAAGCCCATAGTATCCTTCAGATGTGTAGTGCCCTGAGTGTGCTGAGCAGATTGTATCTGTCTTGGCCTGTCCCACAGGCAGTGGGATGCTTTCTCCTCACACTCCTGCCATCCCAAAATGCGCCACTGTGTCCCAAATTGCAGGCACAGGGCCCCAGATTTTGTGGGGGCCCCCTTTTTTTGGAGGCCCCCTTTTTTTGAAGGCCACAAATTGCATCCCTGGTACCCCGAAATGTTCCTGTGGACCTTGAATTGTATCTGCAGAGCCCCACAGCATCCTTGGCAGACTCCAAATTCCATTCCATGTATTTCAAAATGCCCCAGAGTCCTGGGGTGCAGCTGTGGGGCCCCAAATGGTCTCTGGCAGCCCCACTAGGTGTGAATTCACTCAGGGAATGCTCAGCCCTGAGTGGAGCTCAGCGGGTCCAGAGCTCCCTGGGCAGTGCCTGGGGCTCGAAGCTGGAAAGGAGTGAAGCACTCTGTTTTAAATGTGGCATCTCTTTGTTTCCCACCAAAACAAGCCTCATCCACACACTCTGGGGAAAGCCTCCAGATGTGTCCCCACCACACATCCCGAACAATGAGCAGGTGATGCCATCCCCAGGCGCTGGGGAAAACAGCAGAGGGTTTGAAGAGCAAGAAGGGATGGGCAGCTGGGGGAGGAACCAGCGTGGCCCTGCCCTGGTTTTGTTTAGAGGAGCAGAACATCTGCAGGCTGTGGAGTTTGGGATCTTTTCACCGGTGCTGCTGTTACCAAAAACCCTCTGAAAGTGTCGGGATTAAGACTCCCTCTAACACTGGCTCTGAGTGTTTGAGAATAAAGCGTTGCTTTATTTTTGGCCAGCAGGGGTGGCTGACAAGTTCTGGCCTCTGCACTGATGCTAATACAGAACTTTTCCACTTATTTATCCATTTTTAGCAAACAAAGAAATTAATGTTCACTGGTTCTAAGTCGCATCATTCACTTAATTCATTCGTATCCTATCCTCTCCTGGTTATTGATTTCTCACTCTTCATGCCACTTTGCAACACATTTTTTCATCCTTTTATCTCCTTTTCTTGGATGGGGAGTCTCCAGCTTTGCAGGCCTTCATCTCCTCTGTATCTACCTTCTTGTTGATTGTTTTCCCTTGCTGTGCCTCAGCTGTCCTGTAACTAATAGAGTTGTCATGCTTTGTCACTTAATATTAAATCTGACTTTAGCTCATACCTTTGCCAGTGATTTTTAAAGTGATCTCAAATCTCGTTCATAGCGCCCAGGTGAGGGGCAGCACCGTGGGGCAGCTGCTCGGGGGTGTCAGGGGACCCCTCTGTCCCGGCTGGCCAGCTCAGGGGTCCCTGGCAGGCCCTGCTCTGTCCCCGGTGTCCCCCTCCTGCAGAGCAGGATGGCCATCAAGTGGCTGGTGCTGGGACTGGCACAGGAGCTTTTTATCCCGGTCTGCTCCAGGAGAGCATATTTTGGATCCTTTTGAAAAAAGGAAAAAAGGAATTGATACCTTGCAAGCATATTTGTGAAAAAGGAATAAAAATCCATCTTGTGTCCAGATGTTTTCATCTATAAATGCTCACCTAGCCATGATTCAAAACATTCCTACAGCTGGAAGAGTGGGAAAATTTTCAGTGTCTGGATTTGTGTATATGAAAGCATTAGCAGAGTGAGAGTGATCTTCTGCCCTTCTGGAGTGAGGTAGAAAGAGGTCATGGAGAGCTGGAAAAGAGGAAAGGACAGCTCTACCTGGGAAAAAGCTTTTGAGTAGCTGGTTTGGATCTGAGGTGGAAGTGGCTGCTATGTGTGTTTTCCTAGTACAGTGTGTATCTTGAATATCTAACACTGAGATTGTAAATCCATGCTCTAGATGTTGGAGAACCAGCCTGGCACAACCCCTGAGTTTTCCAGCAAGATGATCTGTGTTTCTCTGACAGCAGTACATGCTGCCTGACTTTGGGAAGGAGCTGGAGCAGCCCTGATGGCTTGGGGTGAGAAAAAAAGCAGGGGGAGGGTTTTAAAGTGAATTTCTAGTGATGGTTGAAGGCCAAAACCACAGCTTTGCTCCTGCTCTGCCTGAATTAGGTGTTTGCACCTGGGACATGAGCATGTTATGATTCTTAGGCTCTGTCTCTACAAAGAATAGAAATGGTCAATGGGACTTGGTCAGCAGCTCTGATGTCTCAGGGCTGGGAGGTTTTTTTTTTAGTCCTTCAGCTAACTTGTTTCTCAGCTTTGGAAATGTTGCTGCTTCTGTTTCCATTAAAGAAACTTCTCTTTGTGACATTGTGAAGGGTGCTTAGTTCCTGGGAAAGAAAACACAAGCTTTGCTTTTCCTTTCTCTAAACCAACCAATTTACAGACTCTCTCTGTGGGAATGTCAGGCATTGTACAGACACCCTAGGCTCTTGATGAAAGTTGATGTTGTTCTTTATGAATTATTTTATCTTACTCTGCAGGAAACAGACATTTGTCTATTTAATTTTGTTCTAGAAAAAATGAAATAAGTGAGAAAACAGAAACAGCGGAATGTGGGTCCTGTTTTTCTCTGCTAGATGGACTTATCTGCTTTGCTTTTCCTATTGTCACCTCATCTTATCCATCAGCAGGACAAATCTGACAGGGGTCTCACACTTGGTGAGTAGATTATTCCTGTGGGCTGGCTGGGGATGAGGGTGCCCAAAAGCTGCAGACAGCCACAGGCATTCTGCTGGTGCTGCAGGAGTGGCTGCTCCACACTGGTGACAATGACACCTTCTGGTGCTAATCTGGGCTCAGGAGAAGCATTGTTTGCTGCCAGGATGAGAAACACAGACCCACAGGCTGTGATGCTTGGGCTCTGAAGGCACTGTAAGGCTGCAGATAGTTCTAATTTGCTAAGATTTTGAAATATGTGGATTTCTTCTCTTGCCAGCCCCTGAGAATATACATGTCCTGACCTTCTGCCCCAGGCTGTGTGAGCAATAAATGATCTCTGTGAGGTGGCAGAGCACCAGGCATGCATTTGGCAGGCAGGGGGTGCCCAGCAACTCTGCCATGGTTCCTCTGCCACCCCAGGGAGCCTCATGCCCTGTCTGTGCCAGCTGTGGCACAGGGCCCACCCATGCCAGTGGGCACATGCCCAGACACAGAGCTGTGCACTGAGTTTACTCCAGTTTATTGTTTTCTATGAGAAAAGAGACCACATTTTAATCTTTAAAAAAAAACCCAAAGCAAATCCCACACTAAAGGAGATGCTTTGCCCTCCAGGCTTCTCCAGGCTTGCAGAAAAGCAGCTGTCAGAGAGCAACACTAAAAAATAACATGCAAGTGGGAACAAACACAGAGTTCTCAAAGGATCTCCTGTGTACCTGCTGCTAGAGGTGTTTCACCCTAAAGTGACTCTGAATCAGACAGAGATGGATTTGATGGGTGGACTGCAAGATGGACAAGAGAGTGGTTGGATGGTCACTTCCACAGGGCTGTGGTCCATGGCTCAGAGTCCTGATGGACACCAGTGGCCAGTGGTGTCCCTCAGAGGTCAGGGCTGGGACCAGAGCTGTTTCATGTCTTCATTCAAGACACGGATGAAGGGATTGAGTGCACCCTTGGTAGGTTTGCAGGTGACAAAGCTGAGGGTGCAGTGCCACTCCTGAAGGATGGGGACATCCACAGGGACCTGGACAAGCTCCAGAAGGGAATCTCATGAGGTTTAACAAGACAAGTGCTGGTCTGGACATAGAAAAACTCTTGACATAGGAAACAGACCCATTACTTCAACTACTGTCTGGGGTGGTGACTGTGGCTGTGTGTCACTGACCATGACCTGAGTCCATTTGCATCAGCTCTGCCAAAAATCGATACAGATACGTGGTGACATTTCCAACTTTATAATGTAACAATCAAAGGAAATAATGGCTCTTGTAAGGGTGGGCTCTTGTAATGGCTCTTAAAGTAGGTGTGAGAACTTCACAGCTGCAAAAGCTTCAGGAGGGGGTGTCACCCTGTTATTTTGAGTTTCTCTAAACCTTCTGATGCTTACATTCTTGTAATGGAGTTTCTCATGCACTTTCATGTAAATAATAATTGTTATGCATTCTTCTCTGTAGGAGGAGAATTTTGATGGACTGTTAGTTTGACCAGTGTGGTTGGAGAGGTGGCAATGTCATTCTCCAATCCACTGTCACTTTTGGAATTCTATAAATGTTGAAGTCTGAAAAATAAAGTTCTTTTTTCCTGTTCCTGTTCAAATGCTGGAACACCTTGCATGAGTTTTATTATTTCTTGTCATGACGGTGCCAAGGGGGTTCCCAGTGGTGATGACAACTTGTGATGTGACTTTTACTGATGCCTGAGTGCAAACTGCACATCCTTCCCCTCCAGCAGTGGGACCTGCAGCTTTGTCCTCCTGCCACCTCTCTGGGCACAGGCTGACTTGCCTGGTCTTCGAAGCAGTTTTTAAAACACAAAGATGTGGGAAGGCCAGTTTGAATCCCAATGGTCTTGAATTACCCTGGCACAATGGATCCCACCTGGGTGGCAGTGCCAGGTCCTTCAGGGTGGTGGAGCCTGTGCCTCACTGGCTCATGTTGTTCACAGAAGCCTTTTGGCTGAGCTGGAGCAGGGAGCTGATTTGAAACCTAAAATATGAAATGGGACTGGAAATTCCTGTGATCTGCTCAGCAGGACCGTGTGCAGCTCCCAGCAGCATCCTGCTGAGCACAGGGAGAAGGGTCCCAGTCACTGATCCATTTTCCCAGAGGGAAGCTGGTGATGGACGTGACACAATCCTGAGATCCTCTGCAGCCTGCCAATGAGGCAATTAAAGATCCCCAATATTTTCCAAAGCCCTTATCCTGTCTCTTGTCTGCCTGATGAGCTGGGATCTGTTGGTGGAGCTCTTTCCAGGGCTTTTTGGAGCAGCCCCATCTCCACTACCCTCCCTCTGTTGTTGGTTGCAAGTCACAGCCCCAAGCTCAGCCTGTCTCTGTGTGACAGTGACACATGGGCTCATAGCAGGCCTGGACCCCTCTGGGCATCTGGCACATGCAGGGTGTTGAGCTCCTGACATTTTCCTGCTCTGCTGTAATTACAACTGGAATTCTGGGGCAGAGATGCCCACATTGGGGATTGCTTTTAGAAGGTGACCTTTCAGATTTAAAAAGCTTCAGTGTGTGTGCTGTTAGGGTTGTTAATGAGTTTTTCTCTTAGAGCAGGAGCTCATTTTAACATTGTTAAAACAAGCTAAAACATAACTAAACGTAGTTTTAAAATAATAAACAAAACAATTGAAGCAGAAGTTTTTGGAGCCTGTATCAATTCTGCAGCAGGAGGATAATTGTAGATTAGTTTGCACTCTCTGAAAATAAACATCCATGCAGAGCTTTTATCTGCCTATGAGTGAGCACAATAGAAGGAAATGGAAGTTTAAGAAGTGTGAGTTGAATGGCTAGAAATTGAGGAGACAAAGTGAATACCCTAAACATGTATGAGAGAAACCTGAAACAGCTCTGGGTGGACAGCAGTGACTTCTCCCTCAGCTGTCCTTGGTGCTTCATCTTGCACAATAACCTCTTCCCTTCATTCCTCTTATCTATGGGCTCTGGATCTGAGAGGCCACTGGGAGCAGATCCAGCCCTGGAACTTTCACCCCAGTTTCTCTTACTGGAGCTCCACTAGTGGAAGGGTGAAAGGTCCAGGCTTTTTACGGGAAATCAGCCCAATTCCCTGACATAATAGAACAAAAGGAAAGCGTCCCTTGAAGATTCAGGGAACTCCATTCTCACTTGCAGTTTTACAGATCTTATCAAATCATGTCAAAAATCTTTTTCTAATTCTTTTATGTCAACATGTTTGATTTCTCTCTGCTTTTACTATTTTAACATTAATAGCATCAACAAGCTGTGCTGATGCTGAGGTTATGTCATCTATCTATCTATCTATCTATCTATGTCATCTTCTATATCTATCTATCTATCTATCTATCTATCTATCTATCTATCTATCTATCTATCTATCTATCTATCTATCATGTCATCTATTCCAGGGGTTTCTTATTTCATTGCTAGAACAACAATCAGCTTCCTCAGCAGGGACCAGAGCTCTCCCAGGTGAAGCTAAGTGCCCAAAAAACAGGCATTGAACATGTTAGAGTTGATGGGTTTTTCTGGCTGCTCAATTTTTTTTTCTCCCCCAGCCTAGGGAAATTTTAAATTAAATTTTTATAATTTTTCAGATTTATAATTTTAAAATTATTTTTTAAACAGTTACTTTTTTAATAACAATGGAAATCTTTCAGCAACAGAAAACAATGATATTTCTTTGTTGCAATGGCCAGTTTGAGCTGTTGCAGAACAGTTCTGTGGCCATCTATAGTCAGAAGTAACTTGCTCAAGAGCCAGGCTGGTGGCTGAGACTGAGTACTTTTCATCCTGGGAGCTTTAATTCTTTGCAGCTGTGCTCCAGTTTGTGGTGCTCACCTCTGGATTGGTTCTCAGCAATTGTAAAGGGGTGATTTCCTGATCACCTGAAGCAGTGCTTGGTGCCACCATCCATCCCTCCAGGTCTTCACAAGCTTGGTTACCTTTGCAAGGGGCAGTAGGTCACAGACTGGTGAGAAAAAGTGGTATTATTCCTGGGTGGAGTAGGGGAGTATTTTAGCATAGAGAAGGATGAGAATGTCTGGCTATGAAATTATTTCTTAGATCTTTCCTTCCTTGGAGAATCTGTGTAAAAGCAGATCTTGTTTGGGAATGTGTGCAGCAAGTCAGAGGTGTAAAAATGGAAGGGATGATGTAAAGAATCCCTGAGGAGAACTGAGCATGGTCTGATAGAAAAACTCATAACCTTTCTGGGAATTAATCTAAAGGAATTAATCTAAAGGAACTGAGCATGGTCTGATAGAAAAACTCATAACCTTTCTGGGAATTAATCTAAAGGAACTGTGGGGTGTGAGGTCCTGATGCAGCTCCTGACTGAATGTCTCTTGCCAGTGTTTTGCTGCAGTTTTGTGTTACAAGTTTCGATGATTTGGATTTGCACCACTGTTGTGCTGAAATAAATGTACACTGCATGTGATTTGGATGTTTCACAAGTATTTTTAATTTAGCAACTATTTTTTCATGTGTTTATGGATGGAAAAGTCTAAATATGGTGCTTCTTGGCTAACCCAAATCTGTTCCATCCATATTCCTTTAAAAACTCAGAGCTGTTTGGATTCAGCACCTTCTGCCTCACCTGTTTCATTCACTTTCCCTCCTGCTCTTCTGAGCAGAAAATGGAACCAAGTTAAAACTCCAGGCCCACATATACTTCTGTTTATTTCAGAAGCAAAGAAGATCTTGACCCTTGTGGAGGGCAAACCAGCTCTGCTGGCCTGGGCTGGACCCCAACATCCCATCTCTGAGGGACTTGCAAGTAGCTGCTGTTCCCTTGGGATGGACCTGCTGAGCAGGAGGGTGCTGGAGACTCCCTGAGCTGGAGTTCCCATCAGAGCCAAAGTGTTGAAGAGCCCTGGTTGCTGCACCTTCCTCCCATGGATCTGTCTAATGCCAGATGTGCTGAGAGTTTCTGCGCTGGCACCTTGTCCTGCAGCAAAGGGCCCTTCTCTCGATTGTTTTAAGCACAGACCACAGTGATGGCTTTTGTGAACCCCACTTTCTTGTCCTGCAAGGACAGAAGAGGTGACATGCCTTGTTTCTCAGGGTCATTCACATCTTTGTGGCCGTCTCTTACACATCTTTGTTGTCTCCTGTGTCCCTGCAACCCATATTTCCCACATTGCCCATTTCCCGCATCTGTGTGTTTTTCAGATCTAGTTTATATTATTGGAGTATGAGCTAATTGGATGTGGATATGCTGTGGCTTTAGTTGTTCTGATCTGTGTTTCCTTCCTAACCCTTTCTGATGTTTTCACTTTCACAGAACAAGAGGAAATGGCCTCAAGCTGTACCAAGGGATGATTAATTTGGATGTCTGGAAGAACTTAATCCATGACAGGATTGTCAGGCTTTGGGAGGTGGTGGAATCCCATCCCTGAAAGTGTCCAAGGATTGCTCTGGGCTTGGTGACAAGGTGAGCATTGGGCACAGGTTGGACTCAATGATCCAGGTCTTTTCCAACTGAAATGATTTTGGGATTCCATGATAACTGCAGGTAGCACTGAGCTACTTTTGGCACATGGGCCATAATCCTGATGTCTCTGTCTTGAAGAGTTGATTGTGAGTTCACTGCTGTGGCACATGGGCCATAATCCTGATGTCTCTGTCTTGAAGAGTTGATTGTGAGTTCACTGCTGTGGTGGTCAGACACTGAGCTGATTGACCACACTTCCTCTATTCAGTTCCCTTAAGGCAAAACTCCCTTCCTGCTTGTGCTTCACATCTGGATAATGAATTTATTGCCATGTTAATAGAAGGAAAAGCCCCAGTAAAGACTGCTGTATTTCTATGTATATTTCTAAAGGGGAATGAAAATGTGAAAGGCTTCATTTGTACCCCAATTTAGTTTGTACAGTCCCTGCTGGATAAGCAGTCTTAGGGAATAATGAAGCTGGGAGTTGCCAGGGTTGTAGTGCCTGAAGTCATGTTTCTCTCTGAAACAGATCTTTTCTGTGTTGCACAACTGACAAGGCTTCAACTGCAAAATGTTAGCAGTAATGAGAAATATTTGTGGTGCATCGATAAATGAGTATTCTGTGGGACTGGCCTGTAGCCTGCCAGCATCTGGCTGTGCCTCATGGAAGAAAATCACTTCTAGAGAAGACTGAAAGTCAGTGTTGGAGGAAATGGTGTGAGTCCTCAGAGACCACCAGTTACATCAAATGGAGGTGGAAAATTTAATAAAACTGTGTCATAGGGAAGTGTCAGATTTTGGTATGAAAGAGTCAGTTTAGAACAACTAGAATTTGTTTGGATAAATAGCTTCAAGTCATCTTTGTGTTGGGTGGGAAAGAGAAGCTATGCTCAGATAAGGAAGTCCTTGCAAACCAAAAAACCCACTGATGTTTCAGAAATGATGTTGCCATCTGCAAGATCCTTTTACACCACAAGTTGAAATTGCTCCATAGCTGGAATGGAGACCTCAACACAACGTGGTCCAGGTGGGGGGGCCGGGGGTGAGCACAGCAGAGAGGGAAACACAGAGCTGCAAAGGGAATTTCCTCTTGGTTTTATTGCATTGCTTCAAGCAGTGGAACCAATGAGCCTTGCTGCAGAGTGTCTGTAGGGGCACTGCACTGCAGAGAACTCACAAATGCATTGTTGGGTGTTCCCCACCTGATCCCCCATCTGCAACAGCCACCAAAGGCCTTGGGCTGCAGTGAGGTTAACACCTTCTGTCTCCTCAGTGTGCAGGAAATATAATAAAATCACAGGCCTTCTCCTTTTGGAGAAGGAAAAAGGGTTCAAAATCTCCAGATTCCTGGTCCAATGCAATCTGTACAGCAGGGGAGCACAGGACAGACCCAGTGGTGCCAAGGTGTCAGATGTTGATAGCATTAAACCCCATGTATGTTTATCCTTTGGAACACACACCTGAAAAGTGAAACACTGGTTCTTCCTTTCCAGCTGGAAGCATTAATTTTATCTCAGGCCAGTATGAAAGCCCCCTGTGTCACAGAGCTCTCATGTGAGATAGGAAATAGATGTAAATTCCCTGGTCTCTTGTGCCAAGACTGAAATAATTTCCTCCAAGAAAAACTTCCACGTGATGAATCAACCTTCTTATAAATGGCTGAATTAAGGGCAGTAGAGTTACATGCAAAGCCTGAGTCATAAAAGGAAGAATACTGAAGGAGGTAACTTCTACTGTTAATTTCTTTTCCCTCTTCCCTGACCATCTGTGTATATTATTCTCTGGTTTTGCACAGGGCAGTAGGCTGTAGCATGTGAACAGTCTGTTTCAGCCTCATGAGATCTTGCAAACTTCTCCTCTGCTGTCTGTGATGCTGTGATTGCCTTCTACTGCTCCTGCTTAATTTTGCAGACTTTAATTCCCACTGGCAGGTTTGCTCAATGCTGCTGAGCAGCATGATTGGCTTTTTGCTAGCCTGCAGTAGGACACCTGCAAGGGAATAGGGGTGTAAAAACTCCTGGGTTTTGTTTTGGGAGAAATTATTCAACAACTTATTTCACACTGAAACTTCCAGGAAACTTATTTCCTGGGAGTGTGGCTTTGGCTTCTGAGCTGTTGCTGGGAGATGTGTAATGGTGGGACTAGGACTGAGTATCAGGGACAGCAGGATTAAAACTCTGTATGGGGTCTTGAGCTGATTTTCCTGGTTTGCTATTTGAGCAGTGCTCCCTCCCCTCAGAGAGCAATCTGCTCCCTAGATTGTACCAGATCTGTCTGGGAAAGATGTCTCCTACCATGTTTTTGTTGCCTTTTGGATTTTGTTATTCTCTGGGCAACATCTGGATTTAAATTCCTCAGAGGGCATATGAGCTGCCCTGAGATACCAAGGAAAACATCAGGTAGATCATTCGTTGTCTTTTGAGTTTTCAGTTGTGCTCTTTGCTTTAGGGCAATAACACAACTCTTTGTGTCTGCATCAGTAGACATGCTCTGCAATTCCTTTGGTTCTGTTTTGAGACAGGAATGCCCAAATCCATAGAATCTGTACCCTTTAGATGGAGACATGAATGTGAACAAGTTGCTTGGCTCCTAGAAAGAAGGTGGCTGAGGAGGCAGTGAAGCACCTGTCAGGCACACTGACACAGGAGCAAATTGGAGCACTTAATAACTATCCTGGTGGCAGATTTCCCCTCTGAATCCCAAAGCTGTTTTTGCTTTAGCAGAAGATAAACTGGAATACAGGAAGGGCAGGATGCTCCAGATCCCACTGAGTGACCAGCTGGGAGCTGGGATCTTGCCTTTTAGGCTTGCAGGCCTCTTGGGTGTTGCAGACTCAAAAAAAGGTCATACAACCATAAGTAAATATACAAATTTCCCAGTCTAACAACCCTTCACTGTCCAATAAATGGTCCCAAGGGAACTTGTAGCTGGTTATTTTCAGGGTCTGGACTGGCGGAAGGGAATAAGACAAAAATATGTGGCCTGGGAGCCAGCAGAGCTGCTGCTGTTCCTCTTCTGAGTCACGTTCTTTGGCTGATGAAAGACAAATGGGGAAAGCTTGACAGCTTAAAGTTGATTTTGCTTTACTCGAGTATTTCCCCTTGCAAAAGGAAGACCCCATCCTGCTGCTGCAGGCAGCACTGCGTTTGCTTGGCCTCTGGCAGGGCAGGGATGTGCAGAAAAGCAGTGATTTTTAGCTGGCAGAAGGCGAGTGAATCCCTTTGTGCTGAGGTTGAAAGGACTGCAGTGCTTTTTCTCAGACCTGTGAATCTTTTGGTCAGATCCAGTCTCCTACAGAAGCCAGATGATGGGGTTCTTAAAACAACTAAATCTAAGGTTGGGGTATCAGTCACTCAGAGCTGTCCTGTTCTGTCTCACATTGTAGAGGTCTCTGCTTTGGAGAGCAGAAAGGATTTGCTCATTGCTGTTTCTCCCAGACAGCTGCTTGTAAGGCACTTCAAGCTGGAAGTGCTTTTGATTATGGTCCCAAATGTGCAACCCCAACTTTCCCAGAGATTTAAAAATTCCTTCTAGGCCATTTTTGTGTGAGACATCATTACATCAGCAGTTTTTATGAGCTGGGGCAGGTCATAGCAGCAAGGCACTTGTATTTGGATCTTTCCTGTATTAGCTGGCAGGGGTTGAGCTTTGTTGTGGCTGTACGTATCACACACAGTCATGGGACAGTAGTAAATCAAAGAGAACACCACATACTCTGCACTAAACCTTGTCTGTGCAGTTCAGAACACAACAAATATATGAAGCAGGATGAGGCTGGTTGCAAATATTCCTCAGCAGTGACTTTTCCAAGGAGTGCTCAAATTAGGCTATTGACTGTCACAGGCTCTAAGAAAAAGTAGAGAGGCTAAATTTTCCTCTTGTCAGAGCAAGCAGACTCATAGAAGTAGGAACAAAGGTGGGCTTGGAAATGAAATCACAGAACTGAGTGGGCAGGGTGCGTTGGAAAGGGGTGAGTTGGGATGGCAAAGACACAGATCCTGGTGCTGGGCACGAAGACAGAGATATGTCCTCACAATCAGATGATGTGGTAATGACCCAGGCTGTAAATCTTCCCTGCAGCCATAAACTCAAAGATTAATTTGTGCTTACATTGCAACAGAAAGCAAACACTGAAAAGGAAAACAACTGGAGTGCTTGAAGAGGAAGAGAAAATTAATATTTTTTTTTTTTTTCTGGAGCTCCTTGGCCCCCAGGGAGTCAGAGGGCTGGGCAGGGACCCCCCAGTGGTGCCATTTATCAGCAGCTTGGTGTCATCTCTGCCTGGCATGGTGTCAGTTCTGGCCCTGGCCTTGGACTGTGATTTCCAATGAGCCCGTGGGTAGGCTGCCTCTCTGTCTGTGTGTCTGTCCATGAGTCTGTCTGACTGCACTGCAGGATGGCTGCTTGGGGCTCCAGTGCATAAACCCTTGTGGACTTGCTGGCTGTAGGGCAAATCTGCAAGGAGGAGTAGATTATCCCAAAGTGCATTAGGCCCCCTCTACACATCCCTGTGTCTTAGGACAAGATGGCCAGGGAAATATCAAATTTCTTTAAGATGATTTTGAAAGAAGCTGTGTGTCTCCTTTTACAGGCAGCTCAGAGGACCCACTTTTTAAAGTCTTAAGATCACACACACAGAATCACTGGGTTGGAAGAGACCTTCAAGATCACAGAGTCCAGCCCAGCCCTAGCACCTCAGCTAGACCATGGCACCAAGTGCCACATCCAGTCTTTTTTAAACACATCTAGGGATGGCAACTCCACCACCTCCCTGGGCACTTAATCACCCTTTCTGTAAAAAAATTTTCCTAATATCCAACCTATATTTCCCTTGGCACAGCTTAAGATTGTAGATGATTAGTTAATGCATGACAAGGCATGTCATTGTGTTGTAATAAAGAAGTCAGAGTGCTGGCTGCTGAAAAATTTAATACAACACCAGTTTTTCAGCTGAGGAGGTGTTTTACAGCCCACTCTATATCTCAATATTCCACTGGGGTTTATAAGATGTTAAACCACAGCTTTTTTAAGGGTTAGGGGAAAGGGCAGGGAAATTATCCATGAAAACTTATAAATTTATGTCACCACTGAAGAACATTTATAAGAACATCAAGCTGTTACCTTAAAGGAAACTTAGAGAAGGGTTAGACATTTGTCTGTCAGTCAGAAACCCTGGGTACCACATCTGCCCCACAGTGGGGGTCCCTGGCTGGAGGGGGCTGGGGGAGGATGCAGTGTGCTCTGCCCATCCATGAGATGCTGCAGAGAATTTCAGACTTTCTGTGCTGACAGGCACTGACCCCCAGGAGAACACTGCATTTCACCTGAGGCTGTGGAGAAGGCTTCCAAAATGGAATGACAGGACTGGGATTGTGGGTGTGGAGTTTGAATAGAAGTGTGTAATATCACAGGGTGGAAAACTTAGAGTTTAAGGGTTTAGAATATAGTAATATATATAAAGCAAGATGGAGATTTTAGGGCAGAGGCTGCTCCTTCTTCACCTTCTTCTTTACCTTCTTATCCATGGGTTTGGGTGGTTTTGTGTAATTGGACAAAAAAGTCCACATTGCAGGCCATGGATGGTTGGTTATTGGGTTAAAAGTAAAAATAATTTAGATGTCATTTCTTAATTGGACAGTTTATCCTTAAGATGCCTTGTAGAGAGAGAGAGGGCTCAATTTTTAATTTGTTAGAGTGAAGTGCAGTAGAGAGGGTTTGTGAGACTGTAACATAGATAAGAACTAATAAACATTTGAGTCCAAACAAGAAATTCCATCCTGGCAAAAAGAAAAAAAAAACTTGACAGCTACCCTAGAAAGTTTATAATTATCCAGCATTCCTTTGCAGAAGGCAGTTTCCTCCATTTTCCTTTGGGTTGTGCTCAGCTGATTTTTGATCTGAAGGGAAAAGGGATGGGGTAGAAAGTAGAAAAACCTGAGCCAAAACCTCTAGGAATGTTAGAAAGGAGGCAGCACCTGGAGTAAAGCTCAGGGTAGGTGGGGGGAAATAGCTGTAAGAATGTACTGGGGAGTGATGTTAATTCAGCTTTGATTATTACCTGGGGTCTCAAGCATTCTGTCTTAGCTGCCCTGAGCCTGGCACATGAGTGTAATGGCAGCCAAATGTCCTGGTGTTGGCTGGAGCATCTCTCTAAGAGCCCTGAACTCTGCAGCCAAATTGCTGCTCTGGTGATACAGAAACCTCAGGGAACTGCACCTGGTGCATCTGGGAAAACCATGCCTGACAATAATAAATAATAAAAAAAACCCCATGCCTGACAATAGCTTCCTTCTATGAGCAGCTGTCGGGTGGTACACAGGTATTTTGACAAGTGAATTATTTGATCACTTGAACTATAAAAAGCACTTTTGGGATACTGGCTTCATTGCCATAAAAATTTATGGCCCTAGTTATATTTCAGCCATAAATTACTCCATGCACATGATTAGCAAGGGAGTCCCTCCCAAACATGAAAGTAGATGTTTACAGGTGAGATTTGGAAACCAAACACTACATAACTTTTTTGCTCTGTCTCATGGTCTCAAACACCTGGTGTTTCAGGAGAACAGAAATTTCTTTATGTCCTCTTTAACTGTAGGGAAGCAAAGATTTGTTAAGGTCACCGTGGGGTTTTTTTTTCAGGGATAATCAAAGAAAATGTGGGACTCGTCCTGGATTTAATTTACAGCTTTTTATCGCTCTTCTTCTCTTTTATTAAAGGAACATATGTAACAGGTGGCTTTGGTATTACTCAGTAAGTAAACAACTGATAAGTTGTTTTAGTTTCCTATCATGGAAGGCTTTGAATCTTGTTTTGAACTGTGATGGAACTGCTTTGTCCAAAATACTGTTGGTTCACAGAACCACAGAACAGAGTTGGGAGGGTCTCTTAAGTGAACAGTCCGTTTGGGATCAAACTCAAAACCTTGGCATTGTTAGCACCTGCTCTGACAACTCAGCTGATCTCAGGTTGTGTCTCTGCAAAACTGGAGGGGTTTTGGATCTCTGCTTCTGTGTATTCTGATCTCTGGGATGCTGTTGGGTTCTAACTGTGCCATAGCAGTCAAAACCAGCTCCCTGGGACACACACAGTGGGTGCACAAATGCTTGGAAAAGGGGGCTGTTTCTCCTAAAAAGACATCAAAGCATTTTGAGGTCAGAGTGTCACAACAGCAGATGCAGTTCTGGTTTGGCCCTCTTGGAAGAGAGTGCTATAGGAAATGCCTGCCTTTTAGAGGAAGATCATTTCCAGCTTTTGCTGAGGCTTTGGAGCATTGCCACAGCCACTGGAGCTGTCAATGTGTATTTCTTGCAAGACAATGGTTGGTTGTATTCCATACAGTAATTTTCCAAACTCTGGTATTGGAAAAACAAAAACAAGACTAGCTATGGAAGGAAGAGAGGTGCTTTATTCACACTTGCTGTCTCCCCAGACAAGATTACTGTTTCAGGGTGATTCAGCCAATATCTGCAGCTCTAAATAGGTCAACAGTGAAACAGCACAAGCACAAATAGTGCATGATCTTGTCGTGTAGGGAGAGCAGCTTCTTGGCAGGCTTCAAAATAGCTCTCCCAACCACTTAAATTAAAAACAAAAAATCATAAGAGAAGATGCCTAATATTTGGGATGGTGATTGGATCATCCTGCAGTGAATGAATGAGGGAGTTTTGGGTGAGTACACAGCTGCTGGGCCTGGCACAAGCTCCTGGCAGCACGGGCTGCTCTGTGTGCCACAGCACAGGCCTGGTGGGCAGCTGCTGGGTTGGGCCTTGTTGCCTTGTGATGTTCAAGATCACCTTAATTTGCTCCATCCATCTATCCATCCATCCATCCATCCATCCATCCATCCATCCATCCATCCATCCATCTCTTCATCCATCCATCCATCCCTTCATCCATCCATCCATCCATCCATCCCTCCATCCCTTCATCCATCATCCATCCATCATCCATCCATCCCTTCATCCATCATCCATCCATCCATCCCTCCATCATCCATCCATCCATCCATCCATCCATCCATCCATCCATCCATCCATCCATCCAATTGTGCTGTCAGGTAGTTTCGTTGAGGAAGTGTTATGGTATCAAGATGATGCATGGCTCATCCCTTTATGGGATTGGAACCTTACTGATTTAAGGTTCCAAAACCTATTCCAACCTTAATGATTCTATGATTCTAAGCAAAAGATCAAAACTGTCTACAGTCCATCTATCCTTGGGGTTAAGAAGTTAATCTCTTCTCATTCCTGCCCTTGGTTGCTCTTCTGCCTCCAGGGCAGTTGCTGGAAGAGGAGACTTCCTCATGAGCTGTCCATGGGGGCTTAGCACAAGTTCTTTCTGCCTGCAAAATCTTGGGTAGCTGTTGATTTCTTCTGCAGTAATTCACAGGTGCCAAGACGGGAGACGCGGTTTTTCACACCAGCCTCTCTTCTCCCGCTTCTGAGCAAAGCTGAATGTGGGAGCTAAGATTTGTGGGGTCACTTTTTAACCAAAGCCAGAAAACAGCTTTAGTTTTTCTTGTGGCGCCTGACTGGTGAATGGCTTGGCAATAAAAGAACATTTTTATGACCCTACAATGGCTGTCATAAACCATTGGGGTTACCCTTTTTATGATACATTATCTCATGCTCTATTTTCTTAACGTACCACATTAGCAGGGGAATTCTTCACTGCCGTGAAAGTGGAGATAAGTGAGATTTGGAAGCCAAAATCAAGGAAAAAGGACTTCTGGGATTTTTGTGGGATTATTGCAATATAAATACAATTTCATTAGCAAGAAGGCAAAGCTCCTTACTGAAGACATGAATTACTAGTATTTTTTTTCCTATTTATTACACAGTTTATACTCAAAGGATGCAATGCAAACTCCATACAAACTAAAATTTCTCCAAGAAGTTTTTGGGTACAGATGATCTTTGCCTGTTCCTGATAATTCTAAATTAGGCAGCATATTTTACCCCTGAATTTCTGCCCTATGCTTGCAGAAAGCAGATGTTTGATGAACTTGGTTACACTCAGAGGGAACAATGAAAATGGAAAAATCACATTATGGCAGGGCCAAGGGAACTCAATGCTGTATCTCTGAGGAAGAGGTGAATCAGAAACAACTCTTGTGTGGTTTGGTATTACCAAATCCTGTTCTTGGAGACTAACCATTTCTGTGAAAATGAGTCAAGACAAAAGAAAAATTAAAATTTTGAGTCCTATTCCCAGAATATTGCTATCTTCAGTGGTGCCAGCTTGCACTAGAACAGCTGCTACTTAGGTTGGCTGGGTTTGAGTGAAGGGTTCAGTCCTGCTAGCAATTCCTCAAAGCAAGCAATCTTCTGGGAGCCCCAAAACTCCTCAAATTGTATTTTTTTCTGCTTCATTTCATAACTGCAGCTCGTTTCCTTGTGGTAATTCACATCCCATGTTACAACATATTAAGGCAGCCCTGGCTGAGCAGCTCAGCCCAGCCCAGCCCGTGGCACCCAGTGAGACTCTGCTGTCTTGGGTTGTTTTGGGGTGTGAATTCGGGGTCAGGTGGCACTGGGGACTGGTTGGGACGGGCACAGTGTGTTTGTTTGGAACATGACCCTGCTGTGGAGTCACTGCCAGACTGTGCTGAGTGCCAGGGCAGGGGACTGGATGGAAAAACACTGCAGACCTGGGGCTTAGTGCAAGAGTGGGAACATCACCTTGTGGGGGTCATTCCTGGTAATGATTGCCCCCCTCATGAGCTACTTTTGCCAATATTCAACTTCTCTAGAGATGTAGAACCTTATTTGTATGCTGGAGGTGATCCTTCTGGGCCAGGGCAGGGTAACAAGGGCACAGGATAAGGGGAGCAAGGGGTTTTGTTGTGGGTTTTGTTGTTGGCTTGTTTGGTTTTGGCTGTGCTTGTTGTAGAGGTGGTTTGGGTTTCTCTTTGAGGAAAAGTCTTCAGTTTAATGTCCTGAGCCTGAAACATGAGAGTGAAATGATAAACAAATATCCCAGTTTTGGAGCATTTTTTAAAACCACAGGTGCTGCCCTGAGCTGGGACTGTGAGAGGAAAGCCCAAATTCACTGGAGGGGCAGTGTGGGTGTGCAGCACAGTGATTAAATTGAAGGCTGATCAGTTCTGTATGATGTCTGCTAAATAAACCCCTGAAACTGAGTTTCCCTAAGGGTCAACCTCCACGTGGACAACTACAAGGCACAGGTGCTGCAGTGCTCAGCAGAAACCAAGCAAGTGAATCCTTCCAGGATCACTCATTTTATCCTGGAGCAAAATTTGCAAGCAGAAACTCCTTGTTTGGACTTTCTGGGTTGTGGATCATGTGATAAAAATAGGGACAAAGTGCACTAAAAGAGTGATGTGGTGAAAGAGTGAACTGTGGACTGGGAGAAAGCAAATCTGATTGGTATTATCAGATCCAGCTAAGTTCCTCCAAGTTCTAGCAGTTCCTCCAAGTTCCAGCAGTTCCTGCAAGTTCCAGCAATTCCTGCAGGTTCCAGCAGCTCCTGCACTTCCAGCAGCACGGATTTACCTGGTTTGCATTGCTCTGTGACACTGCTGATCTGTCCTTCTGACCAGAAAGTGAAAGTTTCTTAAGGCATCAGGTTGCACTAAAGATGGGAGGAGCCAGTGAAATGGGTTTTTCTCTGAGATCCCGTGGACTTGTGCCTTTTCTCTGGGCGAGGAGCTGAATGAATTGGGATTTGGAAAGGCTGCACAGGCATTTGGAGAAGGGAACAGGCATGAAGGCTTCTTTAGACACAAACAGCTTCTGAGGTACTGTCGTCTTTAGAGGGTCCTGTCTTCCACCCTATTCTCTTACAAATTCTTGCTTTTGAAGTGGGCATTCAGAAACAGGCACTGAAATGTCTGTGGCAGGAGGAAAATTCTCAGTGTGCTGCACGTTTTCACCCTAGGGAAGAACATGAATTGCTGGTGCTGGTGATCTTTGTGACTAAATAATACCAATATCTGTAGCCCAGACTGGCAAATTCCGGAGAGCTCTGTGTCAACTCACACTGATTGTGGGAATGCAGAAACCAAACAGCTTCCTCTTGGTGCATTTATATAAAAGTGTGAGTGACCTCAGAAATAAAAGAATAAATGTATTACCAGCATTTTCCTGTTCATGTAATTCCTGAATAATTTTCCCATATCCATTAACCTTCTTTTTCCCCTCATAGCTCCTTAGCATGTCTTGCCAATATCTTCTTTTCCAAAATTTCTATCCTGTCATGTTTGCAAATAAGGGAGAATTTGTCAGAAGGGTTGCAGGAGAAATCCCTGCAGCTCTTCTTTTCAAGGAGCTGATTGTGCATTTTTCCAAGTCCAGCCTGACTAAAGAACAATTCAGCCTGGCAGCTTTGGGTTCAGAATGACAAAACAGAACCAAAATACAAAGCATTAGTGGTTTTAAAATAGAAGAAGTTAAACCAGTGAAACACTTCATTCTACTTAATGTACTGCAGGCAATAAAAAAAAGTGTTACCAATGTCTTATAATGCTGTGGAAAATTTTTTCAGAGCAGGTGAAGGAAAGCCAAAGTGTGCTTTACACTTAGGATGGTCTTGCAGAGATTTCTCAGCTCAACCACAGTGTCCTGCTGGTTGCTCTCTCTGCAATGGCTTGTTGGAACTGTGGATACAAACTGCAGTCATAACTCACTCAGGAAAGAGCTGCTTTATCCCCTCACAGGATTTTGTATTTTTTTTTTTCTATTTGTCTTTATCTCAAAGGCTTGTTGATAGGGGTATGCAGGAGACAAGCAAGGGAAATGTGATAAGGAAAGTGATACCAAAAGTATCTTATGTAAATACTTCTCCTTTTCTGGGAAAGAACTTAGAGTAGAAAATAGAATCTGTAGGATCTTCTGCAGTTCATTAAGTTTTGTTCTGTTGCTGCCTTACTTCCTTTAATAGTACTGTTTTCTCCAAACTGATTGCAACTTAAGCCTTCCCCTTAGGGTGCCAAGTAAGTATTTTAGAAATTATTGTGTCTTGTTCCACCAAGCTGGTTGTGACCATAAAAGCCACAGACTAAATTGCTCCTAAAGCTGTAGAGCCCAGGGTATGTGGCAGGAAGAGGGAAGAGAGGTGAGAAAATGCAGTGTTTACAGCTGGATTTTGTGTGTCCACGAGTGTGCTTGGTGAAGTTTGGAGAGGGGAGGACATGTAAACCCTGGGGCAGCTGCTCTGCTCTGCTGGCTCCTGGGGGTGCTGGGGGGACTCTGCTTTGGTCACTTGGGGGCTCCCCACTGAACTGTGCCAGAGGCAGAAAGCCTGGGGACACACACTGGAAATGCAGTGACCTGGTTTAACTTGTGCTGGAATAGGAGGAAACATGGGTCAGAGTATTCCAGGTTATCAGATTTTAACTTTGAGAGAGAACCTTTCCTCTGCTGAAAGTAATGTTACTGCATTGGAGACTGAATTTCCTCCTTCTCTTGGCAAACACTGGAGTTATTTATTGTGTTGTTTTTGTTATGATGCTATGGGGAGAAGGAAAAGCCTGAGAGTTTCAGGTAGTGATGTTCCCTCAAATAGATCCTTTCAAAAACAAAACCAAAGGACCTTGTTGGTGAGGTGAGGTGATGTGAGGTGGGCTGCTTTGTGGGTCAGGTGTGCCCTGGGGGCAAGCTGGGTGTGAGTGCTGGTGTTTGCTGAAGGAACTCCAGCTTTTCCTCTTTGTTCCTTTATTCACCTACTGCTTGTTCCTCTGCTTTTAGGGTCTGGCTTTACTTTGTTACAGCTCTGTAGAAAACTTCAGAAGCTCTGACAAGTGAAAGCTTGTATCGCTTTGAAAAAGAAAGGGAAACAGGCAAAAAAAACTGGATGGAAAATATTTTTATTTTGACCAAAGAATGTGTTTCACTTTAGATTTGAGTGTTTTATTGAAGTGAGTTTAAAATTGATGGCAGGAGCTGGCCAAGACAGCTGGAGAATCTCCAGATTTTAAGACAGATCAGTGGGGGGAACAGAGATTTGGTGGATGGTGTTCTGGCTGTTGAAAGTGAAGAGAAGAGAGGGAGAAGGAGGGAATGTCACCAGAGAGAAAAGGAAGGGACATGTCCTTTGACCAGAATGAGGAGAGGGGCAAGAAGACTACAGAAGAGAGGACCAAATAAATGAGGATATAAGACTCAGACCTCACGCTGAAAACTACTGGGGAAAGCCCAAATCTTAACCTCTGGGCAAATAACTCTGCCAGATGTGCTGCAGCTGTTCTTTCAGCAAACTTTCCCTGAGGTATAAATCCTCTGGAGGCATTTAAAAGACAAGAGGAGGTGGCACTTAGGGACATGATCTAAGCGGTGGATTTGGCAGTGCCGTGTTAACAGCTAGACTCGAGGGTCTTTTCCAAACTTATGATTCTGTGATTCCAAAATTGATGTCAATCCCTTGGAACTCTGCTTATTTGCAGGATAGGAAGGCCAGGCATTGTTAACTGTGCTTTGCAAATCAGGAAATGGGATAAAGTAATGTGTGAAATATGAATGATCACAGAAAACATAATTAAAAAGACAGGATAAATTTTTTATGGATGGGAAGAGGAAGATTAATTTTTTATGTATGAAATTTTTATGGATGGGAAGCGGAAGATGAATTTTTTTATGTATGATTTTTTTATCTAAGAGAAGAGATTTTTGTTAATACTTGGTGAGGCCAGAGGTAATCCTTGCAGGACTGTCCAGGTGAGCAGGAGCTCTGTGCATGAAGTGCAAAGGTGGTGGAAGAGGATGGATCACTCCTTGGAAGGTGAAGTGCCAGGGGCCTGGCTCTGTCCAGCATTCCCTGGATTTGCAGCTCAGAGGCTGTCGAGAGCCCGAGGTGCCCCAGGTTTTATTTTCAGGAAATTTTGCAGCTGGTCTCAAGGATGGGGTCAGCACCTGCTGGAAGGCTTGTCCTTGAGTTGTGTTTCTCCTGGCTCACCTGTTTTTGGAAAATGGGGTGGAACTCTCAGAAGATCTAGGTCAGCAGAAACCATAAGAGATAAGCATTTATTAATTTCTGTTGAATCTATAATTAGGAATTAGCGTATAGCTAATTTGGAAATTTCCTCAAGGTACTTCTCAGGTAGCGGTAGCAAAAAAGTTGTTTTAATGAAAGCTTTTGATGAAAAGCTCCCAGGAATAAAGCAGTTTGTGTTCTCCAGAGCTAGTCTGGAGAGGAAAGTTAGGTGAATTTTCTATAGTTATTTTCTTACTTGGCAAGTATTTTACTAAAACATACGTCACAAAGTCGTGACGGTTTTATCTAAATGAAAACTAACTTCTGACTAAATCCAAGGATGTTTTGAAAAGAAATACCAAGTTATTGTTTGTTTGTTCATTTGACATGAACAGATATTTCCCATCAGATCTCCTAAATTAAAAATATAATTCGATTTGACAATAAATATTTCATCTTAGGCCAAGTGAAGCATTCATTCAGCATAATCCATATTCCTTAGTTAATCTTCTGGTGGGTTTTGGAAAACTTGAGAAAACTTTGGAACTTGGAAACTCAACTTTGGAAAATTTGACAGCAAATCAAGCTGTTATTTACTGCTCCTGCTGAGGGGTGTGTGCAGGGTCACTGCCTGGAGGAGGACGAGGACATGGAGCCTCCTGCCCAGCAGGCTCAGGAGGGATTTCCTTCTCCATGCAGAAGGACCTTGTGTTTCCTGCTGCTGTGCTTGAGCCAGAGGTGGAAAGGGCTGTGAGTCTGGCCCTTGTAGGGTGCAGGATTAGCAAAGCAGTGTGAGGGTTCCTCTGCCTTGCTCCCATCCCCTGGCCTGGGCTGGAAGCAGCTGTCTGACATTTGGTCAGCGAGCTGTTATCTTTTTGTCTGGACAAAGAGAGCAGAGACACTGGATGCTGAGCACTGCCTTTAATTCCCCACAGGGAGAAGACTGAGGGAGAAGCCTGCCCTGGCCCTGTGGAGGATCTGGGAGAGCTCCAGCCCTGCTGAAGCTGAGCCCCCAGGCAGCCCCATGGACTCTCCCCACCTCCTGCCCTTGGGTTTCCTGCTCCTGGCCCTTGCTGCTCTCCATCCAAGTGAGTCTCTGTGTCTGACCTCGCTGCTTTTCCCTGCACTTCCATAGCTCAAAGCCTCTGAACTGTTAGGAGAAACTCAGCTGTGCCCAGTTAAAACCAAGACCACAAAATCTCTAAGGTGAGAAGAGAAATTAAGGAGGTGAAGGTTGATGTGTCTGACCTGTGACAATCTGCTCTTTTGGGAGGGGTGACTGTTTGGATCTGTCTGATGTCAGATGAGGTGAGTCCTCTCCCAAAGGACTGACTCTTTCCCAGGAGAGTCTGAGGCAGGAAAGCTGGGACACTGCACCCAGAGTGGGCAGTGTGGCAGCTCAGCTCTGAGCTTCAGTGCTCCTGGGATCTGGCAGTGTGTTGGAGGGACACCTGGTGGGATTGTGCCACGGAGTTTGGGAAGGAAAGAGGACAAGAACAGATGAGCTCAGCAAGAGAAACACCCTTCAACTCAACTCCCAAGCTGCCAGCTTCCCAGTTACAAAAAAAAAAAAAAAAAAAAAAAAAAAAAAAAAAAAAAAAAAAAAAGCAGAAGTAGTGGGGGAATTCTACTATATTTCTACCCCAAAAATTATCCTGGGAACTGGCCCCATTATTGTATAAAATTTGCCCATTGGCAATCAATGTCTCCAAAGCTGTGACTGAGCTTGTCCACCAAGACCCATCTTGTTCTCTAACACTAAACTTCCAGGGAGAAAACTGGTACAACATTTTTTTTTTCTTTGTTTTTTTTCTGATTTAGGTATTGCCATCTCCAGTGCTGGCCCTGCTAAGGGGACACAAGGCAGCAGAACTATGACAATCTACTACTGTAAGGATTATAAAAGCTGCATATGCAAGGAAGACAAAATCAATTTTGAAAACTTTGCAATAATCGCCAAAATACAAAACAAGACAAATACTACTCCAGATGTAACAGTTGAGGTGGTGACCAACAAATCACACATCTCTGTTTGCTTTGAGCAAGCAAATTCCTGTCTTGAAGGAATTTATGGCATCTTCTCGGATGAAACTGTGCCACCAAAAATCTGGTGTGGCATCCTGAATTCTGGAGGTATGCTGTGCTGGGAACCTGGTTATTAGCTGATGGAAAACATACTTCTGGGTAGGAAACTGAATGTTCTCTATTTGGGCAGACAGCAAGGCTTATGAGTGAATAAACTGGAATGATTGGGTTTCTTCTGTGAGAAAAAGTCATGAAGTAATTCACAAAAGTAAATTCAGTTCTTTCAGATCAAACACTGCTTAAAACTGCACTAGGAGAGATTCAGATAAACACATGTTTCTCTGATTTATAAAGATAAGTTTTTATTTTAGGGTTTTTTTGCAACAGCAGTTCCCATGGTGAAATTCTGTGCCATGTTGCAATGTGTGAATCCCACCTGCTTCAGCCAGAGCACACCCAGACCTAGGTCCAGCCTCAAGAGCTGCTCTGTGCTGCTCTTCTGTCCAATTCACTAAACACCCAGGAGCATCTTTCCAGCTTCCTCACAAAACTGCCAAAATCAGGCATTCAAACACCTGTCAGAACATGGAGCAAGTGGCTCCATGAGGGCAAAACTTCCTGCTGGCTCAGGCTGCAGGGCTTTTATTTAGCCTTATCTAATAGGTGTGGGATTCACATTCTCTGAACCTGAGAGAAGCAGGGAGAGAGGCAGAGAATAGAATGATCAGGGCAGTTCTTGTCTCATTTGCTGTTCCTGTGTTGTGCCAAAGTGGAATGCAAGATGGAGATTGTTTACCCAAAGTGATGGTGATTTGTTTCCTTGCCCTATCAGGGCTAAGTGTGGTTCAGACTGTTGTTGCAGCAGACAAGATTGCAGTCATGAGATTTTGTTCAGTTAGAGTTTAGTTCTTGTTCAGTTAAGATGTAGTAATATAGTGTAATATAATATAGTATAATAAAGTAATTAATTAGCCCTCTGATATGTAGTCAGATACTCATCATTCTTCCAGATGTCAGAGTTCGCCCTGCAAAAACTATAAACGAGATTTTATTTAGCCTAATCATTCCTCCTGTATTTAATTTATGGCCACCATAAACCATTTCTCTCCTGTATTTATGCTCACCACTGCAAAATATCTGCATGCTGTCACTACAGTGTAAAACTTTGGTGACACTGAAACATTCCCAGTGAAATCTGGAAATTGCTGTAGACAGGGATGCCTGTATCCCCTGAGAGGGGAAGGGGTGGATGTGTAGGTGAAGGTAGGAGGGACTTTTCCAGGTTCTCTTAGAAGAAGAATAAGCTCTATAATAGCACAGTGGGATGCAGGGTTGGTAGGAGATGCACTTCAGGGTCTTAGAGATTTACTCAGCTACTACTACAGATTTACAACAAGCTACTTGCTTGTTCCTCTTCTTTTGTTCCTATGGGTAAAAGGCAGCTGCAAAAAATTTTAATTGGTTTTTATTGCATAAAGGTAATGATAAGCTTTTTACAGATGTTTTGTTATTCTTAACTGCATGTGAAAACTTCTTGAAACATTTCCATTCTTGATTCCCAGAACAGCTCATCAGCTTTGGTGAGAGGGAAATCTAATGACAATGGTTGATTTGGACTGTTAGGGAATGAAACATCTCCAACTCATAGCAATCATAGCAATCTCCAACGTTTTGTGCAACATGATCCACCTTTTAAATCTATTAACCTCTTCAACATCTTTAGCCCTTCACTGAAGATCTTCTGCATGATCCATATTTATAACCAAAACTTTTTTACCTTTCATCTTTCTCAGAAAATGAAGGAGATAACATCAGTACTGGGGACATGAATGTTTGCTGTGAAGCAGAGGCACAGCCCTGGATACACAACCCTAACCTGAAGTGCTACACTCAAAAGTCAAATCCAAAACACACTGCACTGCCAGTTGCCATTTCTGGTGAGGGAATTCTAGGTTAAGCTCTTCTTGTGTTTGCCTTTTGCTTTGAGAGGGGTTTGTCCAAACAGCTTGATGTGAACAGAGTTTTTCATGGGCAGGGAGACTATGAATGTCCTGTACATTCACAATTTGAATCCATGCATGCTGCAGCCAACCAGTCTCAGAGGCTTTGCCTTGGCAAATGGATGTGGCTAGTTCTGGACAGAGATGTCCACAGGCTCAGGTTCCTGTAATTACACAGAGACAGACACAGGGGTGCTGAGGGAAGGGGGTACATGATGGGTGTGCAACAAATTCCCAAGAATTGACCTTGCCTGTAAGTGCTAAATGAGGCTTTGCCTCCAGACTAAGAGGACATTTGTCAACTAAAGGTGACATTTATATATTCAAATTTCTTTCATGCTAGAAACCACTGTCATCTTCCTTAGGTCATGGACAAAAAGGTTTTTAAAAACCAGTCAAAGTGGATTTCCTTATTTGAACACTTCATCAAGGATGGGTCTCACTTCTTGGTGATTATTTCAGATAAGATTGATGTTCAAAAGTATCTGTTGAGGTGGGGTGACAATAATTTGCTTTGAATGTTGATAAAGTGAGCATTATGCCAGGTACCTTCTGTAAGACATGATGAGCTCTTTGTTCTCTCATTGATCAGTTCCTCCTCTCTTTGTCAGATGGGGCCAGCTCCTTTGTGTGGTGCTTACGAGGCAGCTCATGGCTTAGCACTCCTGCTTGCTTCACCTGGATGCTCTGTTTTCTTCTGCTCTGCAGGTAATCCTGAATTTCTCACCAGCAAAAAGAACAGCCTTGGCATCTTGTTGGCATTCCTGTTTGTTGGGGTTTGCACAGGATGGGGCACCATGTTTTACTTCTTGCGGCTGCGGCGTCGCCAAGGTACAGTCTGACAAATTGTGTGTTGCCTGTGGGTCCCACACCTGGAAGTGAAAAAGACATAAAGGGTTTTCCTCCTGGATCTCACCTCCATTGTGTTGTTCCTGCAGTTCTTAATGGTGTTCACTGGGCTGACAGCTGGGATGAACTCTCCTCCTGTGGCTGCCCTGACAGTGCCCACCCGGTGGCTTTGTTGTGAAAAATAAGCACAGAAGGAATTTCCTCCTGAAACAAGGGGGAAGCACTGGCAGGGCCAAGGAATCACAGTGCTCAGCCTTCCCTCCATGGGATCCTGCTCCTTGGAGCAGTCCCAGACTGCAGCATTGCTGTGTAGCTTCCCTGGCAGGGATGTGTCCCAGCCAGGACATCCAGGTATGGGCTGACAGGGCCTTCAGGAGAGTGGTTCCCTCTCCCAGCCCTGCCCGCTCCAGAGCCAGCTTTCATTTAAGAATGAGTATCTCCCTAAATTAATCCAAGAGAGGTGTTTGTTTTGCAAACCAACATGGAAG
The DNA here is from genome assembly GCA_013397555.1 of Urocynchramus pylzowi. NCBI lineage: Eukaryota > Metazoa > Chordata > Aves > Passeriformes > Fringillidae > Urocynchramus > Urocynchramus pylzowi. The sequence continues at coordinate 126,384 of VZRH01000292.1, read as the reverse complement.
GAGAGAGGTGGGATGGGCTCTGTGGACACTTCTGCAGACACCCCTTAAACATGCCGTATGGCTTTCCCCCTCCATCCTGTGTCCCTTGGCTCCAGGGTTTTTGGCACCTTGTGTATGCCTGAGGCTGAGCCTCCTCTCAGTTACTGAACTAGTCCATCCCCTGATGCTGGTTGTTTCTTTCTGAGAGTCAAAGGATTAAATTTGCAAGTCTGAATTTGTTTCAGGAAGAGTTGCACGAGTGTTTGCACAGCCCAGCAAAGGCAGCACAAAACCAGTCTCACCAATTGTTACACCATTGGTTGTTACACCAATAGATTAAGGGATATATTGGTGTGAGGGGTAAAAAATTCACTAGTAATGACTGCCCTGAGGTCCTGCCCTGGGGTGCAATGTCCAGTGATGTCTCAGGTCTGTCCTAGAGCCCCTCTAAGGCAGAAGTTGGTGGGTCACAGCACCAGGGCAGGGTCACAGCAGAGCCTTGAAGCTGCCCCCTTTGTGGAGCAAGGGGTGGCCCAGAAGCAGAGGGAGAGGGGAGGTGCCTGGAGGACTTCATAAATACAGGCATTTTGTTTACAATTCTAACTGGAATCTACCCATTTCTTTGGTGGCCTCACAGAATTTTTTTTTTCAATTCTGCAGCTTCTAGGCAAGACAGTCAGGCTTCTGACAGAGAAAAGCTCACACAGTCTTGATAACCATCTACAAAGGAGAAAACCTCTCTGCCAGAAGCATCCTCCTCCTGTCTCATGATGTACAGCAACCAGCTGAACACAGAGTGAATTTCCAAGAGAACTCCTGCCCTTGTAAAAACAAATAATCCTGTTTTCACAAATGTACCTTCACCACATCCACACCTTCCCTGAGCACGGGGACTCTTGCCCAGCTCCAGGCCTTTGTGAGCAGCACAGGCAGCACCAGGAGCCCCCATCCTCTCCTTGGCTTGGCTGCAGACAGCAGGCTCCCCAGGGTGTGTGGCTGACTCAGCAGCACTGAAACCAGCTGAATTCTCTCTGTGACAGAGTGGGAACAGCTCTGAAATGCTTCCCAGGCCCTCTGCATGGCTGTCACTTGGTGAAAGCCACAGCAGCACCCAGGTGTCTGTATTGTTCTAATTCTCAGGTCATCTCTGCATTCACCAAAGCCTTTTGCACCACAAGCTGGCTGGTAGGTGGAACTGGAAGAGTTTGGAAGAGATATTTGATTTTGCCCCCACCTGCAGACTGAGGAGGTGTCTGAGTGTTTGTTCCTGTGCAGGGCTGGGTGGGAGGCTGTGTCCAGCTCCCTCAGGAATGGCATTGGGTCCCAGGGGCCTTGGCCTCCCCCCAGGCTGAGCAGAACTCTGGTACCAATCCTCCTGACAAATCAGGCCAGTTTAGGCAGCGTGAGATGAGTACAGCCCCTCAAAATCCCATTAGGTTCTTGGTATCCTTGAATCATTCCCCATTCCCACTTGATTTTATTAAATCCTCAGCTTTTGCATTGGGTCTAATTTAGTGCCAGGACTGTTGAGCAAAAATCAGTGGCAGCACAAGGGGAGAAACAAGTCCCTAAAGCAATTTGAATGTTTGCTGTATCACTGTCCTTTTGTCACACAGCTAAGCACAAGCACACACACGGACAGTTGTTGGTTCATTTCTGCTTTGATTTACCTGGATTTTGTTTGTTCCTTGTTTTTTCCTCAATGTGTCTTAGCCATCCAGTCAGTAGCAGAGTGAACCTTGACAACAAAATCTGTTGTGCTAGTGCTTAATGTCAAATCTGGATTTGACTGATCCCCTTGCTGGTGATGTTTTAAGAGATCTCCAACTCTTTGAGCAGGTGTTTCCCATTTGATCCTTCTGCTCCTTGCTATTCATTGCACAAGTTCTTCTTGCTCAGTTTCTTTGGATAGTGGGGTCATTGGAGAGATCTAAGGGTCTCTTTATACATTTCTATACTTTTGTTTCTCAGTATAGACTGGAATTACACCTTCTGCAATCCTCTTTCAGAGAATCTGTATTATCCAGTTCCATGATTTAATTAAAAGCTTCTAAAAAAAAAAAAACAAAAAACAACAAAAAAACCAAAAAACTGTATTTTCTTCTAGTCTCTGTCACTTTTCCTTATTTTGCATTCATAATTTAGATCTGACACCAGCTCCAGTTATCAGGCTGAGTTTACTGCAGCTTGTATTTTGAGAACTGGTAGGATCTTCCTGGGAATCTACAGAGAGAAATACATTTTCTGTGTGAGTGACAGCAGCCACGTTTTTGCCAAGGCCTTTGAAGCTTGGGAAGGTGCTGAGCTGCTCAGGTCACTGGGCATGAAAGGCACTACAGGTGCCAGAGCAGCCAAGAAATGACATGTCCAGCACAGGGAGACTGAGGTCCATTCTTACAGAGCAGTTCTGTTGGTGGAGGAGTTGGTTTTGAAACCTTCTTTGATATGACCAGCCCAAGAGGAACTCTGATATTACAATTTCAATTGCATTTCTTATTTTTAGGTGGAGCAAGTGAACAGTCAAGAGAGCATCTATCTGCTTGGGAGGGAGACTCCATTAACATAACTTGCTCAATACTTTAGAAAATGAACATTTAATTGCTGAGCAACTCTTTTTCTCAGTGGTCCACTTGGCAAAGATATGGAGTTAATAAATAAGTATCACTGTTTCCATGAAATACTTGGATTCTTGTCTAGCAAGTTCAAGGGTTCCTGCTGAGTTCCTCACAGCTGCCAAGGGACTGCTCTTGCTCAGAGCAGCCAGAAATGCAGAAAGCTCTGCCAGCACCTGCACAGGCACTCCCAGCTTCCATAAGAAGATCTGAGATGGGAGTGCAGCAGTGCATGCACAGGGCTCCCTCCTTGTCCTGCAAAAGCAGGGGTTCAGCTCACAAGCAGGGAAAAAAAAAGTGCACCTTTCCTTTCCCCAGTTTCTGGTGTTCTTCACTTGCAGTGAAGAACCAGGACCAGCAGATGATGCCCCAGAGCAAAAGGGTTGCTGTGGATTCCCAGGGCTGTCGTCTCCTACACGGGGTGCTGTGTGCTGAGGGAGCTTGGACTGGGGTTGTGTGGCTCCTGTCACTGCCACAGCCCTCTGTGCCTGCTGTGACAGGGAGTAGCTCTGGTATTTTCTCCCTTATCTGCATGCCAGAGGATATCTGGTGCCATGCACTGGGAGATGGCATCACACACTGGGCTGTGTTGGTTTCTTTATGACCTGATTGACCTGAGGACTGCCCTGTAGACATCTTTTCCTTGTCTAACAGCAAGGTGGTTTTCCAGGAGGGATCCCAGGCTGTTTCAGATGGCAGGGAAGGTGCAGTGGGTGGTGGCTCAGCTCAGGCTGAGCTCAGCAGCTCAGCCCAGCCAGCAGCAGTCCATGAGAAGTCTGCTCCTACAGGGCTGCTTTCAGTCGCTGTGGATCTACAGCAGCCCCAGCTGGCTGTGACTGGCACAGGTTTGTCTGGAACAGAGGCTCCCAGTGAAATCCCTGTTAAAAAGGCTGTGCTGAGAGCCAGGGTGGAAGAGAACAGCGTGGTGAAAGGGTGAACTGTGGGCTGGGAGGAAGCATTGCTGCTCACAGATCCAGCTGCAGTTTATGGCAGCCCAGGGCTGGGACTGCTGCTTGTCACTGGCTGGGGGACAGCTTGCACAGGCTGATAAAAAAAACCCAACATTTTTCTGTGTGCCAAAGGCAGGGGTAAAGATCTTCTGGATCTGTGGAGATATCAGGGTAGTAGGTTAGAGGGGAAAGAGGAAGGCCAGGCACTCTCCAGATAACTTCCCTGTTGTAACCAGGTGTTGCATTTGCTGAGAGTTAAAATCTGCTTTGATAGTTTGGTTTGCTTTATGCCACCCCAAAAAAACTCACCCAAAAAAAAAAGAGAGAGAAGAAAGCAGCAGATCTTACCTGTACCCTGTGCTTACAGGCCCTGGACTTAAATCAGACCTGGGAGCCCTTGCATGGCCAGGTAGTGCCAGACTGGGGAGCAGATCTCAAATCCAGTCCCTTCACATGCCTGCTGCAGTACCTAGAGGGACAGGCTGACTGCCCAGGTACTTCCAAGCAGGTTCCTGGGAAGTTTTTGGGAGTGGGATTGGCTTTTTCCATGTTTTCCCTACTGCACTGTACCACACATCAGCACGGACTTGCCTGGTGTCCAGTGTTCAGTAACAGTACTGCACTCTAAAAGAGAAAGTGAAAATCCAATTACAGGTAATTAGGCACTAATTACACCTAGTTACATTTTAAAGAAGGAAGGAGCCAATATCCTGCTTTCCCTCTGGGATCCAAGGGACTTTCTCCTCTCCTGGTCAGGGCTCTGGAAGGGGAGCTGAACGAGCTGGGGGCTGGAAAGGCTCCACAGGCACTGGGAGAAGGGAAGAGAAGAGGCATGAAGGCTTCCTTGGACAGAAACACCATGTGTGGTGCTCACACTGTCTTCTCTAAGTGCTCCTGTCTTAGACCAATCTCTACTCTTAGAAATTGTTGCTCTTTTTACTTGTTAAGTGCATGTGTAGAATATAATTAGCTTTTTGGGTTGCAAGTTTAACTCTCACTTTGAGAGAGTACTTTGCTAGGTGGAAAAGGCTTTATTGTCCTGGTAAAAATTGGAATTATTTATTGTCTTGGCTTTGCAGTGAAGTTAAGGGAGAAGGAAAAGCCTGAGAGTTTCAGGTGATGATGTTCCCTCGAATAGATCCTTTTAGCAACTAGACCAAAAGACCTTGGCAGGGTTCTACAGATTTCCTGTCAAATCCTCTTTCTCCTGCTGGTGATGTGAGGTGGGCTGGTTTGTGGGTCAGGTGTGCCCTGGGGGCAAGCTGGGTGTGAGTGCTGGTGTTTGCTGAAGGAACTCCAGCTCCTCCTGCCTGGCAGTTATTCACATTGTCATGATGCAGATCAAATCTGCTGGTTTGTGTGCAGGGCTTGTACAATAATTGAGGGTTTCTCATCTCCTTTCTCCTTACAAAGCCAAGACTTTTGCATCTGCAGCCACCAACCTAAGCCTGTGGGAGACATGACAAACTGAACTGATGGCACCAAGCCCCTGCATTTCCAGAGAGGCCACAACTGGGGGACAGCTGCCTGACTTTGGCATTGTGAAGAGCAAATTTGAGCCACCATTTTCTCAGTTGTCTTCAGAAGGGAGTTAGGTGCTCCCCACAGACAACTTTTACTGCTGCCCTGAGGGCTGGGGGTGCTCAGCAGCAAGAAAACAGGGGTGGTTTAAGTGTGAAGGTGCCCCTCCCAGAGAAATGTATTTTCCCCCTCTGTCATAATCATCGTAATACAAAGGCAAAAGCAGAACTCTGCTGACTTCTTTCAGAAGACAGCTCAAATAACTGGCAGGCAACAGCCCAACCTGGGGCTTGGGACTCTTTCCTCAGGACTTTAACTCATTAGTCAGACAGAGGGAGCAACTAAAAAGACCTTTAGAAATGCTGTGGATGTCGTGTCTCCTCAATGCATCCCTCTTGCTTCTGCTTCTCCCGTGCTTCCCTGCCCAGGAAGGTAGGTACAACATGGATGCTCTTACATTTCTTACATTTCAATCTTTTCTTTCCTTTTCCCCAGCCTTTTCTAATCTCTGTTTGTCTTAGACATGCAACGCTCTCTATTTGATTTTTCTCCCCTTGCTTCTGATGTAGTTTCTTTCAGGTGTTTCCCGTTTGAGCTCTCTGTTCCTCGCTATTCATTGCACAAGTACTCCCCCTTCAGTTTCTTTGGATATTGGGATCATTGGAGAACTCCAAGGATCTCATTCTACATTTGTATGCCTTGGTTTCTTAACTAGATTGGACTTACACCTTCTGTAGCCCTCTTGTGTATTGAATCTGAGAATCTCTATTATCCAGTTCCCTGATGTTAACAAATACCCCTTTAAAAAGACAAGAGTATTTTCTTCTGTTCTCTGCCTCTTTTTCTTATGTTTAAATTCCTGATTAGATTTGAAACCAATTATCAGGATACTCTTAGTGAAGTTTGTATTTTGAGAACTGATAGTATTGTCCTGGGAATCTACAGAGAGAAATACATTTTCTGTGTGAGTGACAGCAGCCACGTTTTTGCCAAGGCCTTTGAAGCTTGGGAAGGTGCTGAGCTGCTCAGGTCACTGGGCATGAAAGGCACTACAGGTGCCAGAGCAGCCAAGAAATGACATGTCCAGCACAGGGAGACTGAGGTCCATTCTTACAGAGCAGTTCTGTTGGTGGAGGAGTTGGTTTTGAAACCTTCTTTGATATGACCAGCCCAAGAGGAACTCTGATATTACAATTTCAATTGCATTTCTTATTTTTAGGTGGAGCAAGTGAACAGTCCACAGATGTTATCAGTGCTTGGGAAGGAGACTCCATCAACATAATTTGCCCAATGAATGGTTCACAATATCAAGTGGGGATGTGCTTGAGAATTATGAAACAGAATCTCAATGTGGTATATTATTCCAAGGAGGAACCTCCATCTGTCAACCCTGCCTTTGCTAATCGTGTCGAGTGTTCAAAGGAAGGGGAGAATCTCAGGATAACCCTGCACAGGTTACAGGAATCTGATTCCAAAATCTACGTGTGCGCTGAGACTTTTAAAATCATTGACCATCCCAAAGAGATTTATGGGAAGACAACCATAGTAGTGGTCAAAGGTATTGCAACTGCACCCTTTATGTCACAAATTAGTAAATAGAGATCTGTATTTTAAATCAAAGATTGGAAGAAGGCACAGTGGGAGGGTGAGTCTGACAGAGCCTTTTCCGTGTCTGCTCAGGTCATGTACAGATTTGAAGGAATGTGTGGGTTTGCTCCCTGAAACAAGGAAGAAAACACATGAGGTAGTATGGTGCCAAAAAACCCCAAACCGTCCCAGAAGATTAATTTGTGACTCATTAATTCCAGCTACAGATTTTCACATGAGTCACAGGTTACTGCAGCAGTTTGGAAACAGTGAGGTCCCACAGCTCTTTCCAAAACAACCTGTCAAACCTTTTTAAACATCTAGCGGAGCAAAGAGGGGTTTTTTTGGTAACAGTTGTTTTTGCAAATCTCTTTTGCTTTTACTAATTCATCTTAAATGACAAATTGGTAATGATTGGGAAGCTGGTGTTAGGCAGGGTCTGCAAGTTGGGCATGAGTGAGTGAAGGGTTTTTTCTCTTGTTAGTAAGGAGTTGCTGAATGGGCAGAAGTGTTTTTTTTGGCAGGTGTTTCTGGTTGGGGGAACAATTTTTCTGTCTTTTTTTTTTTTTTGTTACAAGAGGGTTGAGTCCACACTATTCTTTGGCAGTTTATTCCTCCATGTACCTGTCCTTCCAATGAGACCTTCTAATCTGAGACATCTCTCCCAAAGCTTAGAGGGTTTTCTTCCTTTCCTGTCCCCGAGGTATGTGAAATATAATTGATTGCTGATCAGCAATAGTAATTTATATCTGTGGAGGATTATCATCTCCTCTCTTGGGCTTCTCCTCTCAAACTTCTTGGCTGTGTTTTCTCAAATGAATCACATCTTGTTTATTGTGTATTGTCTCTCCAAATTATTTTATTAAGTTGCTTTATATCTCTGTTTGATTCTGATCCTCTTCTCTGAAATGCTTACAACCTTCCCTTTACAAACCTGATAAATTCTGTCCTCACTCCCTTATCCACTTCAATGATAATATTAAAAGAAACAAGCCCTGTCCTCAGAGGAACTCAGTGGAATGTCTTCCCAGCTGGACAGTGAGTCATTAATGACCACTCCATTTTCAGCATTGATGGGACACACACTGTGTGATTTGATCCAGACCAAAGGCCCCCAGATCTCTCTGGGGCTTCATCTCACTTGAGAAAGCAGGCAATGATGCATGGCTCCAGGACATGCTGATCAGGCTGTATTCCCTTAGAGGAGGTCAGTATTTATAAATTTTTAGGCAGATGCAGATCCTTTACAAACAGCTAAACCTGTTGGTCAGTCCTCCTTTCAGCTCCTGAGGCAGGAAGATATGCCAGAGTGTATTAAAATACATCCTTCTTCTCAAAGCACGTTTAAAAATTCATTTTACCTACATTTCCATGGTCTGTTCTTGCTGTCTGCTCTGTTCCCTTGCTCCCCAGTTAAAATGCACTGTGTTAAGCATGTGATAACCACTAATCTCTGTTTTTAGCTAAATCCAGAAGGCCTCTGGAGCAGTCACCACTCCATGCCAACCCTGAGCAAGGCCAGTCTGTCAACATCACCTGTGTGTTGAAAAGCTCACCTGAAGATGAGAAGTTCTACTTGCTCAGGACCCACGTGCAGCCTGGCACAGTTCTGTCTGTGTCAAATCTCAACGTGTCAGAGGTTTCTCCTGCCTTTGGGAACCGCTTGGAGTATTCAAGGGAAGGAAATAGAATCGAGGTGATTCTACACAAGCTGCAGGAACAGGACAGTGATAGCTACATCTGTGCCCAGGAGGTGAAGGGCTCCCCTCTGCTCTCAGCCAGTGGCACCATGGTGCTGGTCAAAGGTACCACCCTTCTGCTTGTTTAATCATAAATATCTATTGTTGTGTCATGGACAGAAAGGTTTTGGAACTTTAGTCAGGACAGGCAAACCTTGGAAAGTTTGGAGAGTGGGCTCAGGCTCCTTTGAGCCCTGTTGTGCTCGAACACAGACTCTGTGTTTCCACCTGCCTTGTCCAGCCAGAGGGGAATTCAGACCTTTGCATGATCCTGCAGCTTAGGAAAAGAAAAAAAGGTCAAAACGAGGTAACAAGCACTTCACTGTGTGCAATCTGTCACTTTTGGGATATGGATAAGTACTTTCAGCACCAATTCTTTGACCTTAGCGTGACAGAAACGGCTTTTAGAAACCATTCCCTCTAGCAAGTCTTGTGTTTAAAATTAGATCACACTGTTGGGGGGGCACAAAAGTCCTCAGGCATTTGCTTCAAGCACCCACAGACCACAGCAGAGATGTTCTCACATACCCTTGTTACACACCGAGCACTCTGTGAGCGTGTGCTGCAAAGAGGGGGGTTCATTTTCCTGTACTGCAAAGAGGGGGTTCCATTTTTCTGTGTTCCAAAGAGAGGGTTTGATTTTTCTGTGTTCCGAATAGGGGGTTTCATTTTTCTGTGTTCCAAAAAGAGGGTTTGATTTTTCTGTGTTCCAAATAGGGGGTTTGATTTTTCTGTGTTCCAAAAAGTGGGTTTGACTTTTCTGTGCTCCAAAGATGCGTTTTTGCTTTTCTGTGCTCCACAGATGAGTTTTTTTTTTTTTATTTTCCTGCAGGATTGTGCTGTGCCCATTTGCTAAGCTGAAGTCAGAACCAGCAAGGGAGTGCTTGATTTTGGTCTCACTGGTGCAATTTAACCCTGTGCACTGGGCTTTGCTGAGGGCTTGTAAAATAAGGTTTACAAAGGCCCTGAGAGTAGCAAAGGATTTTCCTGCTACTTTCCCAGTCTACAAAAGCACCTGTGCTCCTGTTCTGTGCCACCACCCACTGCTGGGGCTACGACTCAGTAAAGTGAGGTGAGGGACATGGCAGTAGTCCAGCAAAGCAGGGGTGTGATTATTAATTAGTGTGCCATTAATATATGGATTAATTGAGGTTTTAGAGAGTTGAAACCCTTTACACCAGCATTATTCTGCTCAGTGCATTTCATACCACAGCATGAGCATGAACATACTCCAGCTTCTGTCTGCACCTCTCACCTCCCTGGCTCTTGGGTAACTCAGAGCCCTTGGGGTTGCAGCAACACTGCAGGAAATAATTTTCTGTTGCCATTAGGAGTGTGTGGAAGTGGTGTGGAAGCTGCCTTTGTGGAGTGCTCCTTGCTGACCCACCTGCAGCCACCCCCAGCCTCTGGAAGTGCCAGTGAGAATACTAATGGCATGACAGCTACTACTGTAGCTGTCAATATCCAAATTTTTGGTTAAACTGTAAAATTATTTCTTTCAGAATAAAAAATAAAATTCTGTGGGAAATAGATTTGTAGAAAATTCTCAAAACCTGACAGAAGGCTCACACAGTGTGCATCTGTATGCAAACCTTGAGATAAGAAATGCTGGCTTAGAAATGCCATGGAATAGGACAGATATTGTGGAGAGAGAAATGGAACTGGAAACAAGTTTCAAAGGATGGCCTTGCAAATAAGACTGGATACTTTGGAGGAATAGAACTGTGAAAGATGCATTGTAGTAGGACCCAGGAGGGGTAATTTTAGATGATTGGCTTTAAAGCATTTACAGCATGGTGTGGCTAAAGCTGATAGGCCAAGAAACACTTATAATGTATTGTAATTAGGAAATAGCTGGCTTCTGATTGTGATGGCACAAATTATAGCGTCTGTATTGTCTCACCCTTCAAATGAGACTGAAAATAAAAGAAAAGTTTTAAAAGGCCTCTCAGTTACCCCATCTGTGGGTCAGAAAAGGGCTTAATCCAACAAAATTCTGCCTCTTTGTATTTATAATAATGCTGCTGTAATTTTATAATGCAGAAGTGGAGCAGGCATGTAAGAAGAGCTGCTGGGATTTGCTTGCCCCTCTCCTGGTGGTGACTCTGCTGGTCTGTGTCCTGGTGTGCTGCATCTTGTACCATGTGGGTGTAAGTACAGTCACCTCAGCAAAACCGGGGTGGTTTGGTGGAGCAAACTGATATTATTTTTAAATAGTGCCTGAGTCAAGCAAACATCTGATGAACCTGAGGAATTGTGGCTCCCTATTGCTCTCCTATTTGCCCTTGTTTAATATCTTCCAGCTGTAAACTCTTGGCAGCTAACACAGTGTCTTATACTTCTGTAACCCTTTGAAAATGAGATATTTATTGTCTTTTGATAACAAATCTTGAGTGAGCTGTGTGGTTGACACAGCCATGTGTTGTGTGTGTATCCCTGAACAAAGCCCCTCACTGTTCTGCTCTCCTTGGTTTTTTAAATCTTTTTTGTGAATTGGGACTGGAGCTGCACATAGCAAGCTTGTGAGAGATGTAACTTGGAGGGGGACATAAGGGTAACAAAAATTCATAAAATAGCCTAATGTCTGAAAGTAGTGCTGGGAGAAAAAAAATTGGCTGCTTTCCAGAAAAAAAAAATATTGAATTTTTTTCCTTCACTGGGATTATTTCTATACATATACTGCAGAAAGTGCCCTGAAATTGTCTCTGATAGATCCTTCTGCTGCATAAATATTACTGAAAATGAAGTGTATGATTCACAGTCTCCTGTCTCGCCCCTCCACATGTGGATCCAGCACTGCTAAAAACCAGTAGTGTAACATCATTCTGTCAAAGCCCAATGGGACCAGTAACAGTCTAAGAATGAGCCTTATTTATTATTATTGTCATTTATTATTTATGTCAAAGCTACAGTTACATCCAACTCTTGAAGGAACTTTTTGTGAAATTGCATCAGACTCATAAAAGAAAGTTAAATAAATAAGCTGTTAATTTCCACTTGGTCCTCTAAGACCTCACTGGGTCGTGAGAGGAATTTTGAAAGTATGTTTCCTCTTCCAACAGATGATATAGATGGATTCCTAAGGTGGAAAATTACTCCTTGGTTGGGGTCTTTCCAGGCTCTGGTTTGAATGGCTTTTTTCTTTGTTTGGCAGGTGAAGAAATATTTCCAGAAGAAAAAGCCCAATGTGGTATATGAAGACATGTCCTACAACTCCAGACGGAGCACACTGGTCAGGAGCAACACCTACTCTAGAGGTGAATAAACTTCTGCCAGCTGGGACCATTCCCTCACAGGCAGCTCTGAGAGCTGCTTTAACCACCTGAACTGAAATTGCTATCACCTACCTTCTTCAGTGGAAAGAAAAACCTCATTTCTAAGGCTGATTCTACTTTTTTTAATGGGTACAGAAAATGTAGCAAAATGCAGGTACCCTGGACATGTGTATGCAGTTCAGTGTGAAAAAGCAGCATTTTGGGGCTAAATGCAACATATGGGCTCGTTTCTTTGCTAAGTAACCCTTTCAGGGAAGGTGGGATGGGTGGGGATCTCTGGTTCTGAGCTTTGCTAAGTCTCAGGAAGACCACACTGGTCTGATCAATAGCTTGCAATGGATCCACCCAGGCAAGGATTCCAGTTTTCTCATGGATCCTTGCCCAAGAGCTCAGGCAGCTAAAACTTCTCAAGAGTTACAGCAGGGAAATCTATTTTGCAGAAACTTCAGAAATGTGGCAGGGTGAAATGTGGGATCCATGTGGGCTCACCTGCTCCAAGGCCATGATGGTCCCACAAAAACAAAATCAAGTCTAGATTTTAGTTTCCTGCCTCTGTCACAGCTATTCAAGTGACTGATGGGGGTCTTGATGTGGTGATGAGCAAAGTGACTAAATTTAGGTCCTGGTGGCTTCCTGGGTGTCTTGGTTTGAACAGACAGGTGTCTGCTAAAGAAGGCAGGAGACTTCATTGAAATGGAAAATGTAAATCTCCTCCCTCTGAATTATTATAATTTCGAAATTAAGGGGCTCTCAGGCAAAGATATGGGAATAGGAATAACAGTTCTTTACTAGGAAAATTAAAAATACAAATGCAATAGTACAAAAAAAGAGAAAACAAACTACTGACAGAGCCAGAACAGGCCCTGGCACGCTGTGGGTCAGGGTGGTGGCAGCAGGGCCATCCCAGGGTGGCTCAGCCCTCCTGCAGTGCCAGCTGTGG
>VZRH01000292.1:42901-102935 GCA_013397555.1 Urocynchramus pylzowi | reverse complement strand
AAAAAAAAACCCTCCAAAGACCCAAACAAATAAAAAAAAGCCCCCCAAAATTAAACCAAAATTAAATCACAGAAGTGATTGTGTGAGCTGGGGATGTGCAGTGCCAGGGTTACTGAGAGACCAGCTCAGTGTGTCCAGGTGCTGCTGGAGAGATGCCACCTCTGCAAAGCCCAGGAGAAACTGCCCTGGGCCTGCTCAGGAGAAAGGAGAACAGGAGAAACTTTCACTATGGTTGAAAAACAAACTGGTTTGCTTCCCTCAAGTCATATTTGCAGAGTCTTTTAAATTTTCTGATTTTTTTTCCCAAGGATGAAGTAAGCATGAGAAAGAACGTGAAATCGTGTTGGTAGTGACAGCTCATGTCTGAAGTGGGATCTGAGTGGCAGATTAACATCTCAGTTAAAAGTGAAAGCCCACTTTAGCTCACAGGACTGCACCTTGGCAAATCCCCCTTCTCCTGTACCTGTACCTGGTGCAGCTCCCACCCCACCCACAGCTCTGGGGCACAGTGTGCCTCAGGTTCTTGGAGGCAAAACCCAGAAAACTCCCGGGCAGGTAGCACACCTAGCTGATTTTTGGTAAAAAATGTACCTGTTTGTAGCAGAGCACTGGCAACAGCAGCTGTAGGAATATTTAATGGCTCTGCACTGATTCCTCCCTGATTTGTGGCTCCAGCTGGCCAGACTGATGCCAGGAGTAGGTGAGAGCCATGAAGGTCTCTCAGTGCTAAGTTAGTATGCAAGGTTAATTAATATCTGTGTCATTTGACTTGTGTGTGCATGGAATCACTGCTTTTCACCTTTCCCAATTTATAGAATCCTAAGTGAAGTGGGATTGAGACCCTTGATTATTGAATTTAAACCAGTAACAGCAGAGCACAACTCATTCTGCAGGAGCTCTGGAGAGAGGTGTTGGATTAAGCCTTTTCTGACCCAGAGATGGGGCAACTGAGAGGCCTTTTAAAACTTTTATTCCATTTTCAGTCTCATGTGAAGGGTGAGACAACACAGATGTTGTAATTCACACCATCATAATCAGAAGCCAGCTATTTCTTAATTACAATACATTATAAGCATTTCTTGGCCTATCAGATTTGCCACACCATAGTGCAAATGCCTTAAAGCCAATCCTCTAAAATTACCCCTCGTGAGTCCTATTACAACACATTTTTCATAGTTCTATTTCTCCAAAGTATCTAGCCTTTTTTACAAATCCATCCTTCAAAACTTGTTTCTAGTTCCATTTTTCCCTCAACAATGTCTGTCTTATTTCATAGCATTTCTAAGTCAGTATTTCTTATCTCAAAGTTTACATACAGATACACACTATGTAAACCTTCTATCAAGCTTCAAGAGTTCTCCATAAATCCATTTCCCACAGGGCAGCTCCCCCATCCTTGCCCTCACTCTTGAGACCACTCCTCTGAACTGGAGAATTGGGAGCCCAGTGGCCACCGTGCAGCTGTGGTGATGTGGATTTTATTTCCCACTTATATTTTTATTTTATTTTCCAGCTGTTATTTTCCACGTTTGTAGCATTTCTTGCTTGCCTCACTTTGGACACAAGAGGGTGATAGTTCCTCAGGAATTTTTGTGTATTGAAGAGTAAACAGGCTCGTGCTCTAGAGAGGAAATCACCATGCTCAGTTTTCTCTTCCATGGCAAGGTTACCCTTGCTCCTGCTTGGCATCACGGCCTGGTACTGGAGCTGGGTGGGCACCAGGGTGTGCTGCCTCTGGGCAGACACAAAACCATTTCATCTGACCAGCAGCAATTGTCACAGCACTTCCCAACATCCCCAAAACCCTCGTGAAAGCCCCTTTCCTTCCTTGTTTTCAGGGATCCAGGCAGGTGCCGTGTCTGTGGTGGGTTCTAATCATCCCTAATAATTACAGCTCATCTTCCACCTGTGGGGCACAAACCCCTGGAGTCCTGCTGTTGCTTGTGCCACCTTTAAATGGTTGATGAAAACAGAGTAAAAGAAGCAGTTTCTAGCCCAGGCAGGGGTTAGGATTGTGCACAGGGCAGTGCTGAGAGATGGAGCTCTGTCCACGAGGAACATCCTGATCCTGCACATCAGATCTTGCTGTGCCCAAGCTGGGCTCACCTGCAGGGTGCTGCTTCAGGGGTGTTAGGAGCTGGGGGCAGTGATGGCTGTGTTAGAACCCTGGTTATTGAGAATTTCAGACTTTCTGTGCTGAGCCCCAAGAGAACACTGCATTCGACCTGAGGCCGTGGAGAAGCTTCCAAAATGGAATGACAGAACTGGGATTGTGAGTTTGAACAGAAGTGTGTGATATCACATAGTAGAAACCCTACAGTTTAAAGTTTTAAAATATAGTAATATATGTAAAACAAGATAAAAGTTTTAAGGCAGAAGCTGGTCCTTCTTCTTCACCTTTTTCTTCATGGGTTTGGGTGGTATTGTATAATTAGATAAAACAAGCATTACAAACCACAAGTAGTTAGTTATTGAGTTAAAAATAAAAATAATTTAAGTGTCATTTCTTAATTAAACAGTTTATCCTTAAAAAACCTTATAAAGGGATGCAACTCCATTTTTTAGTTTCTTAGAGTAAAATACTATAAAACTCACAGTTTGTGAAACTGTAATATAGATAAAAACTAATAAACATCTGGGTCCAAACAAAAAATACCATCTCACACATTTAATCCCAACCCTAACAACAAAAAGTTAAAACTCAACAGGCTCTGCTTCTCACTTCCACCCTATTTGTACCTCCAGCTTGGAATGAGGACACGGGTCAGTCTAAACAGCCCCTAAATCACCTCTTTTTAGGAAGTGACTTGTGCTCAGCTCAGGAGGTGTTGGTTAAATCAGACCTGCTGCATGGGTCCCCAGGAGGTGAATCCACCCCCCTGGTGTGCCAGCCTCTCCCATCTCCTGGACTATCTGGAGCCTCAGTGCAGCCTTGTGCTCTGCTGGGTCACTGAGGTGCTTCCTCAAGGCTCTTGCTCTGCTTTGGTCTGACAGGTTTAGCTCCAGGCTTAGGTTGGTGACACTAAGATGTGTCACCAGATGGTTGGTCCTAGATGAGCTTTGGCCCAGATGTTCAGTCCTAGATGAGCTTTGTCTCCTTTAAAGGCAGACAAGTGAGAAGCTTTGGGCTCCTCAGGAGAAAATGTCTCACAGCCATTGGCCTCCAAGTGTTTTCTATCCAACCAAGCTCCCCTACAATCTTACAAAGTGAAGGAATCTGAGTTGGAAATGAGTTTTTTGCCACTTGGATGGTTTTTTTTTTGCCATGTTAAGGATGCTGTGGTGGCTCTTGTGCCTCAAACTCTGTGCCATCAAGTGCCCATGACTGTGCCCTGGCAGGTAGGACTGCCAAGGAGCCTCACCCAGTGCCCACAGCACTGATCCCTTCCCTGAATCAGTTTAATGGCAACTCTCACCCTGCTCCACACACAGACAGGGATTTGGGATTTGGGATTTGGGATCAGTTTAACTCTCCCTGAGCTGCCATTCAGCTCCTCAGAGTCGCTGTGGTGCTCTGGACCACGAGATCTCTCAACCTCTGGCAGCAGCATGAGGAGCTGAGTCTCCAAAACTCCAGGGTTTCCCAGAGTGCTGGATGCCTCACTGGATATGTAATTCCTGTGCTTGGACCCTGCACAAGACAATGCAAAGCAAATTACTGCAGACTAAATATATGGCCAGGATGTGCTGGAAGTTGGCAGCGTGGCTGGAAGGGATGGCCAGGGAGGGAGGAGAGACATGGTCAGCTTTCTTCTTTTCTGTTCAGCTGGATAATGCTTGGGATCCCTTAAAAGACTTTAACACGGGTTTGGAAGGGAAGAGCTGGAGGAGATTCAGCTGTAAAAAGCTGGATGGAGACTGAAGGGTGCAGTGTGCCTGGGAATTGAGAAGGGATCAGCAGCCAGCTCTCAGAGAGGATGAATTTGGGAGCAGGTAATCTTTCAGAGCAGTTCAGAACACGGCTGTGGCAAATTCTTGGACTTCTGCTCTGATTCCATCCGTGATCCACAGCTCTGTTCTGGTCCTTTGAGTTCTGCTGCATGTTGGCAGCGTTTTCTCCAAGGCACCGTTTTTATCCTCCTTAAATACCAAACTCAAGATCAATGTCTTGCCTGTTTTACTGTAACTCCTAATCTTGTTACAGGGAAAGAAACTGAAATTCAGAAAACTGAATTAGAGCTTTGTGCTTTAATGGACTTATTTTTTTGTATTTCACCTGGTTTGCTCAGTGATATTAGAAGAGACTTTCCTTGCTTTTTCTGTTCAGTCACTCTCTGGCCCTTTGCCCAGACAAGAAGAGCCCCAAGCTCTTCAGTACTGAATACTGATTAGAAGTGAGGCCAAACTCTTCTCCAAAGTGCTCTGCTTTGAATAAGGAGACAGCTGTAATGATCACTGTGACCTTTACTTTTCCTCTCCTACAAACTGGAAAATCCAATTTGATGGTACTTGAAAACCTTAACATTTTTTTGTCACTGGGCAGTGCTTGTTAATGTAAGCAGTGATAGAAAAGGGGAATTAAGAATTTTATCGGCATTCTGAGGGCAAAAACCCACATGGACACCTTGGTTCTGCAATGTTCTGTTAAGAGCAGCATGACATGTTGGATGGGGTCTAGTGGTTGAAATGGCCTCATCAGCTGAGCATCCTGCCCGCGGGCAGCACATCACCCACAAAGCTCTGCCATGAGTCACACTCATTGTACTCTTTTTCCTGTTAAATGGAGAGAGCTGGGAGCTCATCCCTGAAAGAAACCTGTGTTTGATCACCTTTGTCCTATCCCTGCAGCTAGAGCGATCTGTCAATAGATTTTCTTTTAGGCTTTCAAAGGTAACATGCAGCTTCTGGAGTGCTGCTCGGGCTGCCGAATAAATTCCCTGCAAAGATCCCTTTTCTTGCTAGGCTGCTCGGGCTGCCGAATAAATTCCCTGCAAAGATCCCTTTTCTTGCTAGGCGCTCATCCAGCCTGGGGAAAGGCACGGGGGGCTCCCCCCACGCTCTGATCCACACCATCCACAGGCACAGCAGCTCCTCGGATGAGCACCTCACACAGGTGAGCCATCCCCTCTCCCTGGTGCAGGGAAAGTGGGAGAGGTTCAACAGGAAAACCTTTGTGATCGACTGAAAAACAAGACAAACCTTCTCTTCTCTTGCCGCTGGAGCTGGGCAGGTTTCCCTCCCCTCAGGCTTGACTTCTGTGTGTGTTTGGAAGGTTCCCCGAGGTGACCCTGTGCTGTTCCCCAAGACACCAACTCCAAAGCAGTGGGCACTTAACTTCCTGCAGCTGCAGCCTGAGGGCTCTCTCCACCCCTGCCAGCAGCTCTTCTGAGCTGCTTCTCTTACATGAAATAATTTATTAACCAATATCAAATAATAATTTATTAACCAATAATGATAATTTCTTAACCAATAGCACATAATAATAATTTATTAACCAATATCAAAAATCTAAACCGTACAACTCTACAAAACAACAACAAATTTTATTTTACTACTACATAAACATAAATATGAAAACTTTAATAAAATATATTATATAAACCTATCTAATCATTCAAAATCCGTTCATAAAAACATATAATTAAAAATATATAAATAAAAGCACAATTAATAATGAAACACAATTATATAATCTACTCAATAAATTAAACTTTACACCATAATTTAAAAAAATTAAAATAAACATATATATATAAATTATTGTTATAGTTATAACAATACCTTACCTACTCCAGTATGTATAAAAAATAATTAACAAAACCATCAAAAAATATTCTTGATGCATAAGAATATTTTGCATTTTGTGAATATTATTGAATATTAATATTATTTGGTATAATTGAATATTACTATTATTGGATATTGATGTTAATATTATTGAATATTAATATTTTGTGTGGAGATGAAGCTGGGAGCATGGAGCAGCTTGCTGTCAGCTGCTGAGGAGATGGGGTTTGTGCCCTGCTGGGGCTCAGGGCTCAGCTCTGCCTGCTGGAGGAGAGATGAAAACAGCACAGAGCTCGTGCTGTTCCTGTGCTACAGCTTTCACCAGGCTGGGTTTATCTCCAGCTCTGTGTACCTGCCTGCTGGAACTCATTGAGTAATAATTAGAAATGATAGAATGATAGACTCTGCTGCTGTTGAAATCTCCTGCTAGCACTCTTGTTTTGCACATGTTGGTGCACGTTTGTGCGTGCGTGGTTTGGTTTCCCTCGTGCACATTGAGTTAAACTGGTGAAGGAGGGGACCCTTCCTGTGTGTAAATACACACTGTGCTTAAAATGAATGTGTTTTTACAAGGTTATTTCCTTTTCATGAGAGAACAGGACCATACTTGCAGCCATAAATAACATTAGATCTCATTTTATTGTTTGCCATCTGCCCACGTAGTACTGGAAGAGTAAATAGATATCAGGTGTTCTCTCCCTCCATGGCCAAAGGGGCAACAAGAAAGTTTCAAAACCACTAAAAAATAATATGTTCTGGTATCCTGACCTTCAAATTGCAATTCTGCTAAGGAGAAAGGGCATGGCTGTGGGACTGACTACCCAGAGGGCAACCCAAAGCTGGAAAAATCCTAGGAGATACCAGAGGATAAAGGACACAATTGCTTCCAGCAATTCTCACCTGGCCATGTAAAGCTGCTGAATAACAAGAGCTCCCCTTGTCCTTAGTGCTGCACCAAGACAGCCAGAAAGCAATTCCAGCTTCAGCCAGCAGCTTGGCATATCTAATAGATAGTTGATTAATTTCTTTACTGGTTCAGCTGGCAGTGAGAGATCAAATCAGGAAACCAAGGAGGGCAGGAGGAAGGGGATTAAGAGCTTAGACTCACCAGCCCCCGTTGGGTTTTGTCCCCATGGGCAAGTGCTGATGAGCATTCCCCATTTTGTTTCTTCACTGATTAAACTAAGAAACCAAACCAAAGGACGCAGGAGAGAAGGGTTAAAGGATTAGGAGATGGTCTTTGAACTGCCATGTGGCAAGGTAATGAGGCATGAATTATTAAAATGATTTCAATTATAACTGGCAGCCACATGCTCCGCTTTTGCATTGGCTTTCTTCCTTGCTGTAAAAAGACAGCTTTGTAAGTGCTCGTGGTTTCTTGGAAGAGATATGCTCACCCAGGACTGTTAATTGTATAAACAGTGTGATTTGTCATTGGCCAAGCTGCTCTTATGGTTAGATAAGTTGAAGTGGGCATGGCTCAGCAGAAGACAGATTTGCTCCTCAAAAACCTCCGGGCTGGAACCACGCTGCTGAGGGGCTGTGGGTACCAGCAGCCTCTAATTCTAGAATCAGAGTGGTGAGGCACTGCTCGTGTGCTGCTAGTAATAATTATTATAAACATGGTTTTGGCTTTAATGGAAGGAGAAATGTGTTTGTAGTTGTGTGTTCTTCTCTTTGTGCGTGGCTTGGAAGCAGCGGCTGGAGAGTGGCTCTGCTCAGACAGTGATCAGACTGATTTATGCTCGACCTCTCCAAAGACAGGCACCACACTGCTGGCTGCCTTCCCCATGGTTCTTCGTGATAAAAAAGCCTACAGAAAAGGAAATACAATCGGGAGCAGCTCCACCTGGTGACTGCTGAAATTTCTGCGCAAAAAGCCTGTATTTTGTGTCAAAATCACCAGCCTTAGGGCTGGCTCCTTGGGAAAACTCCCATGGCCACGAGGACCAAGCAGTACAAGTAAGACTTGAAGGGTTTGGTCCTGCAGATGGCTGTGGAGATGTCCTGGGGAGATCAGAATCTGCTGAATGCTTCAGGAAGAATTATTTACCTGATGCATCCATTTTTTTTCTATCATGAGCTGCCTGAAGGGGGAAGTAGGAGAGCTGAATCCACCAGTGCTCAGATCAGTGAGCAAATATTGAATTGTGAGGTATTTTTGCCATAACACTCTCCTGAAGCTGCATCTGAGAGCAGTTTAGTTAAACTGCTACTTTCCACTGCTTTTCTCCTCTCCAAGACAGTGTTTACAGGCAGAGTTTATCCTCAGAATTCCGAGTACTCTGAATTCTTTGTACTCTGTTCAGAGGCAGTGGCTAAGAGCCATGGCCCGGTGGATGCACCTCTGGTTATTTTCTGTAGTTTCAGTGTTAGAGGGAAAGAAAAGGAAAGGAAAAAAGATGATGTTTGTAGTTGACTTCAGCACACACAAGGGCCTCACTGGAAAAGGAGCAGCCTGTGCTGCTGGCTGCAGAGTTCAATGGGTTAAAACCCTTGGACAATCACTACAACACCGAGCAGGGGCTGTGACAGTGGGACAGCACCTGAGCCAGGGGAGGGCAAGGCAGGAACAGCAACCTGAGTGAAAATTAATCCATCAGACAGGGCCACAGGGGGTGAGGGCAGCAGCTGTGCCAGGCTGGGGGCTGGCAGTGGATGGAACCCTCCACGGGGTCTGACTGCTCTCAATCCCTGCTCCTCTGGGGAATATGAGTTGTTAAACACAGCAACAGCAGGAAGGCTTTTGCACTAGGGCTTGTAATACCCCTTTTATAGTTCCTGTTTCCCCCCTCCTCAGAGCAGAGCTGTTTGCCTTTGGCCACGGGTGAGGTGAGGGTTTTTTGGAGCCTCGACCCTCCCAGCAGGTGACAGTTTCTGCAGCTACTCCATGGAGCTTCCCTCCACAGCCCATGTGGAAGTGGAGGCCAGATCCCCCTGGGGTTTCTGGATCACAAACCACTTTTTCCGAGTGGTTCTGCTCTGCCTGGTCCCGGGAGCAGAGGGGGGTGAGGAGGGAGGAAGCATTCCTTGCTGCTACATTCACAAAGCTCCTGGCACCAGCCAGCTCCTCCTGAAACCGCTCCAGACTCTGAATCATTTCTGTTGGGAAACCATTCATGCCCCAGCCTGAGCCCCAGCTGACTCCTCAGAGCCCCCCAAAACCCTGGCAGCAGCTTCTGGTGCTGCTTGGCTTGTCTTGGCAGGGCTGAGGGGCTGACACCACGGCCCTCTGTTGTTCTTGGGCAGTAGTTTCCCTGCATCATTTTGCAGTCCCTGCCAGTTTGTACAGAACTGGACTCAAACCCCAGCTCTGTTTGCTGTGCCCTCAGTGAGGAGAGAGGCAGCTTTGCTTTTTTGTGTCCTGTATTTTCTCTCTTCCTCTCTGGTGCTGCCTTACAGGGCCTGTCTGCACCATGTCAGCACAAAAAAAAAGCCTACAGGGCCTGTCTGCACCATGTCAGCACAAAAAAAAAGCCACCCCACAGTTTGTAAAGCTGAGGATATTTAATTAAAACACAGAACATGAAAATACATATTCAGGCTCTAAGGTGCTTCTCCAGTAGCAAGGCTGGGATTGTCCCCTAGGGGGGATCTCAGAGGGTCTGGGCAGGAGCATGGATTGGAGATATTTGTACAGAACTGGACTCAAACCCCAGCTCTGTTTGCTGTGCCCTCAGTGAGGAGAGAGGCAGCTTTGCTTTTTTGTGTCCTGTATTTTCTCTCTTCCTCTCTGGTGCTGCCTTACAGGGCCTGTCTGCACCATGTCAGCACAAAAAAAAAGCCACCCCACAGTTTGTAAAGCTGAGGATATTTAATTAAAACACAGAAAATGAAAATACATATTCAGGCTCTAAGTGTTTCCCCAGTAGCAAGGCTGGGATTGTCCCCTAGGGGGGATCTCAGAGGGTCTGGGCAGGAGCAGGGATTGGAGATGTGCTCCTGCACCCTCCCTCCTGCCTCCCCAGGCTGTTTGAAGTCCCTCTGAGGTGGGTCTGTCAGCCCAGTCATGCAGGTACCTGCTGAACAGCAGCAGGCATGTTTCAGTGTTTAAATCACCTCCCTGCTCCTCTCTCAAGGGATGATTCATGGTGATTGATCACCCTGAGCTGGGTGTGAAGGCAGCCCTGGCTGCTTCCTCACTGGCACAGCACAGCTGCAAATGAAGCTGATTTTTACCCTTAAAGCCTGTTGCAGCTCCTCTGTCTTTTAGATTTGCTCCTTCCATTGTCAGTGGGAGATTCCCCAGGAGCTTTCTGGAGCTTTCCAAAGGAATTTGTACCCAACTAATTTGGAAGCCTTGGACTTGTCAGCTTGGGGCTTGTTGTTCATGTGTGAGTTGATTGGAAATGAGTTTGGGTTTTGTTTCTCCGCTCTCCTAAATCTTGGGCAGGTATTTGAGCTGCTGCTGCTTGATGGCAAAATGATCCTTTGAAATTCTGGAGTAAATGACATAGATGGAAGATAAAGGGCAATGAGAAATGAAGCTGTGCAAGAAAAGAGAAAATAACAGTGGAATTATGTCCTTAGCAAGTGAAGGCTGATGCTGGGTGACAGTGTATCACACATCAACCTGCCCCAGTTTCCAGGAATATTCAGAGTTTTATGTATAATAAAAGTCTAGGACTACAACTCTAAAGCTGGGCTAAACCAGCTGCTTTCTGCAGCCCTTTTGTGTCTCAGTTTCCCCACCTGTAAATTTGGACAATAGTAATTTCCTCCCAAAAGAGCTGCCAGTGCTGGCTGGAAGCTGCTCTGTGTTACAGCACTGAGGAAACAGTGGCTATTATTAATCATTCCTCATATTTTTTCAACCTTCTGCATAACTAAATTTTGTTTGTTTTGATTTTTAAAACTTGGAATCGATGGCTGGACCAAATTATAGCTGGAAGCTGAGGGCTATAGGAAAAGACATCCAAATGCTGCTCAGTTTGCTCTGTAAAGGACAGAACTGCTGAGGCTGCATCACTTGTGGCTTCTGAGCCTGGTGCCAGCACACAGAATTCCCTCCTTGCAGCTTTTCCATAGCACGTGCCAAGTATCCAGCTCTTCAGTCTGTTACAAATCATCCCTAATTCTGTAATTGCTTTGCTAGTGATTATAGGCAGACTCTGGTTGATCCTTCAGTGGTTTTCCTTTATCCACATTTTCAGTGGGCTCTTTAATTGCTGATTTTATTTTCCAGTTCCTTGCTCCCCTTTCCCAGTTCTAGCAGGCCCCATGGCTGCAGTCCAGTGTTTTCCCTGCGAGAGACAAGGCAGAGCCCCCTCTGCATTTGGGGCTGCTTTTCCATCAAGAGCTGTCAGGGGCACCTCGTGCCTCTGCTTTGCAGACAGGAGGCAAACATGTAAGGTCATGCAGGTAGGAATATGCTCTGAATCACTCCCACAGGGCTGGGAGCTGCATTCAGGGCTGGGTTTGGAAATCATGGCACACTGAAGCAGAGCTTGCAGCATGACTGTGCCATCCCCTGCCTACCCAGGGATGTCTCTGCACAGGCACAGGAGCAGCCCAGCAGTGGTGCCTGGCTTGTTGGCACGTGCTCAGCCTGCAGCCAGACTGGTTGGTGCTGCTGAGGAGCTCAGGAGAGCTGCTCTGTTGTGGGAATCAGAAAAACTTCCACAGACACCCAAGGATTTGATCTACAGCCTTGGAAGAAGCTTAGATTGATGTAAAAATACAATACACAGACATTGGGCAGAAAAATCATAAGCTTATGTTTCTATAGCTGTAAGTAAGAATATGCCTTAAGTAAGTGAGAAACTGTATTGATAAGATGGTGAAGGGTTTACAATGTAAGGGTGTGGTTGTGTGGAGTAGCTGAGAATTTAAAAGTTATAACAGAAGCACATGTGTACATGTGAGACAGAAGCCCATTGGGCAAAAATATCCACAGTGCAACAAAATTAAGTGAAGGTGATAGGTTAGAAAAGCAAAATACACCTTGTGGCAACTGTTCATTAGACTAGAAAGTTCTATATTGCCTTCGAATGAAGAAACTTGTGACTACTCTTGAGCCATGGCCGACTGCTTGCTCCTCTAAAATATCACAGCCTCTGAAACTGATGTTTATCTGAGCAAGAAATTGTTCTTAGTCCAAAAATAGTCCCATCCCTTCATTTTTAACAGTGATACTGTGTGGTGCCTCTACCCCACATGTTCTGAGTCTCCTGCAGCACCAGCAAGCCTGGCTTTTCTGGGCTCCAGCACTGTGCCTATGCTCCCCTTTCCCCCCTTCCCTAGGGGTGCATGTTCATGTCTCTAAATTGCACTTGTGACAATGCACCTGGGGATTCAGGCACTGGGGGGAGGCCCTGCCCTGGGTTAGGTGTGATGCTGGATGAAAATTAGGGATCCTCTCACTTGGTGGCAAGTAAGGTCCAGATCCCTTCTGTACCACTTTGGAAGGGCATAACTGACACAAAGCTGAGGTTGTTGCTTAATTCCTTGTAGTTGTAGTTTCAACTCAGACCATAAAAGCCATAAACCAGGGTTCTTTATTTGTGAAAAATGGATTAAGCTGTGAGGGGTTTGAGAGTTTGACTTTGACCTGCTTTTGTTTTTCAAACTTGCAGTTAGATTCTGAAGTGCTTAGCTGGCAGTTCTGAAAGCAGCTCAGGGATTTTACAATGATTCTTGGAGGGGGGTGGGGGATGTATTCATGTGGGTCAGCTCATGAGCCACCTTGAAGAGTTTTGTTTTCAGAAACTGGAGCTATTGAAAATGAAAAACACTTATGACCTTTCATTCAGACTTCCCTTACATTCAGGGATTTCCCTTCCATTGAATGGGCTTTGACTACTGCCTTTAATTTTTTATTTTTTTGTCTTTTAATGCCCTCTTCAACTTTAATTTCAGGTTGAAGTATTCTCTTCCCTAACCATTCCATGAAAATGGCCATCTGATGTACCTTGTGGTTGAGCAGATGCTATCTTGTTTGGTAATGAAATTCTGCCCTGAGTAATTGGACATTCTTCCTGGTTCCTCATAATTAAGGCAGAAGAAAAGAACAAAATCTGCTGATTTGATATGAGTAATTGCTTCATGGAGTTATTTACTTCCTTACCATAGCCATCACCCCAACGAGAGCAGCCTGACCATCAAATCATACACGACGATCCTTTGGTGCTGTGGGGTTTTGGTGTTTTGTTGTCAGGTGGAATCACAGGGGAAAAAAGATAGGAAACACACAGCTAAATCATTTACCTCTTAACCATAGGCAGTTCAGGCCAAAGAGAGCCTGGCTGCATCCTGAGCAAATGAATCAACCTCTGGAAAAAGCAGGGAGAGAGAGATGAGGCTTTAGGTCACCACAGCTGCCTGGCCTGCTGCATCTGAGCATTGTGGATTGATGCTGACAGGCTGAACATCTGTGTTCTCCTACTGTGCAGCAAGAAGGGGAGGCAGCTGCATGAAATCCTGGCCAGTGGCAAGAAAATGGGATTCAGGGCTGGGCTGTGGCAAGTTTTAGCAGTGGTGGTGGCTTGTGCCATTGCTGTTGAGTTTAGCTATCCTGGGGTTGGGGACACAGGGACTCACAGGTGGGGACACAGGGACTCACAGGTGGCCACTCTGCCCCCAGTGACATTGAGGGCAGGGAAATAGGCCTGTTCACATGTTAAGTTACACAGATTTAGCTGAGATGTCAGCTGTGATTTCCATTAGGAGATTATTCCCCATCCACGTGGACCTGAGCTGCTCTGCCACACATCCCAGCACCCCATCTCCATGGTTCAGTGGGTTTGGTGCTCATGAGGAGCAGGTCACCCCAAATGCACTCCATAAGCCTACCCCTGATTTCCTAATTGCAAGCTTGAGAGTCAGGCTGCTGCATCACAGCAGCCACATGATTCATGTGTGCCTACAGCTGAAGTCAGGGCTTGGAGGGCTTTTGGATGTGAATTCCACTGAATTATCCCCAAGTGCTGCAGAAAGCAGTTCCAGGTCACTGCCAATCAGTCCTGCAGAGCTCTGCATGAGCAGCCTGTATGATCCAGGAATGCTATCAGGGACTTTGATCAGGAGCTGATTCCTATCTCCCTCTCCCAGATCTGGGCAGGTATGTTTTCATAAGGCTCCACTGAGCTCAGAGCAGCCAACATTCCTGCAGCTGAAAAGTTTAGGCAGTAACAAGTTAGACAGCCCAGAGTTTTAATCCCAGTTTGGATAACCCTTTCTCAAAGCTGTTAATAATGAAAATATGTGTTTGCTTTTTTTTTAATAACTAAATGAGGGTAATGAATGTAAGTAAGCAGTGCACTGTATGGATTAACTGACTGGCACAAGAGGTGCATTGTGTGAGAGAATGCTCTGCTAGGGCTGCAGGGGAAAGGGAGAGCCATCAGAGGTGCCATAGGAGTTTAATTTCCTCAGGAAGGTGGCAGAGAGAAGGGCAGATTCTGCCAGTGTGCAGTGCTGGTTGCCAGGCTTTTGTCCTTTCTCACAAGGGTCTCTCTGTCCTGGCACCAACAATGGGAACTGTGCCCTGCAAAGGGCACAGAGCAGGGCTGAGCTGGGCCACCACAGCCAGGCTGCTGGCATGGAGCTCCTCCAGTGCAAGTCAGCAGATCCAGTGGGATGAATGAACTCCTGACCCTTTCTGCTGGCTTAGTGAATCCCAGCTTTTGGGTTCTGGGGTGAGTCAGGTCCCACTGCACAAGCAGCAGTGCCCAAAGCCCTCCTTGGGCCCTGCCAGGGTCTTAGCCAAACCCCACAAGGTCTCAACTCCTGTGTGGTGGTCTCCTGCTTCCTCTCCCTTGAATCCAGGGGCTCTTCACGCTGGGTTTTGCAGGGATCCCCAGGCCAGAGTGCAGTGTCACCATTCCCCTCCTGCTCAGTGTGGCCTGCCAGCCCTGGGCTGCTGAGGCAGAGCAGGGTGGAAAAGTCCTCTCCATCTCCTCTCCAGCATCTCCTCTCCAGCATCACAGCCACAAAAGAGTGGTTGGTCAGGAAAGGAGCTTGGAGGATCATTTGTAAAACAAACAGAGCTGGAGAGGGAGATGGGGAGGATTTCTAGTCCTGACACCTGAGGTTCTACCCCTGTATCAGCTGGAGATGCTGTTCCCCAAGCTCAGGTCTGCTCTGCTGCACATGGACAGGTCTTTGCAGCGTAAATTCCTGCTTCTCCTTCTTCTTGGACACCCAGGGATTTCTGTTTTCTCCGTGACAGCCACTTCTGCCCACCAGCCAATGCCTTGGAACCCCAGGAACCCTGAGCCTCACCACTCCTCTCCCTGGGAAAACTCCATCCTGCTCCTCTGTTGTGAGAGAAGCTTGGTCAGAGAGGTGGAATGAGCCAGCCAGAGAGGCAGTGACACAGCCCAGCATTCCTGAGTGTCTCAGGACATGTGTGTGAGTCCTTGTAATCAGCTTTTTTTCCATGGGGCTCATCCTCTCCTTACTTGTACCCTTTCCTGCTCACTCCAGTCTGCATTTCTGGGTGCTGTTGCCTCTGCTGTTCCCTCTCTCCCTCTGACCCTTTCCTGGGCCTCTGGCTGCTGGCCTCAGCCCACGGTGAGGAGCTGGTGGTGCTTGTCTCTCCCTCCTCTGATCCCTGCTGTGTTTAGTTTGGGAGATTGTGTTTCTGCAAGCAGGACCCCCACGTGCTGGGGAACGTGGCTCCCTGGAGGAGGATGCTGGGGGAGACACAGCACAGACCCCTTGCAGCTGATGCCTTAAGATTACAGCCTTTATGTTTTTCAGCTCCTGCACTGCATTAGTGCATAACTCTGAACTCCATATAAAGTGTCAGCTACTGCCTTCACATTTTGGTCAGACAAAACAATTCCTCTGGGCCTGAAACTCAAGGACACCTCACAGCCTCAGGCCCCAAAAAGTATAGACAAAAGTGAATTTTGGGGGGGTGCAAACTGGGAGAATGGGACTTCATTACCTGAAGCTGTATTTGGAGGATTAACCCCTGATATGTAAATGAACCAAACTTAAAATTGTCTGAAAAACTTGTGACCATTGTTCATTTTGGGTGTAGCCTCTGGGAGGCTTTGAGTGCCCAGGGTGTAACTATTGAAGGCCTTTAATAAATACCTACTTTATTCTTTTAACTCTGCCTAGCCTCTGTTCCAGGTACCCACTCCAAGGCATCACAGCCAACGCTTTTCATGCCTGCAACAACTCTAACACACTTGTTGCAGGAAGAACCAGCTGCTGAGGGCACCACAGCTGAGCCAGGCTCAGCAGCTGCTGCAGGAGGTGCAACATCTGCAGCCCCAGTGGCTGCAGGGCTCAGAGCAGCCTGCCCAGGCTGGTCCCTCCACAGGTCACTGCTGTGTGTGTGTGGGGCTGGGCACCCCGAGGTGGGGACAAGCAGGGCCAACAGAGCCTCTCTGAAGGGTGCCCAGCTCTGTGGCACTGCCAGGGCTGTGCTGGCACCCCAGGGCTGGGCTGGCACCCCAGGGCTGGGCTGGCACCCCGGTGCTGTGGTGGGATGTGTTTGGCAGAGGGGTGTGGGTGCCAGGATGTGTGAAGCTCACACAGTGCCTGCCAGGCTGAGCCAGCAGTCCAAATCCCTGCTTTCAGGAACAGTAAATTCCCTCAGTGACTTACGAAAGAGCAAGGGAAAAAAAAAATAAAAGCTCTAAATGACTTACCTGTTTGAAGCCTGTGGGCTCTGCATTGTGTTAAACATTAACCTGCCCCTCTGAGCCAACCACTGATTCTCTGGGCAATTCTGGGGCCAGGCAGGCAAAGAAAAGGATTCTTTGTCAGGGAGCATTTCAGAAAATTATCCCTTCAGCCATTTTCTGTCTCATGGTGTTTGTTTGGCCCTGCAGTAGGACGCCTGGCCCACAATTTGCTGTTTATGTTTGTGCAGTGGAGCTGATCAAACAGGCACAGCTCTGAACAAGCTGCCCCCACCACAGCAGCCCTGGGATGATGGCACAGCCACCCTTTGCACGTGTAATCACACCAAAACAGGACTGGACATTGAATTGCACACATCTGCAAGTGGAATTGCACACTAAAGCAGCCCTGGGATGATGGCACAGCCACCCTTTGCACGTGTAATCACACCAAAACAGGACTGGACATTGAATTGCACACATCTGCAAGTGGAATTGCACACTAAAGCAGGCACCTGTGCACATATCCCATAATCAAGGAGG
Organism: Urocynchramus pylzowi; assembly: GCA_013397555.1. NCBI lineage: Eukaryota > Metazoa > Chordata > Aves > Passeriformes > Fringillidae > Urocynchramus > Urocynchramus pylzowi. Next base: position 86,085 of record VZRH01000292.1, on the reverse strand, counting down.
GAAAGCTGCCTTTGGAACTCCTGTGAGGTGTGTCCCTGAGAGTGCTGAGTGTCAAACAGCCGTGCCCACCAGAGGGGTGCAGGCAGCAGCAGGGCAGTGGGATCAGTGACCAGGAGCAGGTCTGCTCTTGACTTTGCCCTCACTTTGGTGCACAAGGTGGGGCAAGTCGTTGCACTATTGTTTCTCCCCCATGACTTGTGACTAATGATTTCAAAAGCACCTAGGAAAGGGTAATATATCATTACTATTGCCTTAAAGGTGTGCTTGATTAAGCAACAAACCTTTGGTGGTTTTCAAGAGGTTTTATTTTGATGGAAGTGTTGTTTGGATGACAGTTTTTGTGAACATCTCCCCCCTGCAGACCCCAGCACTGGAGCCATGTAGCTCTGTCCTGCAGCCCTGGGTAGCTGTTGCTGCTGCAATCCTGGGAATGTGGAGTGCTCCTGAGCTGTTGCAGTGCAAAGTCTGGCTGCTTAGCACTGAATCCCCCAGTGACTTCAGCCAGCTCTTCCAGTTTTGCACTAAAGCCGAGAGAGACTCAGACAATCCTTTTTCTCAGATCTCTTAGAGAGGAGATAATCTGTGGCTGAGAAATGGTAAGAAATGCTGATAGGACCATCTCCTCTTAATCCAGCTCCTCTACTGCCTTTCTCTGTCCCCATGCAATGCCAGGGTTGGGGCTGGGGACAGAAAACTTTTTTCCCTACTCTGGAAGAGTCTGAAAACCAAGCAGAAACCCTTCCTGTGGAACCCATGCCTGCCTTGGAGCTGGTGGAATTCCCTCGCGTGAACAGGACTTGTGCTCTGCACCACTGTGTGTGGGTGACCCAGCAGAGGGGCTGTGGAAATCCTCCCAGGGAGCAGCCTGGCCCTTCCTGCGCTCATTCCCCGTGCCCTTAGAGCAAATTAAGAGCAGCTATGACTCCCTGTGTTTGCAATGCCCCCGGCTGATTGCATTTGCGTAATTAATCGCCCCACCCGCGTCTCGCAGGGGAGCGATCCGGAGCACGGATTCTCCCTCCTGGCACACGGGGATCAGTAAAATCCCTTTCCCCTCACCCGGGGCCGTGGCTGGGGGCTGTTTCGGGGCTCTCTGGAGCAGCAAGCGAGGTGTGAGCCCGCACAAAGGTTTCGCTCGGTTCGCAGCCTCCAATGAGCCCAGGACGAGCGGGTTTGGGGAGGAAAGAGGCATTTTCACGGGTCACTAGCGCACTTTGAACCAGAGCCGGGAGAGCAGCGCTGACCTGAGCCGCTCCGGCAGCCAAGGGCTGAATCAAATCCGTGGGGTGCGCTGGGTTGGGGGCGTGAAATTCCATCGTTTCCCTTTGCTGCTGCGGCTGAATCCGCTGGGATGCGCGGGGCGGGGAGCTGGCAGCGCCGAGCCCCGGGGATGCTTTGCGTGCCGCGGGGGTAAGGTGCAGCCGCGGGGGAGGCCGAGCCCCGCTCTTCCCCTGCCAGGAGACTTGGAACAGCCCTCAGCGGCGTGTGTGAGGCTGGCAAAGGTGTGTGCTCAGCGCCGGGAGCTGCCCCTGGGCCGGAGCCACGCACGGATGCGGTGGCTCCGAGCGCGTCCCCTCCCCGGCGCCGCGCACCAAAGGATCGCGGCGGCCCCGCTCACCCCCGGCCCTGCTCCCATGCCCCAGCCCCAGCGACAGCATGAAGAAATCCTCGTATTCAGGTGAGCCTCCCCCTGCTCTCGCCTCTCCCTTTGTGTCCGTGCTGGGAAAAGGAGAAGGTTGAACCCCCCCAGGTACGAGGCGCACGATGCGCCCCGGTGTGAGGCTGTGCGGAGCGGCGAGCGGCTGTCTCAGGGCTGTGAACCAGTGGAAAAGGCTTAAAAAGCAAAGTAAAGGCAGCGGGGCGGCTTGTTCCAGGCAGAGCCCGGCACCGGGGCACGGACTTTGGCATCGGAAGGCACCTGTGCCAGCACGGGGTGACATCCAGTGGCAGCGTGACATGGGAGCAGCACTGTGGGGTGGCTGTGACACTGGCTGCCCTGGGCATTTCCAAACGGGCTGTAAGAGATGGGATCCCCTCGTGCTGGGGGGCTCTATTACCCCTTCTTCCCCTCCTGGCTTTGCCAGGGGTCCCCTCGTGCTGGGGGGCTCTATTCCCCCTTCTCCCCTCCTGGCTTTGCCCAGGGGTCCCCTGTGCTGGGGGGCTCAATTCCCCCTTCTTCCCCTCCTGGCTTTGCCAGGGGTCCCCTCGTGCTGGGGGGCTCTATTCCCCCTTCTCCCCCTCCTGGCTTTCCCAGGGGTCCCCTCGTGCTGGGGGGCTCTATTCCCCCTTCTCCCCTCCTGGCTTTGCCAGGGGTTCCCCTCGTGCTGGGGGGCTCTATTCCCCCTTCTCCCCCTCCTGGCTTTGCCAGGGGTCCCCTCGTGCTGAGGGGCTCTATTCCCCCTCCTGGCTTTGCCAGGCTTGCCCTAGAGGTGAGGGCATTGTGCCCCCTGCTCCTTCCTCCCGGCTAACACGGAGTGTGCCGTCGTGCCTGGTGTCATTCCTCTGAATTCCCCTGAAATCCTGCCCCAGGAAGTGCCTGGTGCACCACGGAGTGGACAAGCCTCCCCTAAGAGGTGCCCTGCTCACCCCATAAAGCTCAGGTGCCTCTGGCAGCTCCTCCAGCTGCTGGACTTTGCTCTGCAGCTGATTTCTGCTCTGCAGGCCAAGTTCTGCCCTGGCTTTGCCCTGGCCACTGTGGGGACGTGGTGTCATCACTCCAGCGTCCTCCTAACGCCCCAAATCGTGGGGCTGGCTGCCCTTCAGGGGGGCTTGTGGCTGCTGCCCATCACTTGAGCCACATCATTGCCACAGGGCTCTGCCTGAGCTCCTGAGCCACAGGAGCTGGGGTTTGGCTTCACTCAGAAAATTCACTCCGTGGTGCTGCTGCCTGTTTATGGTTAAAATTAATTAGCATCTTTTCTCTCCTGCACGTTTTTCTTCTCTCATTAGCGTTGCTAAATGGGCTGCCTGGAGGGTTTATTAGGGCTTGTGTGCCGGGAACCTGAGACAGTGTGAGTGTGATGATTAGCACGTCGTAATGGATTAAATTGGGTATTAATGGTCGTGCACTGTGTGTAGGGAAACCTGTTATTTGTTGTGGCCTCCTGAGGTGGTTGGAGCAGGGAGGAGCAGTGCAAGGAGAGGTCTGGATACAACTGGTGTCATGCAGAAATGTCACAGCTGGGACAGCCACCATACACAGAGTGTCACCATACATTTTCAGAAGGCTTCAACCCATACAGAATGACACCAGACCACCTCAGAAGGCTGCAAGCATCTGCCCTTCTTGTTCTTTACCCAACCTTTTACACCCCTCGTGTCCATGCTCTGCACCTGGGTGCCCTCTGTGCCCTGTGGTGTTGCTCAGCACACCTGGGCACTCCATGGCTCACTGCTGTCAGTGCTGCTCACCTGCTTTGCACAGCTGCACCCACTGGGGATGAGGCTGGGCCACAGCCCAACCCCAATGGCCCCAAACTGGGAGGGACACAGCCCAACCCCAATGGCCCCAAACTGGGAGGGACACAGCCCAACCCCAATGGCCCCAAACTGGGAGGGACACAGCCCAACCCCAATGGCCCCAAACTGGGAGGGACACAGCCCAACCCCAATGGCCCCAAACTGGGAGGGACACAGCCCAACCCCAATAGCCACAGACTGTGTGTGACACACAGCCCAATCCCANCAAACTGTGTGTGTCACACAGCCCAACCCCAATGACCCCAAACTGTGTGTGTCACACAGCCCAACCCCAATGACCCCAAACTGTGTGCCACACAGAAAAGCTGCCAGCTCTGTCACCTGGTGTTGTGACTCCTTGCAGATGATGCCAAGGGTCCTTAGCTGCTTTGCTTGTTTGGGGTGGAGCTGGGGCACTGCAAAGCCCCTGGTGTGTCCCTGGTTGGTGCCCAAACCCTGGTTGGTGCAGCTGAGCTGACATCTGGGCAGTACCTTTGCTTCAGAGGGGCTGTGGTTGCAATTTGGAAACACTGCTGTGAGATTTCCCTGCTGCAGCTGTTTAAACAGAAAGAACAGAGCTGCTGTGCCCAGAACACACTACTGGGAAGCAGCAGGACAGTTCACACTCCTTACAAACACCTCACACCTTGCCAAGAGCACGGGCAGTGCTGCTGAGCTGCTCTGGGTTGCAAAGGCTTCACTTTGGGTGCTGCCCCCAATAAATCTCCCTGATTTATTGGGCAGAAGGTGGATGAAGGTGGAGGAATCACCCATGGCACTGGGGAGGCCACCTTGGAGAGCTGCCACCTCTGTGAGGTGGAGCCAGCCTTTGCTGGCTGGTGTGTCACAGATCAGGGCACAGCCATGGTCACTTGTTTTGGGGAATTTCCCTGGGAATCCAGATTGCTTCTCCAGGACATTGATGTGCAGGGTGCTGCAGGGCCTCTGGGCTCTCTGCTGCCTGTCAGGGGAGCTGGGGATGTGACAAAGGGACTTCTCAGCCACAAAAGCTGATGCTGACAGCCTCTGGCAGGCTGGGAATGCAGTGCCTGGTTGAGATACTCCTGAAAATGATGGCAGAGGAAAAAAAAATGAGCATCTAAACACTTTTTGAGGCTAGGTACTTGCTGTGTCTGGCCTGATTTGTCCCTCTCTGGCAAACTTTGGATCTCTTTTGTGGTCTGGGTCCCCCTGAACCTTGTTTGACTTGCCAGGGCTGAGCCTCCAGCTCCATCCTCCTCCGTGGGCACAGCAGTGCTCTCCTGCTGTTGGGCTGTTCCCTGTCCCAGGCAAGATTTACCTTCCCTGAAGCACTTCAGGGACGATCCCAGCCCATCTGCTGTGACTTCTGAGCACATGCCACGTAGGTGGGTGGGGATGGAGAGTTTACCTTGGTGTGCCTCACCTCTGAGGAGCAGAGAGGCTCAGTGAGACCTTTGTGCCGTAGCCACGGGCACGTGTGGCTCATCCTGGCACTGCTTTGGTCCCTGAACTCCTGGCAGCAGCAGCAGGAGGAGGGGAGAGCATGAAACAGGGATTTTACACAGCAATAACTTCTACTGAAGTCAGCTCTTACATGTGTGCCTTGGGGATGTCTGTTATTTCAGTTGCTGAAGGCAAACTTGTCCTGGAATACTGCTTTTTAAGGATTTTTTGATTCTCACTTTCCATTACTCAAGCCCAATTGCATTGCCAAAGAAGCAATAGACAGGATTTGTGATAAATGACACGACAGTTTATAGGTATTTTCAGGGACAGTGTGAGTGGTTTTGGTCAAGGATGGTTTCAGTTTCAGGTTTATGTGAGATGCTGGCACCCACTAAAATAAAGATCACCAGAATTACAGTACCAACAGAATTATTTGTAGTGGTTATGTGTCACCCACCCTTACCTGAACTACAGACTCCTAATTTATTGCTTGGGCACTTAGGGAGAAATAACTCTTCATATATGAGCTAAAGCTGTAGGGAAAATTACAGGAAGAACAGCAGGAGCTGTGATTCCATCATAGGAGGATTTTCCCATATTGTGACTCGTAAAATGATTCCCTATAAAACATGGGAAACAGACTATAAATCAAACTGGATTTGCTGGTGCTGTCTAGAGAATTTGTGGCTGCCTCATCCCTGGAAATGCTCAAGCCAGGCTGGATGGGGCTCTGAGCAACCTGGTTTTGGGGAAGGTGTCCCATGGCAGGGATTGGAATGAGATCATCTCTAAGGTCCACTTCAACCCAAACCATTCTGTGATCCCACCTCAGCTGGGAAGCTCTGGGGAAGCAGCTCTGTCCTTTGTGGTTTGTGGTGTGCCAGGGTCCCCTCCTGCCCAGCCCCTTCGTGTCCCTGGAGGTGACACCACGGGGCTCCTGCAGATGCTGTGCACCTGTGGACAGGTACAGGTGTGAGAGGTTTGTGCCCCACCAAAGGGCTCTATTTGTGCTCCAGGACATCCAGAGAGGGAAGAGGAGCACGGGAGCTCCTGCTGGGCTGGCCAAGGGCTGTGGCAGCACAGGGACATGCGCCTCATCCAGCACAGTGAGGGAGTTCATCAAAGCAGCAGTGCACAGACTTGGCCCCCCAAAATACTCCTCCAGGGCTGTCACTGGCCAGGCTCTGTCTGTTGGGGGCTCTCAGTGTATATCTGGCTGCAGCTGGTCTGAAACAGGCTGGAAAAACCGAGATTGGGTCTTTTTCAGGCTGCTACTGCAGAGAGAGACCTGGTGTGGCTCCCTCAAAGGCTTTTAACCTCCCTGCCAGAAAAGCTGCTGGGTGGGGCAGGGATGACCCAGTGTCTGCAGAGCCCATTGTTTGCTCCTGAACCCAGCCCCATCTTCTGTCACTGAACTGGCACCATCTGTGTCTGAGCTGGGGAAAAACGAAAAGAGTTGTTAGACCTGATTTTTTTGTATTTTTTTTTTCTCTAGTTCGCTGGCCAAACTGCAATATCAAGGAAAAAATACTGCTTGGATCCAACAAAAACATTCATTTAATTTTAGATTGTCATTTGGAACAGAAATTCAAAATAATTTGTTTTGAAATACATTAAAAAAAAAAAAAAAAAAAAAAAAAAAAAAAGCCATTGTTTTTCAGCTGAAACTCTCAGCTAGCTCTCACTCCCCAAAACTTGCATTGCTGGGCCAGTCAGATTAAGGGGGATGTGAAAGGGGAAAAAAGGATGAGGAGAGAGTTTTGGAGCCCAGGAGTGGAGGGAGGGGGAGGGATGGTGGTGCTGGCAGTGCCATGGTGGAGTGATTCCCCAGGAACACCTGGGGCTGTGCAGGTGCTCTTGGTGTGGCTTTGTGGGGGTGCTGCTGAAACTGCAGGAAGGAAAATCCCCAGAACTGCCAAATGAAGTTGTTTTTTGATAATCCCAGACCAGCAGGAGGCTTCTGCACAGACAAAGGGTTTTGCATTATTTTCAGGATGCTGGAAGCTCTGCAGGTTGGCAGGGTCAGCTGCCAGGAATGATCTGCATCATTCAGATCCACGTGAGAGCTGCTTGATACCAAACATCCACAGCTCCTCATCCTTGCTTTAAGCCCCCTAACAAACAAAATGCTGCTCCTGCATGGCAAACCCTTGCTCTTTTTTGGACTACCACATCTCCAACTTGTCCATGCTCATCTCTCATTTTTGAACCAGTGAGGAGCAGCCATGGTGCCTGCTGACATTCACAACATTCACACATCTTTCTGATGGGTTTTCATCCCCAACTCCCTCAATTGATTTACTGTTTTTAACCACTTGATCCATCACATTGGGCTGTTCCCTGCTCTGCCACTTCCCCATTGCTGCACACATGTAGGACAGTGATTTTGGTGTTCCCCCTGGCTGGTGCCCAGGGATTGTTGTTTGAGCTGTAACAACATCTCAAGATGCTCAGAGAGAGCACCTACCTTTGTCCAGAGTGCTGGGGGATCCAGGGAAAAGCAGGCATGTCCTTCCCACCCCACATCCCTGAATTTCTCCGTGACTGGTGTGTGCTGGGTGGCAGAGGAAGAGCCCATATTTCCCATATTCCTATAAGAATAGGGCAGTGCTGCTCCCAAACCAACACTGTGACCAACAAGAGGCAGCACTGCCCAGGTCTGCACTGTGCAGTTAATACCTAAAACAATGAACCATTCTTCTGATTGCTTTTAAAAAGAAAAAGTTGTATTCTTCAGAGAATTCAGTCATATTCTTCAGAGAATTTGATTTCTAATACTGCTGTCCTCTCTTGAGGTAATGAAGCCTGTAATTTTCTTGAGTGTTACAGATTGTTGTAGGCTCTGCTGGATGAAAGCACCTTGATCCCTGCACAGACTGTTCTTCAGGGCCTCACAGAGGATTTCTGTGGCTTAGCAGATATCAAGAGCTGTTGATGGCACTTGGCATCAGTCCTGGCAAACTCTCCTCAGCCCTTCCTGGCTGCAAAACCCGAGGTGGGACCGTGAGAAGTCCAATCAAAAGGCACAATTGTTTTATTTTACTCCTGTGCTGACAGAATACATTGCCAGAGATGGAAATGCAATGTGCCATCACATGTTTCTGATGGCTTGTGATGATTGATGGAACCTTGTTAATGAAAAACCCTCCTGTGGCAGCATTGTGCTGTGCTGGGGTGGCCAGATCAGGGGTGTGATGGGTTTGGTTGGGTGTTCTGCTCTTCTCAGGCTTGGTGGCGTGTGTGGGCAGGGGTAGAGCTTTGCTCCAGGTAGGAAAAACATCCCAACACCTGTTAGAAAACAGTTTGGAGAAGCGAGGAAATCCAGCCTGTGCAGAAAGACAAATAACAAACCACAACACGCAGACGCTTGCAGAACACAGTGAAAGGTCCTGTGGGGCCCAGTGGGGTGATTTCTGCTTCCCCAAAACACCCATCCTCTTCCTGTGACCACCTGGGCTGGCAGGGAGGAGTGGTGGCCCAGGGAATGGGGAGGTGCTGTAGGGACATCCCAAAAAGCAGAGCTGACAGCTTGGAGTGGGGGGCTTTGCCTGTACCTCTTAGACCAGGAGTGCCTTGGGGTTTGCTGCACAAGGTGTGATCCAAATCCCAGGAAAAGTCTGTGGAAGAGGAGAGGGGTTTGTATTGCAGCCATTTGGGAGGATTTAACCTGTGGGACAGATGTGTGAGGCCAGGGAGCTCACAAAAAGCAGGCAGAGGTGACCTGCAGGGGACACCTGTGCCTTGGGGTGACACAGCAGCGTGTTTGACACCCCACCAGGGAGTTCCCCTGGCATCCTCAGGAAAAGCAGCTGTGCTGGTGCAGCCCTGGCTCCCTGTGGAATCACAGCAGCACTGGTGTGGTGGGAAAGGCAGCACAGCCTCTGGTGACTCAGCCTGTTCCCACAGTGGCTGGCTGGTGACAAGGACAGCCCAAGGCACCCTTGCAGGGTCTGTGTTCCCAAGGGAGGCTCACTGCTGCCTGGGAAGCTGCTTCCTGCAGTGCCACTGCTCAGGTGAGCCTCTCACAGGGCTGGCATCCATGGGGGTGGCACCAGAGCCTGGGAAAGGAAAGGTTTTGTCCAGTGCTGTGACACTTGTGAGAACAGCTGAGTGTGCTGGGCAGGAAGGGGCTCGCTGGGAAGTTCTTGCCTGAGTTTCAACATTGATCACTGCACTGCACACTCTGAAGCTCAGTATCAGTCATTTCCATGACCTGAACTTCTCATTTCAGGTTCCAATCTGATGGCCAGAGCATGCCACTTTCCCCTCCATTTCCCTCAAACACTGTGCTGCCTTCATTGCTCCCTGGTCAAACAGATGGAAGTTAAACTGGAGGGATGATTGCAAGTTGGAACTAGCAGCAAAAGGGTTTTTTTCTTCCCTTTGTCCATGCCAGATGAGTATTATTTACAGGAAACACTTTGTACAGCTTCAAGATTTGTTTAGAGAAGGGGTGTAGGGGAGGAGACAGCTAAAGGCAGAATGGAAATTAAAAAGGTCACAGTAATGCTCAAGAAAATCCATAATTTCCTGGAGTGGGAGTACTGCTATTCTGGGGACTGGGGGAAGAGTGGAGCTCGGGCTCCAGCTCCTGGGGGAAGTGTGCTGAGGGACAAACTGCCTCCCTCTGGGACAAGCTTGGCCTCGTGGGGCTGAGCCCAGAGCAGCTGCTGGGGACAGAGGGTCCCTGACACTGCCTTGTTCCCTCAGCTCATCCAGAGTCACGTCCGTGGTGGCCATGCCAGGGAATCTCAGAGCAGCCCCCGGGGACACAGCTGAAGCTGTGTGCCTCAGCCTGATGTTATCCAGGGAAGTGGGGATTGCCTCCAGCTTTGTGTAATGGAGAGAATAAACAAAGGAAGCAGGATGAGATGCCCTCAGCCCCGTGGGGTGACTCAGTGCTGAGCTGTGAGTGCCTGGGCACGTACAGAGAAGAGCTGCTGAGGAGAACAGATCTTGGAGCAGGACAAGTCAGGACGAGGGACTTGCACAGGACAGCCCAGGGAGGTGGCAGGGGGTTGTTGCAGGGAGTTAAGGAGGCTGGAGGCTCTGTTTTGCCTGCAGGAAAGGCTGAAGAAGAGCAAGTGTCCCCACTCAGTTGAGACAGGGGACTCAGCCACTGTCACCCTTTGCTCTCTGCATTTTCAACTTCCATCATTCTCCCAAGATGACTTTCAATTAACTTTCAAACTTAAAAGCAAAATCTAGGTACATTTTAATCAGTAGGAACGAGGATGGAACATAATTCTTTGCCAGCATGGAATTTAATTTGAAGCATTGCAGTTGATGATGTCACCAGTCCAAGCCTAATTCTCCTCGTCCTCTTTGCTTTGGGGAAGGTTTTCAAGCTCACTGATTTTCAGTGCTCTAGTGATGGAAGTCACATGTGCTGCAGTGTCCTTATCTGAGGTCAGTTGCTAGAAACACTGTGAAATTCTCAAATCCAGACCTTTGTCATGTGTTCTTGCAGCCCACTCTGCCTCATGCAGGGCTTTTTCCCCTCTGGTGTCCTGCCTTCACGTGTTTCAGAGCATGTTTTGTAAAACTGGTGATAATGCTGAGAAATGTGAGTTTGAGTTGTGCCCAAACTGTCTCAGAACCACCACACCACAGGGTTTCAAGTGCTTGCTTTTTAATTTATTGTTTTGGGGTTTTTTTAGCAGGTAAGCTACGACTCAGAGCTGTTGAGTATCTCCTGAACAGCTCAGACCCAACCTGAAGGACTGCCATTACTGCAGCTAATTACCCTTTGGCATTAATTTCCATTCAGCTCCATCTGCATCTGTGAACACTTTCCCAAATTGCTGTTTGACAAGTGAGATGCCCCAGTTGTGGAGCCCCACATCTGAGAGCTGGGGAGGGCTCTTGGTGCTGTGGCTTGTCGGGGATGTCGTGGCTTGGGTGGTCTCCCCATCCTCCTTGGCAGCTGGAGCAAGAGGCTGTGAGTTATTTCCCCTGGTGGGTTTTTGTCAGATAAACCTCTCAGCAGTGATGTGAAATGCTCTGACAGCTGATTCCTGCAGTTAGTGTTGGGAGCAATGAGTTAATCTGGGGAAGGATGAGCTCAGCCCTTGAGAGCTTGATCCATCTGGGGAGCTCTCAGAGCTTCCCCTGCTGTGCATGGTCCTTCATGGAGCAGCCACTCTCCAGGAAATCATCATCATCATCATCATGCAGTGTTTTAAATGCATCTCTTTTAAAGTACATGGGGAGGGGAGGAGGGTGGCTGTGGCTGAGTTTTGTGTCTTTGGTTTTGTTTTTAGAGCTCATCGTGGGAAAAGCAAGAGCCCTGTGCTTGAGCTGTGATGGAGAGGGAATAGTAAAAAGATGTTTCATAACATGTGTGGATTAATCAGATCTTATTGAGCCTTTCATCTCCTTTGGGCCCTGAATATGAATATGGGAATGGAGATGAGGCAGAAAAGGCTCCCATGGCAATGTGCTGGGTACTGACTATTGCAGGGTTTTGCATTAAACCCTTTTATACACTGCACCTCTTCCTTGGTGAGTGATTTTTGGGCTGCTGTTGGCAGAGTTTTAACACAGGAGAAGGATCTGGAAGATTGGTACAGGGCATAGTCACACAGCTCCTGCTGAGCCAGGAGCAAACCCTGGCAGTGTCCTCGTTCCTAGCCCTGTGGCAGGATTTCTGTGTCCAGAGCCCCTCCAAGTGAGGGCCAGGCTGCTCCTGGGAGGCACACAGGGCTGAGAAGTGCTTCCCACAGCTCAGGATACACAGCAGTGTGGGTCAGTGGGTGGGAAGGGACAAGGGGCTTGCACAGGACAGCCCAGGGAGGTGGCAGGGGGTTGTTGCAGGGAGTTAAGGAGGCTGGAGAATCTGTTTTACCTGCAGGAAAGGCTGCAGAAGAGCAAGTGTCACCCACCCTGGCTGGTGGCAGCCCTCAGCCTGCCCAGATCTGTGCTGGCAGAGATGTCCCCAGGTATCCACGAGCTGTGGCTTTTCTCCTCCCTCCTCAGCCCTCCTCTGTGCTGCCTGGGGGCTGCCCAGCCAGGCCCTGCTTTCCCCAGGGCTGCTCACGCTCTCCTGCTTCCCATCTGGAGCTTGTTTGAATTTCTGGGGGAGCACGGGCTGCCAGGGTGGGTTTGTTTGTGCTTCTCTCTGAGCAAACACACACAGGTGGCAGGTGGCACCTTGTCCCCTTGCAAGGGGCTCAGGGATCTACAGCAAACCCCTGCCTTGTGCACACAGCCTGCAGGAGCTCCAGCCCTGCTGGGCAGGATGTGGTCATTAACATCCTCAGAGGGGCATCACAGGGGCAGGTCCCCATCTCTTCACTCTGGTGACAAGTGACAGGACTCAAGGAAACAGCTGGAGCTGAGCCAGGGAAGGTTTAGGTTGGATATGAGGAGCAGTTTTTCACCCAGAGGGTGGCTGAGCACTGGAACAGGCTCCTCAGGGAGGTGGTCACAGCACTGAGCCTGTCTGAGCTCAAGGAGCATTTGGACAATGCTCTCAGGCACATGGTGGGACTCTTGGGGTGTCCTGTGCAGGGCCAGGGGTTGGACTCAATGATCCTGATGGGTTATTTCCAACAACAATGTGCAAACAAACCCTTGGACAGGGCTGCTCTGCTGGCACCTGGAGCCTCTCTGTGCCCCTGGGCACAGCAGCAGGGGTTGGCAAAGGGAACAGCTCTGATGGAAAGCATCTCCTGGTCTCATTTACACTGCTCTGACAGCCTGCCTCCCACCCTTCACTCTGCTGTCAGGTCCATCCCACGTTTACAGGCACCTGCCTGGAGTACCTGTCACCCTCAGCTGTTCCTCCAGTTGATGGTGACACAGCCTGGCAATTGGGCCCACGTGGGATGTGGATCTTTTATAGGAACCTCCCACAGCCACTGACATGAGTCTGCTGTGTAAATCAGACCTTTGTGCTGGTCTTTGCCTGCTCACACTTTGTCCTGTTTGAGTTTTTTCACAGAATCATAGGGCATGCTTAGCTGAAATAACCCATCAGGATCATCCAGTCCAACTCCTGCACAGGACACCCCAAGAGTCCCATCATGTGCCTGAGAGCATTGTCCAAATGCTCCTTGAGCTCAGACAAGCTTGGTGCTGTGACCACCTCCCTGAGGAGCCTGCTCCAGTGCTCAGCCGCCCTCTGGGTGAAACACTGCTCCTCATATCCAACCTAAACCTCCCCTGGCTCAGCTCCTTGAGTCCTGTCACTTGTCACCAGAGTGAAGAGATCGGTACTGATGCCTTGGGAAGGCTGACCTAGAACAGAGACCAGACAGAGTTAAGGAATAAAGCAGGGATTTATTAAAAGGATCTCCTCCATGGATCCACCTTGGGCAGCACCAGAGCCCAGCCAGGGCTGCACCCAAGATGAACCAAAATGGCCCCAAAATGCACGGCCGCTCCCGGGGGCTCTCACTTTTACAAGTTCTGCTCCATTTGCACCTTGGAGTTCATTGTCCCATTCCAGCTTTAGCCCAGGCAGTCCCATCCTGCTTGTTTTTCTCTCTTCACATTGTTTGTGCTCTTGGGCCTGAGATTTGGATCATTTGTCCTTGGTCCCCAGCTGGAGCAGGAATTGTTTTGTCTCCCTGCTCTGTGCAGAGCTCACCATCCCCTGATATGAACCCAGACCCACACACTAAAGCAGCACAGAATCTGAAAAATAGAAAAGCCAAAACTTGAGGCACCAGTACCTGCCCCCTGTGATGCCCCTCATGAGGATGTTAATGACCACAGTGAAGTTTCCCCTCAGCCTCCTCTTTTTTTTGGTTGTTGTCCTTTTCCAGAGTATTTGCATTAATTTGAATTCTAATAATCTCTAGCATTTCATCCTCACTTGGGATTGCCATCATCTTTACTAACCTCTCTTCCCATTTCTGGTGGGAAGTGGATGGTGTATCCTTAGGTCAAAACACAGCTGGGAGGTCAGACTTTGGATTTAGCCCCTAAGAACACCCTGGAAGCATCCAAGCTGTGTTACCTATAGATTATGGGAAAAATAAGACTATAAACCAAGTAGAGACCTCTGCTTTGGGGGCTTAACAGCCTCCTCTGCTTTTCCAATCATGTCATCATAATCTTTGCAAGATTAAGCACTGTTTCAGCTGCAGGGTTTTTTTTTAATTTCACTTTCTCATGGAATAAACTGATGGTGACAGATGCCCAGGAGCCCTGGAGGTCAGTGCTTTGTTTATGCACAGGGAATTTAGGGAGTGAAGGGTGACATTTGCCTCTGGAGAGGGACGTGGATGTCACCTTCTCACAGAGCACGGGTCTGTGTGGCAGTGACCTTCTCTGGGCAGAGCCTACAGAGGGGCTTTGGGTTCCTCCAGAGCATCCACTAAATACAAATGGATAAATATAGAAATATTTATATGCATATAAACATAAATGGATATCTATAAGTGGATTAATGTGGCCTTGTGCCTGGGAAGCAGAGGAACACGCTGTCTCAGTGGGTTTGTGTGGCCAGCCTGGGGCACCATCAGGTGCCCTGAGCCCTGCTCCTTGCCAGGTGATGCAGATAACCCAAATGCTTCCTATTCTGGCAGCTCATTCAGACATTGATCTCAGAGCTAAGGGAGCTCATTTCCTGTTTTACTGAGGACTGAGGTCTGGAAAAGAACAAGTTGGAATTTAATTTTGCCCGAGTTGAGCCATCTCAAAGCATCTCTGAATCAGAGCTGGTTCCTGCAGCCTCTCTCCAGCAGCTGATTCACCCCATCTTCCTGCTGGAGCCCTGGGCACTGAGAATTTCAGACTTTCTGTGCTGACAGGCACTGACCCCCAGGAGAACACTGCATTTCACCTGAGGCTGTGGAGAAGGCTTCCAAAATGGAATGACAGAACTGGGAGTGTGAGTGTGGAGTTTGAATAGAAATGTGTAATGTCACAGGGTGGGAAACTCAGAGTTTAAGGGTTTAGAATACAGTAATAGATATAAAGCAAGATGGAGGTTTTAGGATGGAGGCTGGTCCTTCTTCACCTTCTTGTTCACCTTCTTCTCCCTGGGTTTGGGTGGTTTTGTGTAATTGGATAAAAATGTCCACATTGTGGGTCATGGGTGGTTGGTTATTGGGTTAAAAGTAAAAATAATTGAGGTGTCATTTCTTAATTGGACAGTTTATCCTTCAAAGGCCTTGTAGAGAGAGATAGGGCTCCATTTTTAGTTTGTTAGAGAGAAGTGCTGCAGAACTCATGGTTTGTGAGACTGTAACATAGATAAGAACTAATAAACATCTGAGTCCCAACAAGAAATTCCATCTCATGCATTTAATCCCAACCTCAGCAAAAAAAGTATCAAAGATTCCACATCCTCCCCCTCCATCTGGGGCTGGAGGTGACTCTGTGCTGCAGAGCCCAGCTCCTGGTGGCCGTGGCTTCCAGGTACTGCTGGGGTGAGGAGTCAAACCCTCTGGAGATCTCAGGTTATGATCCCATCCTTCCTTCAGGCACTGAAGCAGGCAGCTGCCACCTTTCAGCCAGTGACAAGCCCGTGGTGGCTGCTTGGTGTGGCAGCAGGCTCCAAAAGCAGTGGCAGCAGCATCCCCCTGCAGCTGGGGCTGCTGCCCCTCGACCTGCTCAGGGCACAGCTGGTTGAGGGGCAGCTGGGGACAGGCACTGTCAGAAATCTGATGTCTCAGACGTGACAAATGTTCTTTGGCTCTGAAACTGCTCACGGAGAGGTGCTTCAGTGATGGGGAAGAAGGGTGCCAACAGGAAGCTGGCTGAGGCAATATAGAAACATTTTCTGCTCATGATCTCAGCCTCTGGAGATAAGGCTGGAATTTTGACACCCCCCAGAGCATTCTGCCTTGGCCCCATGTCAGTCCTGCAGCTCAGGACAGGGCAGGGAGGTCCCTGCCTGGGTGATGCTCCTGCCAGGGGTACAAAAGGTGCTTTGGGCTGGAGGGATGTGGCAGTGCCATGGATCCCCTCTGGACAGGAGGTGCTGGAGTGCTCAGGCTGTGGAATATGCTGTGTGTGAAAGGTCAGTTCTTGTAATGAATTCTCACAGTGGTGTTGGGGTCATCAGAAGTGACCTGAGCCTCCAGACAGGGAAATACCTCTCAGGTGTGGCTGGCAGCAGGCTGTGCATGCCCCAGGACAGGTTTCTCACTGTGTGGCTCACTCTTTATGGCACAAGGTGCCTGTTCAGGAGCTCCAGCTGATGCCTCAGGTTTTGGCTTTTCTATTTTTCAGATTCTGTACTGCTTCAGTGTGCAGTTCTGAGCTTCTTATCAGGGGATGGTGAGCTCTCTGCACAGAGCAGGGAGACAAAACAATTCCTGCTCCAGCTGGGCACCAAGGACAAATGATCCAAATCTCAGGCCCAAGAGCACAAACAATGTGGGCTGAAGAGAGAAAAACAAGCAGGATGGGACTGCCTGGGCTAAAGCTGGAATTGGACAATGAACTCCAAGGTGCAAATGGAGCAGAACTTGTCAAAGTGAGAGCCCCCGGGAGCGGCCGTGCATTTTGGGGCCATTTTGGTTCACCTTGGGTGCAGCCCTGGCTGGGCTCTGGTGCTGCCCAAGGTGGATCCATGGAGGAGATCCTTTTAATAAATCCCTGCTTTATTCTTTAGCTCTGTCCAGCCTCTGCTCTAGGGCAGCCTTCCCAAGGCATCACACCCCGCTGGAATCCCTGCTGGGCACAGCGCGGGGGCTCGGCAGTGCCAGGGTCAGTGCACCAGGGTTTGGTCACTCAGGAGTAGCAGCAAGTGCCTTTTTTGTGGCAAGTATTTGCATAGAGGAGACTGAACATCTGGATTGTTGGGGTGAGTGACTCGGGGGGGTTCTGGATGGGACCCAGGGCTCCGCTGACAGCTCCGTTACACCGAGCGCGCCACCTCCCATGGACAATGCTGCCTTTCACCAGACCCACAGAATAGGCTTTGTGCCTCCTTGTGTGAGCCCTCTTTCTCTCTAGAAAAGCTTCCTCAGAGGCTGCAGGCACTGCTCCATGACTTGGAATGGTTTTCACCTGTGCCAGGAGTGATTTCACTCTGCCTTTTGCCAGGGCTGGGCTGTTTGGTGGTGCCAGCTGCTTTGCTTTTCCCTTGCTGGCAGCTGGAGAGGCCCATTAGAAGAAGGAGCTGCACTGGGACCTCTTGGTACCTGGAGAGGGGCAGGTGTAATCATGGAGTAGCATCAAGAGGTGGTTTTCATATCTGGGCTTTATTTAAATGAACCCATTGCTAATTTTCCTGCTGCTCTGCTCTAGAGAATGGCTTAGCAGAAAGGGAGGTGCTGGGTCTAGAATTATTTTATTCATAGAGTAAAAAAATATTCTGGGATGAGACACACAAGGTTCATCAAGTCCAGCTCCTGGTCCTGCACAGGACAGCCCCAAAATCCCATCCTGTGCCTGAGAGTATTGTCCAAACTCTTCTTGAACTCTGGCTGGGTTGAGGCCATGACTACTGCCCTGGGGAGCCAGTTTTTGCCCCACCACCCTCTGGAAGAAAAAGTTTTTTCCTAATATCCAACCTAAGCCTCCCCTGGCACAGCTTTTTGCTGTTTCCTTGATTCCTCTCACTGGTCACCAGAGATAAAAGATCAGTGCCTGCCCCTTGTCCCTTACAAAGATTTTAAAGGACAACCCAACAGGATATTGGCACTTACATGTTGATTCTACATCTTGTTTTAAAATGAGCTTACTGCTTCTGTGCTGGGTATCTCTGATGGATTCTGGGGCACAGCATGGGCCATGGGGACTTGTGAGAACCTGGCCCTTCATTAAATGCCTTGAAATAGAGAGAGTTTATAGAGAGAGTCTGGGGGCAGAAGGGGAGCACACAAAAAATTTAATCTTGGAGTTGAATGGCTTCTCACAGACAGAGCTCTCTCTTCCATCTCCAAGTCAGAAAGAACAGCCATGGTCCCAAAATCAGCTACAGGAGTGGCTTGAGGGTCATCTTGTAAGATCCAGATGGAATTATACTGAAGTTTGTAAAGGCACTTCTGCAAACTCCAGTGAAAGCTGATCTGCAGCATCAGGCACTCAAATATGTCCTAAGTTTGGCTGAAGTTCTCTTCCAACTTCCCTGCTGCGGCCACTATTAAATATAATTGTAAGATACAAGGAAAAACACCAAAGAATGTTATTAGTTTATGAAACTGGGTTGCCTTGGCTACTTCTGAGGTAGAATTAATAGGAGAAAACCCTCAATTGTATGAGGCCAGGGCTTCATTGTAGTCTCAAATTGTAATTTCCCTTCTCTCCCGCTTAAGGACAGCGGACATTATCTCAGGAATCTATAGATAGTGTCTGAGTCATTCTTTAATGTACAGCTAAAATGTAAAAACATTAAATAATATATCCCTGCAGCTCCTCTGACCAGGGGAAGTGTTTGACACCTCATTTTGCAGGCGGGGAAGAGTATGTGGAGGAGGAAAGTTACGTGCAGAGAGTCATGCTGGAGTCCTGATGGTGGCTGAGCAGTTCTGACTCCTCTGCTTGCAGCTGGCTTTGCCCCATGGCTGAGCTGGTCCTCCCACCTCAGCATCTGCCCAGGGCAGCATCAGCTCATAGGAGCACAGCATCAAGATGTGACTGGGCTTGGGGACAAAGATAAATGTACATTTATGATGTCCCAAAGGAGAAACTGCCATTCTGAGCTCAGTTTTTTTGTGTAGGGCTGTGCAGGGAGCTGCTGAACCACAGCTTGGAGCTTGGGCTTTCTGACTGCAGGCAATTCTGTGCATCATCAGAGCACCCCAGGGGCATCACTGTGGGAGCTGTGTGGTGCTGTGTGTGTGTGTTCAGGCTGCTGCTGCACTGGGGCTGCTCAGGTGGAAGGGCTCTGGCAGTGTTTGCAGCCTGAAGCATATTTAGAATGTATATATCTGTGTGGAGGGGAAGTGGCCATTGTCTGCTTGATCTTGGTACTCTTCCAAGGTAGCCTGTTCTCAGCTGAGTGGACGGACAGTTTGTGGATCTTGACCCTGAATATTCATCTGAATTTCTGGCTAGGAAGGGATTTAGTGACCCTGGGCCCTTGGCTGCTCCTTTGCCTGGAGCTGATTCCTTCACCCAGGTGTTACCTGGCTGCAGTGGAGCATCTCTCATGGGGCAGGAAGGAAGAGAACACTTTGTCCAAGTCTGGAGTGAAACTGGGACTTGCACCTAAGGAAAATCCCAGGCTGAGCTTTTCCCTTGGCAGCATCTGCAGAGTCAGACTCTGCTCTCAAACCCAAAGGCTGCCCTGATTCTCCTGCAGCTCTCATGGGGAGGTGCTGACTGGGGCTGGGTGTTCCGAAGTGTCTGGGTCTGCTCTGGGTGTCCTGACCCCCGTGGGTCACCCCGTGGGTCACCCAGGCTCAGGAGAGCCCTTAACCCCTGCCCTTTGTCCTCTGCTGCCCTTCAGCCACTGCCCTGCTGCCTCTTTGTTCTGGGCTTGTCTCCTTTGTACCTCCCCACCCCTCTCTGGGAAAAATCAACATTTGCCTTGCAGAGCCTGGCCAACAGAAGGGGTCTGTATTCCATCCCGATGGCAGCCCCAGGCTTGCAGGGCTCCCATGATAAATCCAGTGCTGTTTGTTGCCAGGGGGACCCTCTGAAACACAATTTGGGAGTTCTCTGTGTGTGTGTGTGTGAAACGAGCAGGGAAGCTGTGAGCGGCCACTGGGGCTGAGAAAAAAAATGTGATTGCATTGGGGTTATAAGAAGATGGCAAGAAATTGATTTAAACTCTAAATAAGGATGACTTTTTAATTTTATTTTGTTTTTAATCTGAAGTACCACGTTGCTGCTTTGTGTGCTGGAACTGCACATGGTGCTGGAGCAGAGCAGAGGGGCAGACACTGGGCTGGGAGGTTTGCACCACAACTTCTCCTGTGTGGTCACAGCCAGAGCATTGCAGGCCTGGGGGAGTGGGGAGCAGAGCTGGGGGGTGGCTCAGGAGTATTTGATCCATATGGAAATACCACACTGGAGTTTTAAAATTCCTTTCCCCTCCTTCAAATCTGCCCGTGGTTTTCTCCAGCTAATCCATGGCCATTGCCAGATGAACCTGAGGGAGTGAGGTGCACTTATGAGGCTGGAAGCTGTAAATGTTGGGGGGTTTTGGAAGGGGAAGGATGAGCACTGATTATTTGTTTTTCCTTTGTTTCCATAGTGCTCTGAGTGCTGAGCCTTATCCCTTGTCCACTCAGGCTCCTGGGGACACTTTGTGTTATTAATGTTAATTAACTAACACGTTTCTGGCTTGCTGGAGCTCTTGTGGCAGCTGGTTAATGTAAGAATTTGATTATTAAAGTGAGAGTTGTTTCCTTCTTTGAGCAAAGCTGCAGCTTGGATGGGTTCAGATGCCTTCCCTCCCTCCCACCTCTGCTGGGATGCTGCAGGTTCTGCAAATGGGACCAGGTCCAAGCTGCTCTTGCCATGACTTTACAAGCTCAAAACCTCCTCATTTAGTGAAAATGCCACGAGGCACCTGTTCATTGAGTTCCAGTTCTTGGATCCTGCTTCTCTCTCTTGGATTTTGGCAGACAAGGACTGTGAGCAAGCGAGGAGCGTGGTGAAGACAGGGAAAATTTAGAGGGACAAGATCTCTCTGGAAATCTGGTTAGCATCAACTTGGAGGGATTTCAGACTTGACAGTGGTTACCAGGTCGATCTCCAACCAGCAGAGCTTCACGAGAGCAGTTTGTATTCCCACATAAACCCTTTTCCCTTGCCTCCTGCTGCTAAGTAAAAGAACCCCCTAAGCCAGCAGAGCTGACAACACTTACAAAAGACCCATTTTTGAAGTCCCTTTCCAATTTGTGTGGACATTGGTGGTGTGAATATTCATCTGCACAAGTCATCTGCTGTGGTGACGTGGCACCTTCGCCGCTGCCTGGCCAGATTACTGGAACACTCCAACCAGAAGGATCACAGATGATGACTAACACACTTTTTTTCTATGAAAAACTGCTTGTGCTCATTTTTTTTTAGTGCTTTCATGGTTGTCCAGCATATCTCTGAATGAGTATCAGCTGTGAGGAATTTGTGGTCAGTAAAGAACAGATGATCACGAGGGGTGGTGAAATGATCTTGTTATTTCTGTGAAGTGAATATCTGAGGACTGAGCTTACTCACCTCAGAATAAACTCATGGGGAGAAGGGGGAGTCTCTGTATTGTTTGAAGGCCATTTTAGCTCTTGAACAACTTGCCAAAGCACTTGAAGTCACTCCAATGTTTTAGTCTTCACACTGAAATTGAACGTCTCCAAAAAGCCAAGACTTATTTCAAGCACGAGCTTGAATCCATGCTGACCAGACAGAAGTGTGTGCTGTGGGGTTTGTGGGTCAGCCAAGGCAATCTTCTGGCCTTAAGCTTTATGGATGCAAAAATTGATTTCCTGAGAATCACTGCAGTTTAATTTGAGTTAACAATTTGAATCAAAGCCTACATTTGAGCCAAGGTTAAAGTGCTGAGTCCCCTGTCACCCTCTACCACCATGTGCAGCACTGGTCCTTCCACCCAAGAGCCCTTTGCTGTGGCCAGACCACTGCTGGCCTTGGGGAAGCCTTTCTAACACTGCAAAAACTGAGGCTTGAGTCTTGCTGCCTCTTATCATCAGCACAAGCTTTTGGAACATTTTTTTAGTGTTAGAATGCTTTTGGCACCTGCTAACGTAGTGTTGTGGTAGGAATAGAGGCATCTTGCTAATGCCAATTTTCCTGTGGTTTCCTTGAGGGTGATTTGAGCTCCAGCCTCGGGCTGGGTTCTTTTAAAGTGTGAACTCATGGCTCTGTGTGCTGGTGAGCAGGGCTGTGTGGCTCCAGCTCCCATGGGGGGGAAATTGGTGGTGTTTTAGGCTGTCTGTGCTCAGCCTTGGACCTGGACACAACTTGTTGGTGCTCTAGGCTGTGTTGGAGAAGGTAGTGGAGCACTCCTGAGTCTGCAATCAGTGCCCTTTGGCCACAGCATCCCTCCCTCTATCCCTCCAGCATCCCTCCCTCCATCCTTCCAGCATCCTTCCTCCATCCCTCCAGCATTCTTCCCTCCATCCCTCCAGCATCCTTCCCTCCATCCCTCCAGCATCCTTCCCTCCATCCCTCCAGCATCCTTCCATCCATCCCCCCCTCCATCCTTCCACCATCCTTCCCTCCATCTCTCCAGCATCCCTCCACCCCACCAGCATCTCTCCATCCTGGTGAAAGCTCAGTTTGCTGCCAGAGTTATTTGATCCAGAACGAAACCATACACTAGTGTTGAAGTTTTTTTATTTTTCTAGCTGTGCTCAGCTCCTTTGTAAAGAGTTTCTGTTACACAGAATCTGGAAAAGTGTCTTTTATTCTTCAGTGCATGTTTTTGATTAGTATTGGAAATGAACATGAATTTTTCCCCTTTTTTTTTTTAAACTGTATTCCTTTTGAGGTTAATGTTGCAAGTGGATTTCAAGCTAATGGAAGAGAAGCTGTAATTGTGTGGTTCACTGGACTCGGAGCCATAGAGATTCTTCTTCCTTTGCTAATCTGCACACAGATGTCCCCCCCTTGCAGTCCCCTGAGCCCCTGTGTCCCCAGCTGTCTCAGTGACACCTCCATGTGCAGGCTCTGCCTCCAGAGGTGCTGTCCTGTGTCAGCATTAGAGCTCTGCAGCCCAGCCTGCAGCAGCTGCAGCCTTGGAGGCAGTGATTGTGCAGTGTGCATCAACCCAGCGGGGGTTTTCCTCCTGTTAACAGCTCCAGCTTTTCTCCAGCCACTCTTTTTTATCCCTGGAGCTTGTAGAGCCTGTCTGGGTGAAGCAGGGTGAGATGCAGCTGTCAGTGAAGGTAATTCACTGCCCACTCTCTGGATGGCACCTGTGACATGGGTACAACGTGGAGAGAGATTACAGGCCCTGAGCAGTCCTGGCAGTGTTGAGATGGACCTGCTCAATGGACAGAGAGTGGAGAACCCTGTCCCAGCAGTCTGCACTGCTACCTGGGCAGGGCAGTGGCATCCTTGCTGTCCTTTACGTGCTCCTAGGTGACAGCAGGAGGGCCTGGGGGATGGCAGAGGGCAGGATGGGGTGGAGGAGGTGTGCAGTGCACATGGGCTGCAGGTCCTGCCCTGGGGGGAGTCAACCCTGCCAGCCTGGGCTTTAAAAGCTGCTGCTGGTGTGTAGGTGCTGTGACCCCTCTGAAGGGTTGTTCTGCTGAGGAGCCCCCACCACCCCAGAGCTGGAACCATCCCGAGGTGGCTCCGTGATTTTCCTGGAGCTGTAGGCCCCAGGAAGCCAGGGGGAGGGTGGATATGTCCAGAGCAGTTCTGTTCTTGGATGGAGACATCTCCAGTGCTGTGTGGACACCCTGCAGTGCTGAGCTGGTGGAGAAGGAAGCTGAATTAGCTGATCTCAGACCCTGCAGTCAATACATGTAACAGAAGCAAGGGTCACGCTGGCTGCTCAGATGAGCTGGTGCCTCTTTGCTGACTCCAGCACAGTGTGGGATGGCTCCTGCTGGTTTGGCCCATCCCTTTCCATCACCACCTTTCCTTGGCTTGGGTTCTTTTGTTTGTTTGGTTTTGGGTTTTGCTGGACTGCTTAGAGAGAGCGAGTTCCTGAGCTGCATCCCCCATTGTTTGTCCTCACGGCGTGGTTTCTGTTGATGATGGGAATTGCTCGCTTGTCCTTTTGAGTTTTACATCATGGGAGTGTAGCAGCATGGATGGCTTACTGTGAGGAGAAAATCAGCCTCACGTGGGCTCTCTTCACTGTTACATGTATGATGGGTTTTCTCCTTGAGCAAGGTCTTATGAGCTCTCAGAGAACCCATCACACCCGAGATGGCTCAGCTACCCCAGCTGGCATAAAATCAGCAGGATGGCTCCTGAGGTAGTGTTGGAAACAGAAAGGTTTGAATAAAAGGCGAAATAACAAAGCTCTTACAAAGAAAAACCGAGCCAGGGGCAAGAGGTTCTTGCTCCTGCTAAAAACACCTCACAGAAGCAATTATTTCTTTTGTTCTCTTCTTTTTCTAGTGAATTACTTAGGCGGGACTTTTTGGCCTCTGTCCAGTTGGGTAGCTCTAGGTTTGAGGTGAAGCCCCAAAGGTACTATGAGGTGTCTTTTTACCAAATTGATGAGAGAAACTTCTGGGCTTTTTGCCTTTTTGAGGAGACAAAGGATGATTTGGTCACTGTCAACAGGGGGCACATTGCTACACATGTACCCAGAAGGTTTGGAGTGTATAATCCAAAAAATCTGGCGTGTTTTGGAGAATGCTTTGTTGGAGATTAACATCTCTGGCAATTCCCTGGTTAGCTCTAGGTTCAGATTCAGCCAACTCAGCTAGAAAAGTCCCACTGGAGATTTCTCCAGGCAATCTGGATTCCATCCCCTGCAGCAGGGTGAGCACCCAGAAGCTGCTCCCATTTCAGTACTGGACTGCTTTACATCCTTTGTGTTACATCAGCAGCTGCAAGAAGCATGAAACAGTAGAAAACTTGGTCCAATATTGTCTGGAGGCAGCAATTTCAATGTGAGCCTGGCACTGACATGATCATAGGGGCCATTTCTAGGCTTTATCAGTTGTGAAGGAGACCCCAGAGAAGCCCAGAGGTTTTGGGGTGCTGTTGCCTTTCTGCTGGGCCACATGGCCCCAGCCCGTGGATCTGGAGGGAATTAGTCATCGATTCTAAAATGTGAAAGGAAAATTGCTCAGCGAGTGAGCCAAGGTGGGGCTGAGCTGGGCTTTGTCCTGCTGAGGCACATCCAGGCTGAACGAGCCACTCTTGGCCTGACTGGTTTTTAACTGTTGGGCTCTTCCTTTCTGAATCCCTCCTGATGGGAACGAGGGGGAGAATTCCCAATTCCAGCTAAATGAAGCTCGCTGCACTGTGGCTCTCACTCTGAGGGGGAGAATTCCCAATTTCAGCTAAATGAAGCTCGCTGGCTGTGGCTCTCACTCCCAGTGTGGCCCAAGGGCGTTTGCAGGATGCTGAGGGAGGGCTCACAGACCATGCCTGCGGTGGAAATGTTTAATTTTCATCTCACAGCTCAAACGTGGGGCTCAAACTGCTGCTCCCAGGCTATAAATAGAGGTAACCCCAGAACAGGCTCAGCAGCTGATGCTCTCTGCTCCTGCCGCCTCCGCCGGCTTCTTGGCAGTGTGTTCACAGCAGCATATTTTTAGCTGTTGCTTTCTTGTTATTTATTCTATTTTTTTGCCAGGCTGCCAGCTTTCCCTGCTGTTTATCTGCTTTCCAGGACTGTGTCTGGATCCTCCCTCTGGAGGGGCAGTGGGGCATCACAGATAGCAAGCTTGGCTCAGACTCTGCAGCTCTCCCTCCTCTCTCTAGATTTTTGGTTAAGGTATTGGTTGAATTTCGTGTTTACTCCTCATTTTCCCTTTGTCTGAGAAGGAATGAACAGCATTATTATGTATTATTAATGTTGTTAACAGGCAGTGAAGCAACAGCTGTCAGAAAAACCTCCTCCTAATGCTGCCTCCAACACAGAGCAAATCAACTCAGCTTGTTGAGAAAAGGGTGAGAATGGTAATTCCAGCTCCCCAGAGAAAACCTGGGAGACAGGGCACACAAACAAACCCTCAGAAGGGATAAAAGCCACAGGCTCAGCCAGGGCATGGATGCTCCCATGGCTGTGCTGGATGCTCCAAGTCCTGTGTGTGTTTTTCCACTGCTGAAGTGGTTGCTGAAGGGAATAAAGCTGATTTCCTAGATGTGATCCTGTCCAAGCTTGTGAGCTCCTCGTTCAGCTTCCGTCCTGCCCCGCCGCAGACTGAATGGAGGCTTTGAACATGAAAGGCTGTTTTAACCAGCTCAGCATGGCTGCAGATCTGCATTCCTCAGCCTGCCACCCATCAGGGATGGTTTTCTCTGGTTTTTGAGCAATTCTAAAAGCTGGATTTCAACACTGCACCTTGCCTGCACACGGGGAACTCAGGGGTGGTGTGAATCCCAGAGCTGGGGTGTGACTGCTCTTGCAGCCTGGCTCAAGAAGAGCTGTTTAAAAATCTGTTCAGCAGAGGAAATAGGGATTTTTCATTCTTTGCTAGCATCCAAAAAAGCAGTAGGCATTTAGAGAGAAGAAAAGAATTAAGAGGAAGATTCAGGGAGTGGGAATTAGTGCACACAGGGAACTCAGAGGTGTGTGTCTCTGCACGGAGCAGAGCTGGGATGTGACTGCTCTTGCAGCCTGGCTCAAGAAGAACTGTTTAAAAATCTGTTCAGCTGTTTAAAAATGTTCCTCTGTTCAGCAGAGGAAATAGGACTTTTCATTCTTGCTAGCGTCCAAAGGAGCAGTAGGCATTTAGAGAGGAGAAAAGAATTAAGAAAAAGATTCAGGGACTGGGTTTAATAGCAAAAATATGTTTAAAATTTAAAATGCACAAGTTCCCAGAAGCTTCAGCCCTTGTTCTGCTGTCAGTGGTGGAAAGTGAGGCTGGCTGATGGGTGTAGCACCAATCTGCCCAGTTGCCATGCAGGTAAAGCCCTTGAGCAGGCAGGCTGGGTGTCCTTGTGTGGGGTGCACAGTCCTGGCTCTGGTTTTGGCTCCCTGGGGGCAGGGAAGGGCTCTTTGCAAGGAGGGGTATGGCTCTGGGTGGGGCTGCCCACGGGCTCTCCCTGTGTCACCCTGTCCCAGGACCAGCCCTGTGGTTCAGCCACAACACAGAGGCTTTTTATGTTAGGAAAGGAAAGGTACAGAGCAAACACACATGTGCATAAATATATATACATATTTATTTATATACACAAGCACAAGGATCTGAGCATGAAATGCTTTTTCCATGTCCAGCTGCCAGGCAAGCTCTCTTCCCTTCCCTCTATCCCAGGCCTTACTGGTATGAAAGTTTTCCTGCCTTTTTCTAGATATACCTATTTATTTTTTAATATATTTTTTTCCCTGTATGATTCACTCTTCTAGCTGACAAGGTTTGTAAGGTTCTGACTCTGCTGCAAATCACAGTTTAGAGCTGCTCTGCTTCTTAAATTGATGCTGTTTTAATCCCTTTGCTTCTTGACCAACAGCTCTGGTAGATGGTGAGAAAATAATTTAATTAATATAATTGACTGACATCACCACCCTCAAATCCTGGGGGTTTCTTACCTGTTTGCCCAAGGTGGTGGACACTGTCCTAGAGCTGGTGTCATCCTGGACACCATCCTGGACACCATCCTGCTCCTCCAGCAGGACCCCCAGAGGCTGGGGAGCCACCAGACCTTCTGGGGATGTCCCCACCAGGACATCAGAACATCTGGGGGGATTCCAGGATACAGCATCCCACCTGAGGTGCTTCANAGGACCCCCAGAGGCTGGGGAGCCACCAGACCTTCTGGGGATGTCCCCACCAGGACATCAGAACATCTGGGGGGATTCCAGGATACAGCATCCCACCTGAGGTGCTTCACTGCATTTATTGCATTTACCACTTTTATTGAGGTAAAAAGCCAGAAACTGAGGCACAAATCCATGGCTGTGTTTAACTAAATGGGAATTCTGGGGATTTCCCATTTAGTTAAAACTAAATTTAAAAATTAAGGAGAATTCAAGTTCTTGCTGAATAGCAAGTGAGTGCTGTGGCAATCCTTGTTTTACAAATAGGCAGCTGGGATGGCAGAGAAATTAAACAAGCTGATGATGGATTAATTAATTAATTAATTAATTAAACAAGTTGATGATGATCTAGAGCCACCAGACCTTCTGGGAATGTCCCCAGCAGGACATCAGAACATTTGGGGGGATTCCAGGATACAGCATCCCACCTGAGGTGTTTCACTGCATTAATTGTGGCCACTTTTATTGAGGTAAAAAGCCAGAAACTGAGGCACAAATTCATGTACAGTTTTGTGTGGCTGTGTTTTAACTAAATGGGAATTCTGGGGATTTCCCATTTAGTTAAAACTAAATTTAAAAATTAAGGAGAATTCAAGTTCTTGCTGAATAGCAAGTGAGTGCTGTGGCAATCCTTGTTTTACAAATAGGCAGCTGGGGATGGCAGAGGAATTAACCAAGTGGATGATGGATTAGAAATGTTGTTGTAGCCAGCAGGTGCCATGGCTTGCCTGGAGTCTGGGAGGCAGGCAGGCACCTGGGAATTCCTGAGGGCTCTCTGAAATGGGTGTGGAAGGGGAGGTGCATCCCTGCTCCACTGCTCTGACCCCACAGCAGGGCTCACACCTGATGTGCTCCCAGCATGTGGGTGCAATCCATGAGAGAGGAGCCTCTGTAAGTGCAGGACTCAGGCAAATCCTTAAATCCCTGTGCTCTCCTCTCCCAGCAAGGAAACCTGCCTCAGGAAGGGCTGCACTTCTCTCTGGGATAAAATATCCTGGGTGGGTGCAATCCATGAGAGAGGAGCCTCTGTAAGTGCAGGACTCAGGCAAATCCTTAAATCCCTGTGCTCTCCTCTCCCAGCAAGGAAACCTGCCTCAGGAAGGGCTGCACTTCTCTCTGGGATAAAATATCCTGGGTGGGTGCAATCCATGAGAGAGGAGCCTCTGTAAGTGCAGGACTCAGGCAAATCCTTAAATCCCTGTGCTCTCCTCTCCCAGCAAGGAAACCTGCCTCAGGAAGGGCTGCACTTCTCTCTGGGATAAAATATCCTGGAGCAACAGGTGAATGTGAATGTCCCATGTGATGATTTCTAGAGTCCCCTCTGGTGTTTCTGGAAACCCTAAATATATTTGTGGGTTTGCTGTGTTTGAATAATAATATTTGACATCTTCAGGGAAAGGTGGAGGTCTCTCCTGAGGTGTTTTTTGGTTAAAATAACGTGTAACTCTCCCTGGATCTGAGGGATGATTGCACAGAGCAGATTCCTGACAGAACTGTGCCTTGCCAGACGTAGAGGGATAGCAGGGAGGTAACTCCACAGCCCACACTCACATGGACTCCTCATTCCAACCTTCTTCTTGCTTCAGGGATCACCCGGACCTCCAGCGGGAGACTTCGGAGGCTCAGCGACCAGACAAGCCCGAGTAAGTGTGTGAACTTCTCCCTTTGGGACCTCCTCATCCAGTTTTTAAAAAAAAGAGGAAAAAATAGAGGGGATGCAGGGGGTGACACTCAGAAATCACATGTTCTGCCATGGTTTGAAAGGCAGAGGTTGCTGCTGATAAATGCAGAGCTCTCTATGCTGGAGAAAGAAAGCAGTACATGTGAAAAACAGAGTGAGGTGTATATATATATATAAAATATATTTGAAATATATTTTTTTAAAGCCCCAACAAACCATGAAAAGAGAGAGAATATAAAATATTCCTTACTGTATAATGGGTCCAGAGACAATAATTACCAAGCTCCAACCCAACTCAACACAGAGCAACAGAAAGCAGGAATGGCCTGTGGTTGAAATCCACTTTAGTCATTAGTAGCTCTTTTGGACTCTCCTTAGCTGTTATTTTTTATTGGATGTGCAGATTTATGGATTATAAGTGCTTGTGGCTAAATTTGCAGCCCTAATTGCAGCTTAATGTTTTGGAAGCTGCTTCTGATTCAGAAGGAAGCAGGTGGGAGGGTTTGTTTTTCTTGCAGAAGGTGTTTCCCAGCCTCAGGAAAGCAGCAGCAGAATTCCCAGTGCTTGGGAGTACCTGAGGCTGTGTGCTCTGTTTGTTTGTGTGTGCCACGTGCTGGGACTGTCCCTGGGGGTTGCCTGCACGTGAAAAATGTCTCTGTTCTCATCTAAAACACTCCAAGGGAAGCTGAGGCAGCCCAGATCTGGGCTTTTCCTTCTGGCAGCCCCTTTTGCTGGCTGTATCAGCCCCTGTGATGAGCCTGTGCTGCTCCCTGGTTCAAACCCCTGTGGGAAGCAGTGTGTCTCCATGTCAAGGTGCTTTCCACATCCCAGACATTATTCTTCATTAGCAGGTGGTTTGTTGCCACTGAAATGTTCCTTGGTGTTTCCTTCTCTGCTGCCACACAATCCTGTGGCAATTACAATCCTACCTGTAAATTTCAACAAGATGGGCACAGATCATTCTTGTCATGTTTGGTTTTTCCCTTTAATAGTTATTGATGTTCCTATTTCATGGCTGGGGAAAATGGAGCAGCAGAGAACCCGAGAGCTGTGCCTTGAGCACTGCCTGTGAGAATCCTAGAATGGTTTGGCTTGGAAGGGACCTTAAAGATTATCTAATTCCAGCCTGGAAGATGTCCCCCTGCCATTGCTGCCTCATTTTCTCTGCTCCCTGTCCCTCCCAACCCCACTCAGCACCCTGCTCTGACCACACTTGGTTCAGCTTTCATCCTCTCCTGTCCTCTGTGTCTCTCTGCCACCCAGTTGCTCCCTCCAGGCTGGATTTGCTGTTTCAATCCATCTTCTCAGCCCTCACATCCTGCCTCAGCTCCCAGATGGACTTATCAAAACAGTGCTTTCCAGCTTTTCCCTCGGCGTGGGTGGCAGCACAAAGCCACCCTGGGGGTGCCTTCCTGCAGCAGCGGCCTCAGTGCTTGGTGGAAGCAGCCACCAGCACCTGTGGGATGGGGATTACTCATGGATGGCTGCTTGAAGGTGCACTTGAACGCCCTGGGAGCTGGGACACTGCCTGCCTGGCCCTCCTGAGCACAGGGACAGTAATTTTGGCACAGGAGAGGGTGGCAGGGGCTGGCAGGCTGTGATGCTGCCCTGCTGCTGGCATCTGCAGCTCCCCAGCCTTGCTCCATCACCATCCTCAGTGGCAGGATGGAATTATGGCCAGAGCACCCCAAACTGAGGTCAAGAGGCAGCAAAAATGCATTGAGTGATGACTACTGGGGAGTCTTGGTGCTGTGGGGGTGTTAAAGCTTCACCACAGCAAGAGGCCTGGAGGACTGAGCTGCATTTTAGAGCTGATGCTTCAAAACTGGGCCACCAGCACAGAGCTGGCAGTTTGGAGCTGCAGTGTGTGTTTATCCTGTGCATTTGCACAAACAAAGCTGCTGCCTCAGCCCTGGCAGCGCTGCTCTCATGTGCAGACAGGACAGAAGGGGGAATTGGTGCAGCTCCAAAGGGAACTGGGGTGCAGGGAATCCACATTGACAGACACAGCACATTTGTTCAAGCTTGTTTTCCTTAGACTCTAATTATATACTTTTCTACTTTTCTGGTGAAAGACCTTGTAAATTTTAATTTTTTTTTTTTTATTTTCAAGTCAAAAAATCAAATGAGCAGTTCAGTCCTTCAGTTTACATTGCAGTAAATATTTATGACTCCATATAACTGCAGCTCAATTTCCCCTTGTTTCAGGTCCAAATTTTCCCCTCTGCACATCTGGCCTTGCACCCAGAAGCTTTTATTCCTGTAAAAGATAAATTGGGGTTGGGATGACTGAGCAGTGGTTGCAAGTGAAGCGTTGCAGAAGGGGCTCGGTTGCTTTGGGCTCTTTGCCACCCTAAACACAGAAAGGGGTGATGTGAATTTCCATAGCCACCAGCTCCTGGGATCCAGAGAGCTCCACAGGCATCCACGTGCTGCCTTGGGGTGTGCAGTGAGGGTAGGAACCTGCAGAACTGATGCTGACCTCTTTTGGAGGCTTCATTCTGCCACTCAGATTCCCTTGTCCCTCTGGAAATGGCTGTGTGGGGCTGGCATCCAACAGTGCTGAGCTCCAGGGCTTTGGGGCTGTGGGGTTTGGTTCAAACCTGCAGTGTAGCCCCAGGTAAACCCCTGGGGTGGGATTCAAGTCCTTCTCCAGATCTCCTGGAGCCCTTTCAGGCACTGGAAGGGGCTCTGAGCTCTCCCTGGAGCCTTCTCCAGGTCACCCCACCTCTCTCCAGAGCAGAGGGGCTCAGCCCTTGGAGCATCTCCGTGCTCTCCTCTGGACTCTCTCCAGCCCTTCACACCCTTCTTGTGTTGATGGCCCCAGAGCTGGAGGCAGCTCTGCAGGAAGGGTCTCAGGAGAGTGGAACAGAGGGGCAGAATCCCCTCCCTCGCCCTGCTGCTCACAATTCTTGCACTGCAGCCCGAGACACGTTTGGTTTCTGGGCCAGCAGTGCACCTTGCTGGGTTTTATGGACTCATCAACCAACACCCCAACCCCCCAAGGAATAGTCCTGGTCCCTTCTCTGCCCAGCCTGTGCTTGGGATTGCCCTGAGCCAGGTTCAGGACCCTGCCCTTGGCCCTGCTGAACGTCCTGAGGGCCATCAGCTGCCCAGGTCCCTCTGGATGCTGTCCCACCCTCCAGGTGTTGAGTGCACCAGTTAGGAATGGCAGGGAAGTTACACCCACTTCATTTTCCTAGAACTGTACCTGATGAATTTGAAGCAGAGAAATATTTGCTGACATTTGCCATGTGGAGCAGTGCTGTGTTCACAACTCAGCCAGAAAGGAGCCCAGAGCAGCTGGAGTGGAAGGAACAGAGATCGTGTTCCTCTCGGGCAGCCAGCTGTGCTCCACTTTGATTTATTTCCAGCCTACAACTCAGTTTTTGGTAAAGAGGAAGGAACTTCCCTGGCAAGGGTAACACAAGGAGAGGGTCCATGAAAGGCAGGGTTCAGTGATTTAGCTAAACCAGCCTTTTTCCCTGTGTGGGTGAAGGCAGGAGGACGATGCCTTCCAGCTGCAGCACTGCTCTGGCCCAGTGCTGTTTGTGCCTCAGGTGCTTTGTTCAGGAGAGGTCCCAGAGGGCTGGGAGGGGAGCAGGTGCCTCAGCTTTCCTGTTCCACAGCCTTTGTGTGGCTGTGATGCTGCCTGCAGCAGGGCAGCCTGCCAGGGCCAGGGCAGGAAGGGCTTTTCCACCCAAAAAATGAGAGCACAGCCCCGCTTCTGCCTCGTCAGCAGCTGGCTGGGGACCAGCCACAACTTGTCCCGGTGCTTTTTGGAAGTGCAGGGCATAATTTGCAGGGGCAGGAAGTCAAGGCCAGCTCTGGTTTGTGTTAGAAAGGGACACTCACTGGGACCTTTGCTGGGATAGCTTGTTTTGTACTGTCTAAATGCTTCTCCTGGGTAGAAAGGGGAGGGACTTCCATCCAGATGTTGATTGCACCAGCTCAAGCCCCTTGTTCACACATCATGTTGATGGTAGCCCAGGTAGCTGGGCCAGAAGCCACAGTGGGTGGACCAGTGTGGGCTGGGGATGCAGGAGAAGTGAGGTGGTTCAAAGGGGCAGATTGTGGTTTGAGCCTGTGAGCTTCTGCTCAGGGCACCATCTCTAGGACCCCACTGACCCCACTGCCAGTGCACTGTCACACTGTCACTGCACTGTCCAGGGCACCCCAGAGGTCTCTGGTACCTGGGATTAACAAAAATAAAAATATTATAGCCTTACTTGTAAATTTCAACAAGATGGGCACAGATCATTCTTGTCATGTTTGGTTTTTCCCTTTAATAGTTATTGATGTTCCTATTTCATGGCTGGGGAAAATGGAGCAGCAGAGAAGCTGAAAGCTGTGCCTTGAGCACTGAGAGTCCAGGGATCCTTCCCCATGGGCACTGAAATGGAAAGATGTGAGGCCAGGTGGGTGGAAGAGCTGAACACACATAGCTGTGGGCACAGTTTAAATTGGCATCATTGCTTCAAGAGGGACAGCAGGATTTCAGCAGGCTTCCCTAATTTGGATTGCTCAAAACTCATGCTAGATATGACAACAGATCTTGCTGTTTCCATCCTTTCAGTTAGTACCTTGCCCTGAGGACCATCTCCTCTCTTTGTGCCTGGAGTCTGTGAGAGGACAAGTCTAGAAACTGGTTTTTGTGAGCTGTGGCTTAACCAGAGCAGAGAGATAAAGAAAAGGAATGTCAGGAGCCGGGGGCTCCCCACTGGAGCGTGCATGATGCCTGTTACATAAGCAAATCCAGAGTGCTATGAAAACCATTAGGTGTGTGAGAGGTTTGTCCTCAGGGGAGTGCTGTCACAACTGTCACACATCTGCAGCTCAGATGTGGGCACTGCCACTCACAGCACAGCCCTCCACGTGTCAGACTGAGCTTGGGAACCTCCTGAGAAGCTTTTCAGCCCTTCAGCTTGTCCTGCACCTGTCTGGAGCTTCCTGCTGGCATCCTGGGGTGCAGGTGGGAGTGCAGCACCCCGGGTCCAGCTGGAAGCTGGGGGCATGCCCAACGTGCTCTGTGGTGCCAGCATCTCTTTGGTGTGTGCTGCAGTGTCCTCAAGCTGCACCAGGGCTGGTTTAGATTAGATAGCAGGAACAATTTCCTCACTGGGAGGGTGGTCTGGCCCTGGAACAGGCTGCCCAAGGAAGTGTGGAGCTACCATCCCTGGAAATGTGCAGAAGTGGTGTGGGTGTGGCACTCAGGACATGGTTTGGTGGTGAACACAGCATTGCTGGGTTGATGGCCAGACTCAATGAACCCTTGGGGTTCCTTCCCAGCCCTGATTCTGCTGTGAGTCTGTGTTTGTAGCACTGAGGTGCCTTTTGCTGTGGTGGGGCAGCTGAGGGGTTAACTGGAGCCTGTGGTTGCAGCCTCATGGCTCTGGATGTGTCCTCAGATGAGGTCATACCAATTTCCTCGGGCAGGCTCTCTCTATTCCCCTTTGTGTGAGGCACCAGAGGCTCCCCCAGCTGTGCAGCTCTCCTGCCAGGGTGTCCCCAGGCAGCACCCGCTCCCCTCGGCTCCCTGGGGACAAACCTGCCTTGGCACCTGTCCCCTCATCACACACAGCCTCGCTCCTCACCAGGGCAAAGCTGCAGAGGGGGCAGCTTGGTCACCAGCTGTGGAGATTTTGTTTCTTTTTTGTCGGGGTTAAATGTGTGAGATGGTATTTTTTTGTTGGGACTCAGGTGTTTGTTAGGTTTTATCTATATTACAGTCTTAAAAACTGTGAGTTCAACAGGACTTCAATAAGCTAAGAATGGAGTCTTATCTCTCTTTCTACAAGGTTTGTTAATGATGAACTGTCTAATTAAGAAATGACAGGTAAATTATTTTACTTTTAATTTAATAACTAACTACTTGTGCCTTTCAATATGGAATTTTTTATCTAACTACACAAAACCAGCCAAACTGATGAAGAAGGTGAAGAAGAAGGACTAGCTTCCACCTTAAAACTTCTATTTTGTTGTATATATATTACTATATTCTAAAACCTTAACCTCTAAGTTTTTTACCATGTGATATTACACACTTCTATTCAAACTACACACCTATAACCTTAGTTCTGTCATTCAATTTTGGAAGCCTTCTCCACGGCCTCAGGTCAAATGTACATGAAGGGGTCAGTGCCTGTCAGCAGAGAAAGTCTGAAATTCTCAGTGGCCAGGGTTCCAGCAGCCAGGAGAGTCCCCTGGGCAGGTGATTCCAGCTCTGGGCAGCAAGAAGTCAAAGCAGTAAGGCTGCTCCCAGCTCAGGTGCCTGACCCCTGCAGGGACACACACACACAGAGGGGACTTGTGTAAGGCTGGCACGTGGACTCTGAGCTGCCTGGCAGGGTGCTGTGGGGCTCCCACGTGCTCCCAGCAGAGCTGTGTGTTACTCACAGGGAGTGCCTGAGTGCACAGCTGAGAGACTCTGCTGCTCAGGGCCCTGGGCTGTGCTGAGCCCTGGCTGCTCGTCCTGTTCCCTGGGACCAGCCCTGATCCATCTCCAGTCTGGGTTTGGCCTCACTGAGTCCCCAAAGGGGTGAGCAGGGAGAGCTCCGTGCTTTTCCCACAGCACCTGGCTCTGTGGGCTCTGCTGTGAGGAAAACAGACTGTAAAATAGAAATCAGTGGGTCAGGAATGTGCCTCAGTTTCTGGTCTTCTACCTCAATAAAAGTGGCCACAATTAATGCAGTGAAGCACCTCAGGTGGGATGCTGTATCCTGGAATCCCCCCAAATGTTCTGATGTCCTGGTGGGGACATTCCCAGAAGGCCTGGTGGCTCTAGATCATCATCAACTTGTTTAATTAATTAATTAATTAATCCATCATCAGCTTGCTTAATTTCTCTGCCATCCCAGCTGCCTATTTGTAAAACAGTGATTGCCACAGCACTCGCTTCCCACTCAACAAGAACCTGAATACTCCTTAAAATCCCCAGAATTCCCATTTAGTTAATTCCCATTTAGTGGTTCAGGAATGGCCAGGGTTTGATGCTCTGTGATGTTTGGGGGCTTCAGCTGCTGCCTGTGTTTTAAGATAACAATTTTCTGCATTGGAGTGTGATACAGATTTGTTGATGAGGCTGGCAAGGTCCCCAGGGTTCCCCTGAGGAAAGGAAATGTGGAAGTGCAGCGTGGCTCCTCCAGGACAGGAGCAGAAGCCCTTGAGCAAGGTTATTTCTCACCTGAGCACCAGCCATGTCTGCAGGAAGCCTTGAGCCCTGTCCACAGAGCCTGGCAGTGCAGCAGAGAGGGGGAGCAATGGCACTGGAGGGTGGGTTAATCTCATTTGTTTGTCTTCTCCCCTTTTGAGGGATGGAGGAAAGTATCCTGAGTCCTCCAGAGAGAGAAATATGTTCATTGTCACCTCTGCCAGCCCCAGCCATGCCCTGTGAGGGCACAGCTGTGCTGGCACTCGAGGTGTCTGTACAGGAGCTGCTGGGCAGGGGAGGGGACCCTCCTGGGGCTGGTGGCAGGGACAGGACACACTTGCAGTGGGCACTGGAGGGGTGGCACAGCTGTGCAAGTGCACAGCACCTGGCAGGGGAGGCTCCCTCTTCTCTGAGGAAGGGGGAAATGGATGGAAGGTTCTAGGTCAGCCTTAATTAGGCATCAGTTGTGGCCACCCAGATGGAACTCAAACCCACAATCCCCATCTGAATATTAGATATTTACTGTTAGATATTTGCTGCTATTAGATATTTATCTAGCATTAGATGTTTATTTACTATTGGATACTTAGTGGAGTTTATAGGAAAGCTCTGGTTTCAGAGAATCATGGGATCATAGAGTGGGTTGGGATGGAAGGGACCTTAAATCCCATCCCACCCCTGCCATGGCAGGGACACCTCCCTCCATCCCAGGTTGCTCCAAGCCCTGTCCAACCTGGCCTTGGACACTTCCAGAGATCCAGGGGCAGCCACAGCTGCTCTGGGAATTCCATCCCAACCCCTCCCCACCCTCCCAGGGAACAACTCCTTCCCAATATCCCACCCATCCAGAGAGCAGGGATAGGTGGGATATTCCCTGGGTCCTGTCCCCCCATCTCTTGTCCCAAGTCCCTCTCCAGCTCTCCTGGAGCCCCTCCAGGCTCTGAGCTCTCCCTGGAGCCCCTCTTCTCCAGGTGAGCACCCCCAGCTCTCCCAGCCTGGCTCCAGAGCAGAGGGGCTCCAGCTCTGGTGGTCTCTTCCCAGTTTTCTCTGGACTCTCCCCAGCAAGTCCAAGTCTTCCTGATGTTGAGGACCCCAGAGCTGAGCTGACCCCAGAGCTGAGCTGACCCCAGAGCTGAGCTGACCCAGCTGGGGTCTCACCACAGCTGAACAGAGGAGCAAATTCAGCCATGCCCCATGGAGCTCTGCCTTCCCCAGCAGGGAATGGCCACAGACCTCAGGGCTGGGGTGCCCCCCCTCTTTGGGGCTCTCAAGGAGGGTCAAGAGGGCAAGACTAATGGGAGGGAGGGGTCCAGGAAGGAAAACATCAGCAGAGGATTGTGGAAGAGTTAATATTTATCTGAAACTCCTCCTGCTCTCCCAGGAGGGTGAGGAGTGGCCAGTGCTGCCTCTCCTCTCTCTCTGCCCTGCCAGCTGCTGTCAATTCTTCAGCACAGGAGTGTTAAAGAGTGAGCACAGAGCCTGGGGAGGAGGGAGGGAGGCATTTCCAGCAGCTTGAGGCTTTCAGGCAGAGAGGTTGAGAGCCAGCACAGAGGAGAGGGATTGTCCTTAAAGAAAAGTCTCTCCATGGGAAACTCTGTGGGCATCTCAGGGGGCTGGGGCAGGAGGGGCTGTGTGCTGCTGCTGCTGTCACAGCCACCCCTTGCTGCCACTGCCACCCCAGCTCTGCGTGGGGATGAGCTGTGTGCCCTGGGCAGGGTCTCTGCCTTAGCAAAGGAGTAACTCAGGAGGATCTGAGTGATTTGTGTGCCCCTGCGTTGAGCAAATCGAGGTTTTCCTAAGAAATAGGAGTGGCCAAATTTTGCCAGGGAGTGGCAAAATAGTGCTTGGCAGCACATGTGGAGCAGCTGAGAGCTGCAGCCCGGGCAGGACAGCTCCTTGTGTGCCCAGCTGGGAGAGGGGGATGGAGTGAGAGGCAAAGAAACATCCGGCAAAGAGCAGGGCAGCAACACTGAGAGTGTGAGTACCTCCCTTGGAAAGAGGAGCATCTCCTTGGTGTGGTTTTAACTTTTTCCCAAATGGCAAGGACAGTTTTAGCCAATATTTTCTTTCTTCCCCATCATCAAGACTCATAAAAATGTAAAAGAAAGGTTTTCAGAGCTAACAGTCCATGGAGGCTCAGATACCCTCATTGCTGGCTCGGTGCAGCCTGGGGGTGAAAGGCAAAGAGTGAATATAATGGAGTAACACTTGATTGAGTTGGAGCACTTGATTGGGCCTGTATTTCCTCATGTGAAAATGCTTCACTAAACATAATTTGATTTAGGAATGCTGTGCTCTGCCACACTGTCCTCCCTCTGTGCTCTCCTCCCAGACACCCATTTAGCTGAGATAGCTGAGATAACCTGTACAAGAACCAGCTGAATCCCCATTTTCCTGCCTCTCTAGGCCCTGCAGGCCTTTGGCTGCTCTGGCTGCTTCCTGCAGCTTTCCCAGTGCAGCCTGAACCTCTGATCCCTGACTGGACTTGCAGCACTCATCCTCTCCAGCTCAGGGCTGGGGCTGTGAGGTGGTGTCTGGCTGATATGCTGAAACCCTGGTGATGTGGGAAATGGATTTGTAGAGAGTTCTTAAAAACCACCTATTTCCTAATTGCAAAACACTATGAATGTTTCTTAAGCTATCAACTTTTTACCCCAATATACTATAAATACCTTAAAACTAATAATCTAAAACTACTCTTCAAAAATCTTGCTACAATAAATATTAANGGGAAATGGATTTGTAGAGAGTTCTTAAAAACCACCTATTTCCTAATTGCAAAACACTATGAATGTTTCTTAAGCTATCAACTTTTTACCCCAATATACTATAAATACCTTAAAACTAATAATCTAAAACTACTCTTCAAAAATCTTGCTACAATAAATATTAAATAATTCTATTTCTCTAAAATATCTAATCTTATTTAAAAAACTACCCTTTAAAACTTGTTTCTAACTCCATTTCTCTCCCAACAATATCAATCCTATTTTATAACGTTTCTAAATCAACATTTCTTATCTTAAAATTTACATACAGATACAGATGATATAAACTTTCTATTAAACTTTAAAAACTCTCTACAAATCCATTTCCCACAGGTGGAAGTGGTCAGCTGTGACTGAGGGACTGCACTGCACTAGGCAGGGAAAGAAAACAGCTCAGATGAAATGCCCCAGGAATGCAATCCCAGCATAAAACTGGAGAGGCAGACACGGAACAGCAAATAAGATCCACCTGAACACCTGCAGCTGTCTGTGCCACTGCTGGGGCTGGTGACAGTGGCAATAGTCCTGAAGCCTCCCCTGGCTGCCCACTGTGCCCTGGGCTCTGTGCCATGGCCACAGTCCCTGCTTATCTCTGTGTCCACGCCCAGAGAGCAGCTCTGGCCTGGCAGAGGTGTGTGAGAGGGAAAGCTCCAGCTGAGCCTGGCACAGGGCTTGCTCAACCTTCTTTATTTTGTGATTTCCTTCCTTGCTTTCTCTGCACCTGGCAGTGCTTCCTGCTGGCTGCCACCCGTGGCAATGTCCAAACCT
The DNA here is from genome assembly GCA_013397555.1 of Urocynchramus pylzowi. Classification (NCBI taxonomy): domain Eukaryota; kingdom Metazoa; phylum Chordata; class Aves; order Passeriformes; family Fringillidae; genus Urocynchramus; species Urocynchramus pylzowi. Next base: position 46,570 of record VZRH01000292.1, on the reverse strand, counting down.
GGGAGGGAAATCGTGGGCACCCTGTGCCAGCCCCGTGAGCTCCTGCTCCAGGTCTGACCACTGTTTGCAGATGGAAGTTGGGGCTGTTTTTACAGCTCACAGCAGTGGTTCCATAAAGTTGCTCCTGCATCCTCCCTCTCCTTGTGGCTTTTCCAAAATTAGCCCCGGGGGGTTTGAACCCCAAGAAGGCAGAGCTGGCCAGGGGAGAGAGTTCTCTGCCCTCTTCCTAAAATCTGGATGTGCTTGACTTCCCCTCACCCTTTAGCAGTTGTGGTGGATTGTAATTGACAATCTGTAGAACAGAAACCACTGCAGCAGTACTACTAGAAAATGGAATGCATATTTTCTTTCTCTGTGCACACTGGTACAGTGCACAGACCACTGAACACCCATTGGAACAGACATTTGAGAAGCTTCTCAAAAGCTAAGGAAAATGGGGAATTCCCAGCCCTGGACCATGAGGGTCACTGGAAACACACCTCTGAAGGGAACAAACCCCCATGTTGGCATCCCCAGCTCGGGGTACCCCTCTCTCAACCACAGGCACCCCATTGTTTGCCTTTTAGTGCTTTGTGAGCCCTGCTTCAGAGACACACGACTGCACCTTTCAAGTGAATCCATTAAAATTTGCATGAGTACTTCAGGTCTGAATGAGAGCAGCTACCTGGAGGTTTTGTGCATTTCAAGCTCAACTGCATTAAGCACAGTTTGGGTTCCCTTCCCTGAGTGCCTCCTGATGATCTGCCCTGCAAGGAATTGTGCTTTTTCCTTCCCAGCCACCTGGGCCTTGATGGGTTAAAGTCTGGAGGCTAAAATGCACGCTGCCCCCATCCCTTCTTCCTTTCCATTCACCTTCTTCCTTTTTCCATCCTTCCCCGGGGTTTTTCCCTTCCTCTCCAGCCTCAGGAGCTTGGCCAGGGGGCTGCTTGGTGGAGGCTGTGGGGTTTGTGCTCCACGGGGCTGTGCAGCTCCTTGCTTTGTGTTCAGCACCTTTGTCCTTGCTTTGTGTTCAGCACCTTTGAGATCTGAGGCAGGAAACGTGGGGTTTGAGCCTGTCAGTGGGAAAACATTGCTCATTGTCCCCTCCAGTGCCTTGGGCTCTGGCAGCAGGAGCAGGCAGAGCTCTGCTAGCAAGCAGTGAGTGAGCAGGATTTGGGAAGGAATCTGAACTCCTCTGCCCAGGGAATAACATGCTGGGGGAGAGAGGCATTGGAGACAACCTTCCCGAAGGACTGGGCTGTCCTGGGGCTGCCTCCCACGGGTCCCTGGGGATGTGCAGGGCTTGGTGCTGCCTGGGGGCAGGGCTGGCCCCACAGCTGGGTGCTGGCTGTGCTCCTCCCTCTGCTTTGGGACGCTGATCCTGCATCTGCTGCTGAACGGGACAAATCCTCGGTGTTGGAAAGTGGTATAATGTCAGGGCAGGCTGTGCAAAGGTTTCAGCAGTGCCTGGAGTCTTTCCTTGCAGGTTTATTCATCCAGCTGGGCAATACCCTGTCCTTCTGCCCACGGCACGACAGCAGTGCCAGGCTGTGTCACAGCTGTCACACTTGGGTTTTTCCATGTGAACTTGTGAGATTTTTGGGGCAAAAACTGTCACTTGGACCAGGCAGATGGCACAAGGGTCCTGTCAGCACACCTGGCCTGTGGAACAGCTGTGCCTTCCCTCCCAGCATTGCCTTGGCATGGGGGTTGAGCGATTTCTTTGCCAGCTCAGGGGATGGAGGCTGTGCCCTTGCATCTGGCTGGGTGATCCAGCTGCACCAAGGGAAATATAGGTTGGATATTAGGAAGAAGTTTTTTACAGAAAGAGTGATAAAGCTCTGGAATGGCCTGCCCGGGGAGGTGGTGCAGTCACCATCCCTGGGTGTGTTTAACACAGCCTGGATGTGGCACTGGGTGCCAGGGTTTAGTTGAGGTGTTGGGGCTGGGCTGGGCTGGATGATCTTGAAGGTCTCTTCCAACCCAGTGATTCTGTGAATTCTGTGATGCTCTGATCCTGTGGTGAGGCTGTCTCCTGCCCACAGAGCTGGGACAGCCCCTCTCTGAGAGGTGCAGAGGGGGCAGGAAAGTTTCTGTGGGCAAGAGGTGACATTGAGTTTGGGTGCTAGATTGTCCCCCAGTGTCAAGTCTTAACTTCTTTTTGCCAGGGTCAGGATTAAATGTGTGAGACAGTATTTCTTGTTGGGACTCGGATGTTTATTAGTTCTTATCTATGTTACAGTCTCACAAACCATGAATTCTACAGCACTTCTTTCTAACAAACTGAAAATGGAGCCCCATCTCTCTCCACAAGGCCTTTGAGTATCCACGGCAATCAGTGTCGGGTGGCTCGGCGGGGCCCTGCAGGCTGCTGGGGCGGTGGGCAGCCCCCGCTGGAGGTGCTATCGCCGTGTCCCCGCTGCCTGCCCGGGCCGGCGGCCAAGTGGAAGTTTCCGTGTGCCAGCCCATCCCTCCATCCCTCCATCCCTCCGGGCACAGCAGCGGCGGGCACCGGGCTCTGCAGGGGAATCCCCTGCCCGGGCATCTCCGGCAGCGAAACCGCTCTCAAATCCCACCTCAGCTCCGCCGCCACACCGGGACACGACCGAGAGCTCCTGCCCGGCCCAGAGATATTCTCTGTCGCTTCTGGCAGGCTCGGAAATCCTGCTGCTCGCTGCTTTGTCTGGGGAGGAGGGAGAAGCGCTGCCGGGGCTGGAGGGGAAGCCCCCGGGGGCTGCGCAGGACCAGGGGACGCGTGGAGGAGCCGGGTCCCGCCTGCAGCAGCAGCAGCAGCAGCAGCAGCAGCAGCCCCGTGATGCTGAGCTCGGAATGAAGTCAGCCTTCATCAGCCGAATAGTTTATGCATGAATCGAAACTTCAGACCTGGCAAAAGGGGGGGGAGCGTGCGGGATCTGCGCGCTTTTAAAATGCTGGAGCCAAGGAAGGAGGAGGGGATAGAGGAAATAGCAGGAAAATAAGACTGGGGAAGTGGGGAGAGATTTGAGAAGCTGGATGAGTTGTTCGCTCTGTTATTGCGAGGAGCCAAGTTCCTTAAGCATCTCCTGGTGGATATTAAGAGGGAGCTGTGGAGGCTGGAGCGTTCCCCTGGACACTCGCACGCTGTAGCTTTAAGACTGTTTTACAGAGGACTCGGGATTTCCAGTTTTCCTGCGCCTGCTGGAGTATTTCAGGGAGTTACAGGATTTTTTCGGGTCATGTACCCCCTTTTCCTTTCTTCTTCCTCCTTTCTCTTTCTCTCTTACTCTTCTTTTTCGTTTCAAAGAGACAAAGCTACTTCAGTTTGGAGCACAAACATATGATCAGCACATGGAAATGTGGTAATTTGGATGCATTCATGATTGCAACAGATTGAAGAAATTAGACCAGACAAAGAGCTTTTTTTGGAAGAGGAGGAGGAGGAGGCAAGGCAAGGAGGGAGGGAGAGTGGGGGAAAGAAGGGGACGCCACCGAAAAAAGGGACGGCCGTGACACGCGGATGCTAAATATATCCCGTAGTAATGGAGAGGGACCGGATTTCAGGTAGGCTATTGATCTTTTAATATGTTATATTCTGCCCCTGCCCTCCTACCTTTCCAGCAGCTTCTGTACTTTGAGAAGAGGAGCAGCCCTGCTCCGGGTGGATTTCAGCCGATTCCTTTATTTATTTCCTTTTTTTTTTTTTTTTTTCCC
>VZRH01000292.1:12778-42764 GCA_013397555.1 Urocynchramus pylzowi | reverse complement strand
TTTTTTTTTTTTTTTTTCCTTCCCATCCTCCTGAGCCCTCGAGACAGACGGTGATTCCAGCAGAAGCCGGGAGGGGGGAGAAGGGGGGAAAGCAGGGGGGAAGAAGAAACTGCTTTCTAGGTCTGGATTTCATTTGAGTGCCTCTCTCCCCCCCTGCGCTCCCATGTGAATGCTGAGCCTGTTCGCTCAGAGCTGCGAGCCGGGCAGAGGGAGCAAAAATCGCCGAGCTCTTGGCATGGAGACGCGCTTCTGCTCTGAAGGTTGGCTCCTGGCTGAGTGTCTGTGTGTCTGTGTGTCTGTCCGTGTGTTGTGGCAGAGCTTTTCCCAAGTATCTCCCCTGCGTTTTTGCCCTGGCAGTCCTGCCTGCGTGTTGCAGGGCTGCTCGCTGCTTTCTGCCGGGCTTCACCTTGCTGCCCGTGCGTGGGGGGAGAGGCAGAGCCATGAATAACTCCATTTAATTCCCCGCTTTGCCCGCAATTCCCGCCCAGTGCTGCATGTCTGAGCGCTTCCAAGAACTGCTCCAGCTCCGGGCGGCTGCTGGCGCTGCTCGGGGGGAGGCTGTGGCTGCTTGGTTGTGGTGGCAGGGACAGGGGACAGGCTGCCTGGTGTCCCCCTCTGAGCAGAGCGGCCAGGGAAGCTCAGGGAGGGTGTCTGTGTCCCTCCTCCGTGCCAGCCCGGCTCGCCCTGCTGGGCACCGGGCCTCTCGTCCTGGGCGTTCCCTGCCGGGCATCGGCGCTGGGAGGGGAACCACAGCGGCCAGAGGAAGCGCTGAAGCCAGGGTGGAGCGAAGCTGTGGCCAGGGAAGGCTGTTCCCACGGCTGGCCCCTTCCAGAGCCAGCAGGGATGTGCTGGGAGCAGCCGGGGCCCCTGGATAAGGATTTCCCTGCAGGAGCATCCTGCACTCCCCAGCGCCTCTCCAGAGTGCGGGTGGCACCTTCTCATCCCTCTCTCCATCCCTCCTGCTTGTGCTTTCTCCTCTGCTCTGAGCCACTTCAAAGCATTCTTGAGAGCTGCCTGGAGCTCGGAGCCGGCGGGGTGTTTCAGCAGCTTTGGGCTGGAGAGTGGCTGTGCCGCTGGGCAGGGACATGCGGGACACGAGGGGGTGACAGGGGGTCGATCCCATCCGTGTGCAGTGCTGGGGCCACTTCCTGCCCAGCTCCTGGGGACTGCCCAGTGATGTGATCCAGGGCTTTTTGTTCTGAAGGAGCACTAAAGGTGGGGATCTCTGAGCCCTCAGGCTGTTGGTTGTGCAAGGAGCACAGAGCCCTGGTGCCAGGGCTGGCTGTCCCTGCTGCCAGGGCGGGCAGGAAGACCCCAGAGCATCTTTGTGCAAAGGTGCAGGAGCTCTTGCTAATGCCCTGGAGCAATATTTGCAAAAAAAACCTGATGTCCAAGTGCATCTGGAACTGGTTTTCCTTGTTGTGGGCAGGGATGGCACGTGGCTGTGCCTGGTGGCCTGGGCCAGGTGGACATAAATGTGGTGTGTGCCTTCACCTGAGGAGGCTGCCAGGATGATGAACAGAGCTGCTCTGCCCTCACTCAGACGCTGTGTGGGACCTTGGAAACCTGCAGACCATCCTAGTGGTGTTTATGATACATGACTTTGGCATGAAATATGGGATGGGGAAAGGGATGGCCTGGAGATCTGGTCTCTCATCTGCTCCACAAGGTCCCTGCTTGAAGGGGTCAGCACAGGCAGGCAAAGCTGCTCAGCTGGGGCAGTGGAGGGAATGACAAACCATGCGTGGCAAAACTGTTTTTGAAGAGATTCTGGGCACAGAAGTGGCAAATAATGGTTGGAATCGATGATTTTAGGTGTCTTTTCCAGCCTAAGTGGTTCTGTGGTTCTGGTATCACCAGGCTGTGCTGCTGGCTCTCAGATCCACGGCCCAGCAGCATGGCTCACAGATCCATGGGTGCTGAGGGAGAGCTCAGCTCCCCTGGTCCTGCTGATGTGCTCTGAGGGTCCCAGGGTCGTGGGCTCTGGCAGTGCTGCCCTGCTGGAGGAGGGGAGCAGGGAGCAGAGCTCAGCCCCAGCCAGCAGGATGGCTGGGCCCTGCCTTTGCTGGGCCTGCCTTTGCTGGGCCCTGCCTTTGCTGGGCCCTGCCTTTGCTGGGCCTGCCTTTGCTGGGCCTGCCTTTGCTGGGCCCTGCCTTTGCTGGCCCTGCCTTTGCTGGGCCCTGCCTTTGCTGGGCCCTGCCTTTGCTGGGCCCTGCCTTTGCTGGGCCCTGCCTTTGCTGGGCCCTGCCTTTGCTGGCTAACTGGGAGATGATGTGGATGAAAGCAGATCCGTGCCAAGCTGGGGGCTGTGTCCCAGCCACTGCTCTGGCCCTAAACATGCTTTTAATTAGTCCTGTGGGTGGGAAGAGCTGACTCCTGAGCCGAGTGTGGGGCTGCTGGATGGATGAGGGCCCTGCAGGGCGGGTGGGATCTGGACCTGGCCTCTTCTTTGAGGTCTGTTTTCCCTCAGCTGCTGGGCTGGGCTTGTCCCCTGGCGTGTCCTCTGCCCAGGGAGAGCCCGGGCTCTCCTCCCAGAGCTGTGTCCCAGACCCAGGGTCCCATCCCAGGGCATGGCAAACACCTTGAGCTCAGGGGAAGGCTTGGGGGCTGCCAGCTTCCATGCCAGCTGTGGGGCAGCGAGGGGCTGCCTGCTCTGTGACAAGGTGCCAGTCTCAGGTGACGCCTGTGGGCTGTGGCAGGGGAAACACAAGCAGGGGAAAAACAGGACCTGTTTGTCTCTTCTAATCCACTTAACTCATTTCTCACACATTTCTGAAAGCTATGAAAGCATGAAAAGCACTAGCTGTAAATGGCTTTATTTCTGGTTTTGGGGCTGGGAGCTCTGGGCTCTGTCCCTCCATGCCAGGTTGCGCTGGTGGCAGTGGCCTGGAGATGGCTCTCCTGTCTTTCCCTAGCGGCCGGTCCCTTTGACTAGCTCGGATCTCTCTACAAAGCTTTAATTGTTAACGCCGCGGGGCCTCTTGCCTCTTCTGAAAAGAAAAGGAAGGTTCTGCAGCCCCCTGAGCAGATTTGGTTACTGCCGTGGTGGGGTGAGAGGACGGGCGCAGCAGTGATGTGTGAGCTCCAGTGAAATGATTCCCTTTGAAATTGCACCGAAAGCTCATTTGAAGAGTTAACAGATGATGATGAATATGTGATCATAACACCTGACTGCAGTGAGTGGCATGTGTTGGGCAGAGACAGGCATGGGGGCTGGAGGTGCACAGAAAGAAAATAAAGAGTTAATTAACCCCTTGGTGAGCACTCTGAACCTTTCAGTTACATCCACTACAGGTATGTTTATGTGCAATATTCTTATATTATTATTTGTTATTCTTATATTATGGTTTTATCCATTATCCTGAGCAGCAGGGACACAGCCCCTGGTGCAGAGTGTGGTTTGCAGGGGCTGGGTGGTCACAACAAAACATCTTTGATATTCTCAGAGCTGCCTGGGAAGCACTGCATGCCTGGACTGAGAAAGAGGAAAGGAAAGCAGGGTGCTCTTTGTGGTTGCTGGAGGTGCCAGGGGATGTACTTGTTCCTTAATTTTTTTAAAATAAAAGTTAATCTTCTAAAGGTGTGTGTCAGGGCAGAGGGGTTGAGGTTGCTGCTGATGACTTCAGCTATCTTTCCTGTCTCAGGTTTCTCAGTGTCCCTAGGAAATGACAGATAAAAGCCTGACATGCCTCTTTTTAGTGGCTTCTCAGCCATACACCTTATTTGCCAGACATTTTCCTTTTTCCTCTGGCTTGCAGCACACCACACATGGGACAGCAGGCTGTGCACTTACACATGGTCCCACCTCCTGTCAGATCCCACTGCACTCACCCAGCCCTGGCACTCAGGGACACCTTCCCTTGTGTATTTAACCCTCTGTCTGCTGTCATTGTCCCACTGCTCATGTCCCTGCCTGGTGCTGACCCTGTCTCTTGCTGCAGTGCCCTGTAAAAACCACCTGTACCTTCACCCTACGTGTTCTGTAGCAACCTGTTGTGGCTGCAGGTTCTGCCTCAGTGAGCAGAAGGTCTCTCAGGGAAGGCTCTGGGTTTTTTGGGGCTCTGGAGCTGCCTCTGCAGGCGCTGTGTCCACGGGGAGCTCCGTGCTGCTCCCAGCCCCTTTGGCTGCATGCATGTCTGAGGCATGTCAAGGTATGAAGCATGATCCATTTCCTGATGTCTGCTCTTAAATCTGCTGGAAATTCTGCTCATCTCCATTAAATATGGTCCCACTGTGGGGCACAACTCATCTCTGGCCTGACAGCTCAGGTGAGGCTCCTCGACACCGCTCTGCTGAACTTGGCCAGCCCCAGGGCTGGAGCTGCTCTGCAGATTTTTGCTGTGCTGGATGACTTGGAGCCTCCCAGCGAGGCGATTCCCATGCTGCTGGGGTGAGGGAGGACATTTCTCATGCGAGTCAGGGCTCTTCCAAGGTCCAGCATACCACAATGCTGAGTAGAAGCAAGTACGTAGTTAGGGAAGTATGTCTGGGTCAACACATGGCTTGTGTTGCCTTAATGATCTCAGAAGCTCAATATCTGTGTCCTGTTGGCTTTGCCATGCAGTGCTGCTTTCAGCTGTAACTCGTGGACAGAGGGATTTGTTAGAGGGAAGTGCTGTGTTTGGCTCAGCTCTGTGGCATCCCCATGTCAGCAGTCTTGTACCTGAGAAAATGTAGGGAAAATTCCTTGCTGTGCCCCTGGTGTTCTGTAAGTCCTCAGGAAAAGGGGTTTGTGCTGCCATTCCCCTTTCTTTTGGGTGAGGATCTGATGTTTGGGTCTCTGCTGAAGCTCCCTGGCAGTGAAGGGGTTGCAGAATTGCAGCTGGGAACTCGGAGCTGTTCTGACACTGAAACAGAATTGTGAGTGGGATCTGGGGCTGTTCCACGTGGGCTGTGAGTGCTTGGTGGCTGCTCTGGACAGCTGATGGAGACAGCATCCTTCATGTGTGTGCTCATCCAATATCCATGGATCCTGACCCATTTTAATGAAGTTTCTTGGGCTCTATCCATTGCTTCTTCCCAGCAGTGTCTGTTTGCAAGGGCAGCTTCTCCCTTCCTAAACACCAACACTGAAAACTTAATTTCCCCATGGCTGAGCAGGACATGACCGTCCCTGTCCTCCAGCACTTCAGGCTGCTGTGGTTAAATTGATTTATCCTGATTAACCCAGGTGCTGCTTCCCTGCCAGGGGACAGCTGTGAGCCTGTGCTGCAGGAGGGAGCTGCTGTGTGAGTGCAGGTGAAGTGAAATAGCCCTGCAGTGTAAGGTTTAACTAAATTTTGGGTTGCTGATGCCAAGAGTGTTGTTAGAGACTTATAAACAGCTCTGGATTGTGGCTNNAGAATGGGCAGGGGTTTACAGGTGAATAAAATACATTAGTTTTACAAGCAAATAATCACACAATAAATCTGAGAGTGTATTTTTTTCATGGAATGACAGCCCAGGTTGGAAAGGATGCCAAAAGATCACCTGGCCCAGTCTTTTGTGGGAAAGGGAGCCTAAATGAGATTATCTAGCACAGTGCTCAATTACTTCCTGAAAACCTCTAGCAGGGGGGACTCTACCACGTCCCTGGGGAGCATGTTCCAGTGACTGATTGTTCTCCCTGTAAAAAAATGTCTTTCTTGTGTCAAAACAAAGATTTTTTTTTTTTCCTCCATGTGAAGTCAGTGCTGCATAAACAGATGTGCATTAATTTTGTGATTAGATCATTATCTAATTTTAAGGTGCCTTATAGACTAAAGCAAATTCTGGTTTCCAGAGCAGCCAGTTTGGCAGGGGTCAGTGGGGGTGCTTGGATGCAGGGTTTGAGGGGGAGCCTGCCCTTAGCTCTGCAGCATCTCCAGGTTGCAGCTTTGGCCATGATGTAACTCAAGGCTGTGGAAATAATGCTGGGTTTGCATTTCACTTCTGCCTGCTCTGTCTGGAAAATTAAACCCTATTATCAAGACAACCCAAGTGTGGTCTCTGGCCCATTGGAGCAGACAAATACTCATTATTTGGTGCTTCTGTTGTCTGATTTTTTTTCAGAATCCCACTGGGTCAAGGCACAGAGGTGTGGGCACCCTCTGGTGTGGCTGCTAATGAAGGAATTGGTCAATATATTCTGAAATTACTCTCCCTGACTCCCCCAAAGCTGGGTTCTCTCTCCACAGCTTCCCAACTGGGCCAGCATCTGTTGATGCCAGCAGCCCAGCCCCTGCCAGCTGGCACTGCCTGCCTGCCTGGAGCACTTCCTCCTCCCCTTCCCCAGGCTGCAGGATGTGGGTTCTTTATTCATTTCAGATGCTTTTTTCTTTCCAGGGTTTTGTGCTTCCATGTCTTGCTCATGGTGGTGGAGGAGCCTTGGTGTCACAGGCCTTGCTGATAAGAGGAGAAGCTGACATGAGGGATTTGGGGGGCAGAGCATGTGCTTGGTGGGTGCTGGGTGGTTTTGGGTGTTTTCTGGGTGGTTTTTGGTGTTTTCTGGGTGCCTGCACCAAACCTACCCAGCACACACAGGATGGGGTGACCCATGTTGGCTGAAGCAGCTCTGGTGAAGCCAGAGCCTCTGTCAGGGGCAATTATGTGTGTTTGAATCCACCTGGGTGGTGTAGGGGGGCAGATGGAGAGTTAAAATCCCGAGCTGGCAGGAAGGCTTGTTTCAAAGGACACCCATGAAGCTGAAAAGCAGCTCCTGGGGAGCTGAGTGGTGTGAAGCTGCAGGATCAGGACTTGAAGACAGGATTTGAGTCCAGGGACTCAAAGTTTCTGCTTTAGCTGGGAGAAAAAGAAGGAAGGAAAAAAACCTGCAGGTAGCAGCTGTGTTGGGCAGACACATCTTGGTGTGAGTAAGGCTGGTTTTGGTGCTCAGGTCTGGGATTTTGCCCCTGTGCTGCTGACTTTGGGTGAGCTACAGCAAGTCATGAACTCCCAGTGTTTGGGTGCTTCTGAGATTCTGGCTTGGGTTTTAGGTGTGAGCAGGCCCTGTTTGAGGTCAGGGAGCAGCAGGGTCCTGGGTGAGGCTCTGTATCTCTCCTCAGGAGCTCCTGCTGTGCCTGCCCCGTGAGCTGCTGTAGCTGCTGATCCCTGCCTCTCCCCAGGCTGTAAGCAAGGAACTTTCCAGACCTTCTCATCTGGGTGGTGCTGGAAATGCCAAGCATTGTGCTGCCCTGACCTGGGGGGAATCAAGGCTTGGGAGGCTCATCCAGCCCATGGCAGTGCTGTGCTGCCCACGGGTTTTTTGGGTGGGTCTCTGTCACTGCTGCTGCTGTGACACTGCTGCTGCTGTGACACTGCTGCAGGGACCCCACCTCTGGTCAGAGGATTTGGGTGATGATTGCTGTCAGTGTAGCTGGAGGCAGGGTCCTGAGGACTTGGACAGTCTTTGACAGAAACTTTGTGATGTCTCTTTACAAGGTGACTTGTAAAGATCGATTGCCTGGGGCTGTGCATCAGCCTGAGATCTCCCATTTTCCAGTCCAGAGACCTGTTTCCTTGACTACACCATGTGTAAAGGAGTGCAAAGAGGCTTTTCCCAGTGCTTCAGCTGACCTTTTCAAACCTATACCCTGTAAATAACATCCTGAAATTCTGGCTGCTTTTTTATCACACAGGTGGGGAGGGATCCCTAGGTTGATGAGAGAACACCTAGGTTGGTTTCACTACCCACCAGGATCCCTCTAGGAAATCTGTCCCATCTCAGCTGACTGAGATCCCTGAGCTGACCCTCTGGGGTTGATGCCTTAAGATTTTAGCTTTTATATTTTTCAGACCCTGTACTGCACTAGTGTCTGACTCTGAGCTCCATACAGTGTTAGTAAGCTCTCTTCACAGTTTGGTCAGACAAAGCAATCCCTCTAGGCCTGAGAACCAAGGTCACCATCACAGCCTCAATAAAAGTGAATTGTGAGCGAGCAAAATGGGGGAATGTGACTTCATTACCTGAAGCTGTAATTGGACAACTAATTTACTGATATGTAAATGGACCAATCTTACAATTGTCTGAAAAACTCATGACCATTGTCCATCTTGGGTGTAGCCTCATGTCCAACATGTATCTGTTGGTGATCTTTAATAAATACCCATTTTATCTTCTCAGCTCTGGCCTCTGTCCTAGGGGACCATTCCAGGGCATCAGGGTCACCCTGCCCTGCAGCAGCTGGATCCCACAGCCCCTGTGGATGTGTCAGCATCCCTGGAGGCTTTGGCCATCATCTCTTTGACTCAGAGTCTGTCACTCCCACTGACTCATCCCCATCCCCAGGGATGTGCCTGGGCTGGGAGCAGGGTGCCAGGGGCCAGGTGGGGGTGACAGCTCGTGGGATGTTGTGTTGTGTTGCACATGAAAAATGAAAATATTTAAACCATTGATAAACCTCTCGCTGAGTGATGGCAGACGTCAGTCCCATTGCCCAGTCCCAGTGAGCTGGTACCCCTCCTGGGAATTCCCCTCCCTTTAAGCTTTTTACCCCCATGTTTTTAAGGTCTCTCTCAACCTGGCCTCTTGCCATGGTGCTCTTGAGCCTTCATTTTAATTTGGGGGTCCCCCAAGGTGTAGCCGTCAGCAGGTGAGTTACAGGGTGCCAATTGTGCTGTCCTCACTGGCTGCCCACGTTCTCCACCATTTATTGTGTCAATTAAACAGAGTTCATCATGTCCAGGGAGGGTGCAGCTGCTGGTACTGGCCATGGGGACAAAATGAGACAGGTCTTAGCCATAGAAAGCTCAAAAATCCATTTATTACCCCTGGGGATGAGGGACGAGGACGAAAGACCCGCAAAGGCAGAGTCGTGGGGTTTTTATAGGGTATCACAAGGATGGGGTTTAGGGTTTGGATCAAGGGAGGAGTTATTAGCAACACAAGAAGGGTGAGATCAAACTCCTGCCTCTTTGGAACGGGGCACTCCACAATGGGACGGGTGTGGTGGGGATGAGCAGCCGCGGGAAGCGGCGGGGCGGCGCTCCGGGGGCTGTCGGTGCCCCTGGCTCAGCCCCGGGGGTGGAGGGATGGGGTGGGCACTGCCACATCCCCTGCCCAGCCCCCAGGAGGTGTGAGGGTGGCCTGCAATCCCCGCTCCAGCCTCCTTCCAGCCTCCCCCTGCACACATCTGCAGCACTTCTCCCCTGTCCCAGGGGTGTCCCTTCACCCTCTAGGTGTCCACTTGAATTTCACCTCTGACAGGTTGTGTCTGGCTGTAAAAAGCAGATAACTGCTGAGGTTTAGAGCCGAGGACAGCAAATTCTGATTTTTTTCTTACAGGGAGGGGTTTTATTCAGTAAAATGGACAATGTTTATCACAACAGTGCTGAAAGCATAGGGGTGCCCCAATCCTTAAAGCATAGAGGGTTCCCCTCTCCTGAGCAGATTTGCTTTTTGGCACAGCTTTTATTTACTAGTGAGTCAGGATTTGAGCAGCAGCAGGAGGGAGTGATCTCGTGGCACTTTAAAGCAAGGCTGCTGGATCCTCTTCCTGCTCTTCCACTGAATCACTCCGTGCCCTTGTGTAAATCATTTAACACGTGTGCTCTCACTTCCTAGATGGAAAATGAGGTGGATGCTTTCCGCTTTTCCTTGGCACTTCAGGACCTGCTGCTAGGCAGCTGCGAGGGAATTGTGGTGATAAAGCTGGGAATTTGACCCTGGGATGTGTCAGCACCCCCAGGCAGGGCTGGGCTGAGGCTCCCTCCGGGCTGTGGGCAGTGGCTGCTGCTAATTTGAGATGTGGGGCTGGGCTGTAGGTGGACACCAGGCTGGAGACAGAGTTGTTCCCGCTGGATCTGACCCTGCTGGGGGCTGTGGGCCAAAGAGAGGGATTTATTCTCTGCTGGCAATGTCCATTCCTCAGGCTGGCACAGGCAGATGTTCCCCTGGAGAGATGCTGGTGCTGCCAGGGCTGTGTTCACAGCTACAGCACCACTCAGCACTGGCTGATGTGTCCCTGGCCTGCCCCTCTCATCAGCCAGAGCCATCTGATCTCCCCTGTTCCCTGGGGAGATGGAAGAGCACATAAAGCTGGCCATCCCTTCCCTGCTGTTTTCTGCTGAAGTATTTAAACTTTGCCCTCTCTTTCCCTGGAAATGAGGATGATCCTGTAGGGCCTGACCATTTCCCCCAGTTCTCCCTCCCCAAACTTGAAACATTTAGTTTTGCTTAATTGTTTTCCCTCCCCCTGTGGCTTTTCTTGGCTCTGTAGAGTGACAAGGCTGGAGCTGCCATTCTAGGAACACTCTTCAAGAGGGTTTGTGTTTAATTGTTCACAGATTTATCAAGATAGAAGCAAAGCAGGCAACCTTGAGAGCAGATAAGCTGTCGGGCCATGAAGAGGGCTTCAGCACCTAAAATATTTCCCAGTTCACCCCTTTCTTGCATTCTTTGATCCATTCAAGTGGAGAACTGGTCAAACCTGACTTTAGCTGCCTGAAAAGCCCTGGTTGATCTCTGTATTGACAGCTGCTCCTCAGGGAGGGGAACCTGGCTGGAAACCACCGAGGTTGGTGAGCTGTTGGTTGTTTTGGGGTAGGTTTTTTTTCCAGAAAATATGAGAAGTTCCCGGTGGGTGGAGAGGGAAAGTGAACTATGAAATTGTGAGTCTCGTGCTCTGTTGAAACACACCCTGGGGAAGGCATATCCTCCATAAACAGCAGAGTTGGCCACGGACCAGGAAACCCTTCCCTCCCCGCTCCCCTCTGCAGCAGAGCCGAGTGCTGTGGCTGTTTCCATCCAGAAGGGCCATTCCTGGATCCTGTTCTTGTGCCTCTTCAGCCCCTGAGACACCCACTGGAGGAGCCTGTTGAAGTGCAGGTTGTTTCTCCCCTTTGCTCACCAGTTTGCTGCAGTAACTGGTGTTACTGGTGGTCCTGGGCTCTGTGCTGGGGTGTTGTGCTGGCTGAGCTCTGAGGCCATGGGGGATGTTGCTGAGTCTCACGTGGTGCCCTGAGCACTGATGGGGCTGTGTGGTTTGGATCCTGCTCCTGGCCTTGCTCCAAAATGATACAGCAAGAGCTTGTGGCATGGCACTGGTGTGTCCTCATGGCACTGGTGTGGCCTCATGGCACTGGTGTGGCCTCATGGCACCTGTGCACCAGGGCTGTGCAGCAGCTGAGATGCTCAAACTGCTCTTCATCTCATGGTTGATCCCCAGACTGGGTAAGATCCACCTCTGGTGTCCTCTGCTCACCTCTGTCACACCTCCACAGCTCCCTCTTCATCTCAAGATTGCTCAGAGAGTGGCCCTTTGTCTGCAGCTGCAGAGGAAACTTTATCTTGCCCTGCACGAGGGCAGAAGGTGACAGCCAGAGGCACGAGGGGTGGAGGAAGGGGATATTTGGCAGTGGGTGATGCAGAGCTGGTTTGGTCATGGGGGCTGCCAGAGAGCTGTGGGAATCACACAAGTGCTGCAGGGCTGCAGGAAGAAAAGGTATTTTGGAGAAAAGGGCTCAGAGGCAGCAGGAGGGGTATCAGGGGGGTTTGAGCAGCAAGGGTGGGTCTCAGCCTGAGCTCTCCCTCTCTTGGCTCCTTGCCTTCCTCCCCCTCCTCTCTCTGTGTGCAGTTTCCTGGTGCAGGCCAGCAAAGACCTGCGCCCTGCTCTGTCTCTGGTAAAGCTCAGCTTTGCCTGATCACCCGAGATTTGCTCCTCTGCCAGACCCTGTGTGTGCTCCGTCCCTAGAAGTGTCCAAGGCCAGGTTGGACAGGGCTTGGGATAGTGGAAGCTGTCCCTGCCATGGCAGAGGGACTGAAACAAGATGGTCTTTAAGGTCCCTTCAACCCAAACCCTTTTGTGACTCTGTGATAACAAGAAAAGATTTATTTTGCTGCTTGTTGCTCACAGGGAGATGTGAATCCAAACAAGGGGCCGACAGCAGGGCATGCATTTTTCTGCATTGAAGGATTCACCCTACAGCATGAATTATCCATCAAACCCGAACATCTACTCCTTTTCTTTGCCACTCCCTCTCATTCAAGGCTGCAGGTTGTTTTGGTGGCTGTCAGTGCCCTCTTTCTGCTGGGAGCCCCTCTGTGCCCTGGCAGCAGCGAGCATTGCCCAACATAAATCGTGGGAAATCCGTTCTGTGTTGGACACTCTGTTCAAAGGCACCTTGGCTGGGACAGGATTCTGCTGACAGATTTCCCCATGAAGTAAAATGCTGTAGCTGATGACATAGGAGTGCATCTGAATGTGAGCTTTTCCTGTCAAACTCCTCTGTGCTGGCTTCAAATCCAGTGTGAACCCAAGGTTAGCTTCAGGGGCCAGAGGTTGCCTGAACTTTGGCAGAAGTTTGTGTTGTGTTTTGAGTTGAAATTCAGGCTGCTGCTTCTCCCTGCATCCCTTCAGGTGGTGATGCACAATCTTTGTGCAGCTGGGAAGGACCAGCAGAGGAGGACTGGTCCCTAATTGCCTCTGGCCATCTGGGAGAAGCTGTTAGTCTTAATTGAACTGTCTCTCACGCTTCTTTCTCTACTTAAATATTAAATAGGAATTGCATTGAACTGTGGAGGTCAGCAGGGTCTGGGGATGTGCAGAGTGTGGTATCTGTGTGAGGATGGTGAAGATGAGGTGTGGAGGCATCACCTCCATCTGAAACCCTGCCATTCCCACCTCTGCCTGCCCGAGGTTCTCAGCTCCCAGTGACTCTCACATGTTTTCCTCCAGGTTCTTTAGATGTTGACTCCCAGGTGTTCTTCGTTGCCTTTTGGATGCTTTTAGTACTTTTCTCATTGTTAGAAAAGTTAATTAACCTCAGGAGCTGCCAATATTTGTAAAGCTGCTTTCCAAGGCAGACTGCTGCTCACGAATAAGATTTTCTTTTTCCAAGCAGACATGTCAGATCCATCATCAAAACAACCCATCAAAAACATTCCCTTCATAGCCCTCTCATTGGTATTGCATGGACTTAAGCAATAAAGCCAGGCTGGTCTTCAGTCCTGTTACTGGCTTGGAAAAGAAACTGCCTTTAAAAAAAATAAAGAGAAACTAATAACAATGAAAAAACCTGGTGTTTTCCAGCAGAGATGCAGAATTGGCTCTGTGGGGAGCTGCTCTCTCTCAGGAAGCGCTGGAAGTGGCCACTTGAATTTAATACTGTGCTCATCAGCTGCATCTGCCATGAACAAGAACATCTTGCATGGCTAGGACTTTGCTATTTTCCATTAAATAGGAAGCTGGCCTTTTATAATTGTGAGTTAAGGGCAGAGATCTGGGCTGACGTGGCTGTCAGGGCTCCACCAGCTCCCGCAGCTGAGCGCGTTTTCCCGGGCAATCCTGCTGCGCTTGGCGTTTTCCGAGGGTTACACAAACATCCTTCTTTCATCCACGAGGCTGGGACATGCAATCTGCAAACTGCTGACAGTCCCTTGCAAGAGACAGAGCTGCCCCAGAAGCTTTGGCAGCTCTGTGAGGTCGGGAAGGGATGGGAGCCACATCGGGCAGAACAGGATCCACGGGGATCCCGCTGTGGGGTCTGAGGTGGCTTTGGGCCATCCCAGAGCCTGCTGCTGCTGGAGATGCTGGGAGCTGACCCACACCAGGGAGAAGCCAGCAGGGTCATCTTCAGGAGTTGGGTGTGGCTCCACCTGAGTCTCTGACCTCCCTGTGCCTTCCCAGTGCCCTGCTGCAGATGTGACTTCCCAGCAGCTCGGGGTGCTGCACTCCCGCTCCACCGCAATCAGGTTTTTCTCCCGAGGAAGGCGTAGGAGTGGAGTTCATCTCCGAGCTGGCAGACAAAGGAGGATGCCACACCTCTGGGAGCTTCTGGGGCTGGGTGGAGCGGGGAAGGGGAGCAGCAGGACGTGGGCTTTGAGGAGCTGCAGTTCATGGGCTTGCCCCGGAGCCAGGGCACTCTGAGATTTCCAGCTCCCTCGGGGAAGGAGAGAAGCTATAAATCTGGATCGTTTGTGACAGGGCCTGGCCCTTTGGGTGATTTCTGACACTCTGTGCCTTTCTGACAGCACATGGCTGTAATCCACAGGGGTTTGCTTGGCTCTCGAGCTGAGGCAGTGCTCACTGTGAATGGGCTTGGCTGTGAGGAGCTCCCAGCTCTGGGTGTGAGGGTCAGAGGCAAAGGAAGCAAAGGCACAGTTAACACTTAGCGGGGCCCTTTCAGTGCCAGGCTGGAAGATTTTGTTGTCCTCAAAACTGAGGTCTGGGTAGTTTGATGGCTGTGGGGTCTTCCAGTGCTGCTCCAGGAGAGCTGCACAGCTCCCTCAGGAGACACACCAAAGGGAAAGACAGGCCAAGGAGATCCTGTAAATGCTGAAAATCTGCTGGGTCTGGAAATTCATCCCTGTGGGACTGGTATGGGCTGGGGGAGCCCTTGTGATAAAAATACAGACACCCTGTCTGTCTTTGGATGTGGTTGAAAGACAGAGTTATTGTCATGTAGAAGATCAGGAGCGGTGATAAGATGCAAAGAGTTCCTTGTCTTTGGGGTGGGAAACTTTTCTGGAAGCTCCAGACCGTGTGGAACACCTAGAATTGTGTCTGGCTTGGGATGTTTCTCCCTGGAAGATGCCCAGTTCATGCTCAGGAACCATCCTTGTGTTGCATAATGTGAACTCCATCAGCCCTTCCCAGGCAGAGCCCTGGCTGTGCTGCACTGTGGACAGCCTGTGGCTGATTCCTTATAAGATGAGGGGTTTATTTTACTTTATTCCTTTGTCAGAGGCTGTGGCTGTTTCCTTCTAAGGTGAGGGGTTTATTTTGCTTTATTCCTTTGACAGCCTTCCTTGAGTTTTGCCAGCTCTTCTCTCTATCAGCCTGCAAGTCCTAGAAGGAAACCACTGTCTTCAAAATGCTTTTTAAATGCCTAATTCAGGAAAATAAAGAGAATTGTTTGAGAATTGAGAAAAAAAAAAAATTAGAGAAAATAAGAAAACAAGGAAAATAAGAAAATATAAGGAAAATAAGAAAATAAATAAAATATATATAAAGAAAATAAGAAAACAAAAATAAGAAAATAAGAAAAAGAGAATTGAGAGTGCCACTCTGAGTAACAGGCATTGCTGGGGGTGTGTGAGGGACATTGCCTGGTTCTCAGGATGGGGATGGGGTATCTTCACATTCTCAAGTCTGCAAATGCTCCACACATCTGGCACTGGGAGAGGACTGGGCTGCACTATTTGCCTTCTTTAGCAACTGGAAACAATCCAGCCTGCCAGTTCCTGCAAAGCTCATCCTGTGGTTTGGTGGATAATACTGATCCTTGTTCAACTCCCACGCTTTAGTGCCTTGTGAGAGGGTAGGGAAGGCTTTGCAGGGCTTGTGCTGTGCTGGGACCCCAGTTCACCACTGTGGAAGGCAGCATGAATATTCATTGTGCCTGAAGTGCTTGCTCCATAATTTTAATAAAACGTTTATGGCGACACAGGGATGACTCTGGGGTGGTGGCAGGTGGCCAGCAGGTGTGAGGATGCAGGGTAGCAGCAGGAGCTGAGGGGGAAGGGCTGCTTGAGCTCCAGGAATGTCTCCATGAGTGCATTCCCAGGAGTTTGACTCGTGCTGCCATTGTCTCCCCCATGCCAGGAGGAGAGTTTTGTGTCTGTCCCCTGCAGCAGGAGATGGCTGCAGGCAGTGCACGGCTGGCTGGGCTCAGGAGGGACAGGAGCTGCACAAACCTGCATTTTCTCAAGCAGTCAGCAAAGCTGCTGAGAGACACAAATCGGAGTGACAGCCACATCAAGGCAGATCTGCCAGGGATGGGCACCCAGGCTTTATTCTGGGACTGCACCAAGGTGACCAAAGGTGAATGCAAGTGTCCCAAATCCTCAGCAGACCGAGGATGAGGGGTGAGGGGCTGGGAGCACAAACCCTGTGAGGAACCACTGAGGGAGCTGGGGGTGCTCAGCCTGGAGAAAAGGAGACTCAGGGGTGACCTCATCACTCTCTACANGCAGGAAAGTTTCTGTGGGCAAGAGGTGACATTGAGTTTGGGTGCTAGATGTCCCCCAGTGTCAAGTCTTAACTTCTTTTTGCCAGGGTCAGGATTAAATGTGTGAGACAGTATTTCTTGTTGGGACTCAGATGTTTATTAGTTCTTATCTATGTTACAGTCTCACAAACCATGAGTTCTGCAGCACTTCGCTCTAACAAACTGAAATGGAGCACTGTATCTCTCTCTCTACAAGGCCTCTTAAGGATAAACTATCCAATTAAGAAATGACACCTCAATTATTTTCACTTTTAACCCAATAACCAACCACCTGTGGTCCACAATGTGGACTTTTTTATCCAATTACACAAAACCACCCAAACCCATGGAGAAAAAGGTGAAGAAGAAGGAGAAGGACCAGCCTCCACTCTAAAACCTCCATCTTGCTTTATATCTATTACTGTATTCTAAACCCTTAAACTCTTGAGTTTCCCACCCTGTGATGTTACACACTTCTATTCAAACCCTACACCCACAATCCCAGTTCTGTCATTTCATTTAGGAAGCCTTGTCCATGGCCTCAGGTGAAATGCAGTGTTCTCCTGGGGGTAGGTGCCTGTGAGCACAGAAAGTCTGAAATTCTCAGTGCCCAGGGCTCCAAGAGCCCAGCCTCTTTGCCTGCAAGGCAGCAGGACACAGATGTGTCCCCTGGCTGCTCTGTACAGGTCTCTGAGCAATGTCATCTATGAAGACCAGCCTGTTTGTTGCACATGGTTATTGATGAGTAATAAAATAGTTGTCTCTCACAATTAAGAGATAGCTATTATGTGGATATATAGTAATATTATTGTAATATGTCCCCCTCACAGTCCTCCTTCCCCTCCCCCTGGTAACAGCCTCAGTAGTCAGGGCATTTAGAGAAGGCCAGCTTGTTACCAGGAGGTGCAGCATAACAACATCTGACCTCCAATCAAGAGATAAGAAGGTAATCTCCACAATGGATGGAGGAGAAAGAGTTGGCTGACAAAACTTCAAGAGGGGCTACAGATATAAAAGGCAGAACATCCATTTTGTAGATGAGCATGTGGCTGATCGTTACAGGGGCTCCCAGCGCTGTAATTTTTCCTTATTCAGTCCTTTTGTTGTATTTTTTTGTTAAGGTTTAATAAACCTGTAACATTTTTAAAAGGGGGCAGTTGTTTCTCACAAGTTGGACTAGACAGCCTTCAAAGGTCCCTTCCAACCCCCCATTCCATGATTCCATGGCAGGGCACAGAAACGTGTCTTCCTGCCTAAGAGGCTGTTTGAGGTGAGCCCCATCAACGCTGCTCACACAGGAGCTTTTCCCCACCTCTGACCTGAGGCTGCTGCACACCACAGCCTCCACCTGTGTGTTAAACCCCAGGGAAGGTGTTTGGTGAGGCAGGGTGGAGGTTTCCCCTCAGAGCAGGACAGCACAGAGCAGAGAGGGGTTTGTGAGCGAGCCCTGCGGTTCTGCCTCGCTCACGTCCCTGGATGTGCAGAAGACAGATGAGGTGAGCAGGTTTTGGTATGGCTGTGGCTGGCAGCAGACACAGATCATGGATTAAACATGTGCATGGCAAGAAAGGGGCTTTCTTGAGGCAGACAGAAGCCTGCTGTTGCTGTGCAGCCCCGCTGCTCCCAGCCCATGCTAACAGCATTATCAATGTGTTTATACGAAGCTTGGCTGCAAAATGCCTCATCGGCCTCCAGTTTTTTCAAGCTAAATACTCCTTTTATTGTGCTGCCAGAGGCTCTCCCAGAGGCCAGCAAAGGAGGTGGCCTGGTTGGCCACAGCGATATCTGGACCGGAGATTGAATTCCCGCATGTCTTAAATCTGTCTCCAGACTGGCAAGCGACCAAGTGGGCATCTCTTTCTCCAACTAATTGGCTGTTTATGTGCAAATTGGCCTCTGGCTGCTTCCAGGAGGCCTGGCTCACCAGAGCTGCACGAGAGCATCCTCTTCCAGAGCTCTCTGAGTGCCTGGGCTGTGCAGGGGATGGTGACAAAGGGACAGCCCAGCCCTGCTCCTGCCTCGGGTCACCAGGCTCTGAGTGAGTGCCCAGGGCTGCTCTGGGCTGTTAGCCCTTCTCTGCAGTGCAGGGATTGCTGTCTGGCCTCCAGCTGGCAGGAGATGCTTTCCCAAGCTCCAAACAGGCACTGTGGAGAAGGTTTGTTTGGAAAGCACCTCCCAAAGTGGAGCAGGGGAGATGGCCTTGGTTGGGATGGTGTTGGAACCCTGGATGCTGAGAATTTCAGACTTTCTGTGCTGACAGGCACTGACCCCCAAGGGAACACTGCATTTCACCTGAGGCCGTGGAGAAGGCTTCCAAAATGGAGTAACAGAACTGGGATTGTGGGTGTGGAGTTTGAATAGAAATGTGCAATATCACAGGGTGGGAAACTCAGAGTTTAAGGTTTTAGAATACAGTAATATATATAAAGCGAGATGCAGGTTTTAGGGCTGTGGCTGCTCCTTCTTCACCTCCTTCTTCTCCATGGGTTTGGGTGGTTTTGTAATTGGATAAAAAAGTCCACATTGTGGGTCATGGATGGTTGGTTATTGGGTTAAAAGTGAAAATAATTGAGGTGTCATTTCTTAATTGGATAGTTTATCCTTCAAAGGCCTTGTAGAGAGAGAGATGGGGCTCCATTTTTAGTTTGTCAGAGAGAAGTGCTGCAGAATTCACAGTTAGTGAGACTATAATATAGATAAGAACTAACAAACATCTAACAAGAAATCCAAACAATCTAACAAGAAATCCAAACAAGAAATACCATCTTGTTCATTTAATCCCAACCTTGGCAGAAAAAGGAGCAAAGGAATCAGCAGGGATGTGCCCACCTGTGGCTGGAGCTGGTGGGCACAGTGTCCCTGCAGTGGTTAAGGTCCTTCTTGCAGGAGGGTGTTGCTGACAAGGCAAGGCACATGTTTCTGCAGGAGAGTGCTCCCCAGGGCCCCCAGAGCTGCAAGGAGGCAGCAGGGCAGTTTTATTTGTCTCTCAGGAATGTCATCTTGTTCAACCAGCCAACCAACCTGGGAGTTCTGTGGTGCAGGGTTTTTTCTGGAGGTGTAGGGAGAAGGAAGGTATTCAAGGACAGAGCCCAGGGCTGGCAGTTTATTCCCTTGTGTCAAGGTAAACCTGGCTGTGTTGGTCTGTCTGAGATTACTTGTGTGGGAATAACAACATCCCATGAGTTTATAGACACTGCCAGTCCCTGCTGATGCTTAATGCATCCAGCTCTTTCCTCCTGCCATTCCTTTATAAGGAAAAACATTTCAGATTTAGTTTCTACCTTATTTTAACTTCTCGTAAAAGAGGGCAGTTTAATTCTTTTGGTGGAACATCAAGTCCAACACTCCCTGAGCTGGTGTGGTTATTATGGGCACTTGGGAAGATGAAGTAAAAAAGAAAAAGTCAGCATGGTAATGCTGAGTTCATCAAAGGGGAAGTGTGTGATGGGGTGACAAGTGTGCCTGCAGTCTGCACACATGACCTCCTTGTGCCTTGGTGTGATGGCACTGAGCTCATCTCCTTGGAATGGAGAATTTGCCCTGTTCCCCTTCCCCTGCTGGGCTTGGCCAGGAGGGTTTATGGGCACAAAATTTGGGCTGAGAGAGAGCCCAGCCCTGGCTGGCACTGCAGAGGAGCAAGGCCAGCTCTGCTCCTTCAGGACATTTGAACTCTGCTGTGTCAGAGCTGATTGCCCTGAGATGCTGAGTGCCACTGCCCAGGAAGGGCTGTGTCCCACTGCTGGGGGCAGCTCAGCTGCTGAGCTCTGCCCTGTTCCAGCCCCCCAAACTCAGCCCATCCCCAGGGTTTTACTGCTTCTTGGGGGGTTGCCAGTAGGAGTTTCTCTCCCCTTGCATTGCTTGCTGGAAATCTCCCCCTCTCCCTCCTGGCTTGGTGCCCTCTCTCCGTGCCTGGTGCTCTGCCCCCACAGTGCTCATGGGCCTCTTTCCCATTTAGGGAAACACTGGATGGCCCCTGCTTTTGGCCTGCTTGCAGCACATCTCCCAGTTGATTTTTTTTCTATTTTTTTTCAATCCTGCTTTGTCTCTGGAGGCTGAAATCCCCAGCGTCCAGCCGAGTGTGCCAGTTGTGGCTCTTGGAAAGCTGCACTGGGGCAGGTTGGAGGGGGAAGCCCGGGTGTGGTCCTGCTCAGGGTGAGGCTGGGTGTTTGACAGACTGTTCCAGCAGACAGGGTGAGCCTGAGGGGCTGGTGACAGCATCACTCCTCTCCTGCAGCAGTGATTTTATCTCAGCAGGAGCAAGTGCCCTGCAGCAGGGAAGCCTCAGGCAGGGTCTGGGGCAGGCAGCAGGGCTGAGTAGGGGAAAGGGAGAAGAAACTGAAGGGAATTCCCCTAAAAACATTGACTCATTGCTTTTTATTTTTTACTCCAGGTTTTTAAATCAGCTGTGAAACTTCTGCATCTGCAGAAGATGCTGAGTAGGCAGTGCTGGGTGTCTGCAAGATGGGTTGGGGAACAAAAGGTGGTGTGCTGTGGGAAACCTGCTTGGAGGGGGCTCTGCCATTCCCCTTGCTGTGCTTTTCCAGCAGGAGAGGCAGCTGGAGGCTGAGCTCCTGGGCTGCCTCCTGTATTTGGGCAGATCCCTTGCACCCACAGCTCAGGGTGGTTTCTTTAGTAAAGCCCAGCACAATTTGGCTCCATCCATCACTGGATCCTGCTGGGATTATCCTGGAATCTTGTTAGTGGGAGTTGCCTTGGATATGTCTGGGATTATCCTGGGATCTGGTTAGTGGGAGTTACCCTGGATGTGTGTGGGATTATCCTGGGATCTGATAGTGGCAGTTGCCTTGGATGTGTCTGGGATTATCCTGGGATCTGGTTAGTGGGAGTTGCCTTGGATATGTCTGGGATTATCCTGGGATGTGGTTAGTGGAAATTACCTTGGATGTGTCTGGGATTATCCTGGGATCTGGTTAGTGGGAGTTACCCTGGATGTGTGTGGGATTATCCTGGGATCTGGTTAGTGGGAGTAATTTTGGATGTGTGTGGGATTATCCTGGTATCTGGTTAGTGGGAGTTACCTTGGGTGTGACAGACTTTCAATGGTTTAATGAGCTGTAACAGCCAAGGCAGAGCCTGCCCGTGCTGAGGGCAGCTGCTCCCCAGGGTGGTTCATCTCTTTCCCATTTGCACTCCTTGAGCTCAGCAGCTGAACAACACCAATCCTGCCTAATTTTATGAGTGCCCATGTCAGACTTGCCAGGCTCTCCCAAGCAGCAGTGGTGGAGCTGAGGATGTTTCCCCTGGCCAGGCCACTGCAGGGCATCCGTTCCCATCTGCATGGGGACACCCCATGGACTTTGACAGCAATTCCTGTCCTCTTGTGCACCTTTCCCACCCCTGTGTGGTGGAGCTGGAGCAAAGGGATGCCACCAGTGGTGCTTGGTGCTGTGTGGATGCTGATGATCACACCTCAGCATCCCCGCTGGTGCTTTCACTTCTGTCTGCCAAAACCTTTAAAAGGAAAGGAAAATTGTGTTCATTCTTCCTCTCCTTCCTCTCCCCCTGCCCTTGTGTCCTCCTCCTGCTGTGCAGTGAGCTCCCACACTGTGTCCATGCTGCCCAGAGGAAGCTGAGTGGGTGTGGGGCTGCGGCTCCATCTGGGAATTGTTCTTATCAAACTGCTTTATGTCAAAAAGGAATAATAATAATAAAACCTTTGATGGTAAGCAGGGAGATCAGGAGGTGCAGCTGCTCCTGAGGCCTGACCTGCAGTTTGTGAGTCTTTACAGGGAGTTTTAGGGTCTTTATGCTGCAGCAGATTTTGCTGTGTGCCTGGAATATCTCGGAGGAGCGGGGAGAAACAACTGGGGGCTGGTGCAGGCAGCAGGAGCTGCTGGAAATGGCTCTCTGAGAAGCATAAGAAAAGCAAGTTTCCTGCCATGAGGCTGGTATATTTATGAGTGGAAAGTTTGGGTTGAAAAGGTGATGAGCAGGCGGCTGAGGGAGCAGCAGGGGCTGCAAGAGGCGATTCCCCAGCTCCCGCCCTGCCCTGCAGTGGGGCTGGGAGGGTCCCACGGGGGTCTGGTGGCCACCTGTGGTGGGAGAGGGATGGGGAGCACTGGGGGGGTGAAGGACAGTGCCCAAGGCAGCTGGGATGTGTGGGGAGGCGGGATGTGTGGGATTTGTGCCCGTGGGGCTGCGGAGGGGCTGGGCTGTGCCCGCCTCCTCCCCTTGGATGGAGTTTCCAGCCCTGCCTCGGACACCACGTGAAAATGAGACATGCACATCTGGAGGTGGAGCACGCGCTTGTAGCACTGCCAGTTTATTTATTCCTGCAAATTCTCCCTAATTAGGGGCTGCTGGGAAGTTGACAGTGCTGGAAACAGCCTCTTTCCAAGGGATTCAATGCTCTGACTGACCCTCACCTTCTCTTCTTCCCCTGTAACTACCAGAAGGGTGCAAACAGTGAAAAGGTGTTCCCTACCTCAAGGCCCAGGCACTGCAATTCCTTCTGGAGTCAACCATGCAGGAAGGTTTTCCAAAGGAAACGTGCTGAGCCCTGTGTGTGTTAAACTCATTAAGGATGAGCATGAATGTTTCTGAAGCCTCTTGTTTCTATTAAAACATCTGTGCTGTCATGAGACACTGAGTTCTGTGCCTGTTTGGCCTTAATGCTAAAAAGCAGTAATTAATAATTATTTTGTTAAAAAAATAATTAAAGTAATTAAGTGAGTTTTCTGCTTGGATCCTAAATTGCACCTCCCAGGTGCTTAGAAAAGTCTGACCTGAAACTGAGAAGAACAAGAGCTTGAGACTGAGTTTGTTTTAACTGCCTGAGGTTCAGGCAGATGCAGTTCCTGATCCTTTTTCCATTTCCTTCCTCTGCGAGTGTGCCCTGCTGTTTAATCAACACCAGGAGCTGTGCTTCCCCTGCCTCCCCTTTCCCCTCCCAGGCATGTGGGCTGCACTCCCACTGCAGCAGTGGCATGGGGACACGCCAGGGGTGGCAGGGATGATGTGCCCAGCCTGGGCTGGGGGCAGCGTTTCCCTTTGCAGGCTCTCAGCACACACAATGGCCGGAATCACTGCCTTGGCATGAAACGCCTCCAGCTGGGCCACGGCGCTGCTGGGCCTGCAGGAGCTCACGCTGTGCACGCACATCTCCAGGTCAAGGGGCTGCCTGGCTGCTCCTTGGAGGGGATGAGGCTCAGAGTGCGTGGGAGGGTGTTGGAGGGGCAGAGCTGTGCCCCCCAGCCCAGCACAGAGGGTGCTGACCCACAGCATCCTTCCTGCAGGCAAGCTGTGGGATCCCACCTGGCTTGAATCCCACCTTAGCCTGGGGTAGCTCTGGGTGACCCCATCTGTCGGAATCCAAGCCATTCCTCTTGGTGCCCTGAACCCCAGACAGGGGTCTGGGCAGCCCTGGCAGGACCCCAAAAACACTTGGGGCTTTGATTTCAGCCCATGGAACAAATCACCAAGCTTATATGAGGAGTCACAAGTCACAAAAGTTTAGACAGCACAGTAGCAGTAGTCATAGGGTGAAAGGAGAAAATTTGGGATTTGGTACAGGCGGGTTTAAAACCCTAAGATGGAGGGATTGGGGCGTGCCCTGTCCTTCTTCCTTCTTCTTCCTGACATCCATCTTTTAGGTGATGCTGGCATTTTTAGATTGGTTCAGAGTAGAAAGTCACTGTCTAACACAGGTGTTAGGGATTGGCACACAATTGTAAATATCTAATAGGTAGTTCATGGTATAAAAGACAGCACCAGCCCCTTGGGAGGTGTGAGCCTTGGACTGACCTGCTGGCCAGAGCTCGGGGGTCAGACAGAAAATATTTTAGATAAGAGACAATAAACATCACTGAGAGCACGAGCAGAAGGCTCCTGACTCCTTCTTGGACAGCTGGGTTGGGAAAAGCGGCTTCCACCAACACCTGGGGTCATCTCCAGCAGAGAAGACCCCGACACCCATCAATCCCCAGGGAGGTGTTTGGGACCATCAAGGATGAGCACAGTGGGACCAGGACAGATCCAGCTCTGTTTCCAGGGTAGGAGGGTGAGGCTGGTGCTGCCCCTGCCCTGCTCAGTGGAACCACACGTGATGCATCCCTTGTTCTGAGAAGAACAGGCTGGTACCTCCTCTGTGTGCTGATTTAATGGGGTTAAAGCTGACAGGAAGGCAAGCCTTGATCTTCATCTTCTTGATCATCTGCTGGGTGGGGAGAAGAGGCTGTGGTTGTCTGTGCTTGTTCCTCACCCATCCAGCTCCCATGGGGCATCTCAGCCCAGGCTGCCCCAGAACACCAAGTTTGCTGCTTGCCCTGTTTGTACACTGAATATCTGAAAAACTCCAGGTTCAGGGACCTTCTCCTCCCTCGTGTCTTCTTTAATTTCCTACAAACAGAAACCTCTTTGGTCTTTTGCTCCCTTGATTTCACATCAGTCCCTTTCCACCTTATTCCTTTAAAATCTTCTCAGTTCTGCTCTTATTGATCTGTTTATACCATAACCATATTTGGGCTCGGATTGGGGTTTTTTTGTTCCCTTGGCAACAGTGATCTTTGCCCACAGCAGCTCTTCCCTGTGGTGCATCTGTGGGTGATGCTTCAGGCAGCCCCATCCCCTCTCCACCTTCCTATGGGGTGTGAGTGATGCTGGGTAGCCAGGATGGTTCATCATAGAGCTCTAATGGTTTCTGCTTTGCTGCTAAAAGTCTCTAATTTAATGCATTTTAGGAGTTACTCACTTTAATTTTGTGACATTGCTGGCTTGTGGTCATGCTGGGACTGACTGGGGCAGGGAGGCCCTTTGTGCTGAGGCTCTTTTCATGAACAAAGTCTTTATTAAAAGCCCTTTAAGTGCTGCCCTTCTGCCACTCTTCTATATTTCGGTTTTTTCCTGTTATCCAGACTTCAAAGTTACCTGACCCTTTCTGTGCTCTGTGGCCCTACTAAGGGATGAGTTCCGGCAACATTTTCTTTAAAAAAAAAAAAAAAAATCAGTTTGTTATCCAGAAATCTCAAATTAGCAAACCTATTTTGAATTATTTTAGCTTTTCCCATGCTCTCGGTTTCCTTGGGGAGGAAGGGAAGTGTGACTAGCACTGAAGTGCGTCCGTCCTTGCCGTGTTTCCCACCCTTGGGAAGCAGGAAGATCCTGGAGCCTCTTTTCGTGACAATTCCTGCGTAATCAGGGCAGGACTCGCCCTCATCCCCACGAACCCACGGGCGGAGGGGATGGGAACCGTGTCTCATTTTCCTTCCGGAGTCCCCTCGTCCCCAGGCAGTGACAGCAGCACTTCCCAAGGAGTGGGGGCTCCCAGCACTGCTCCCTGCCACAGCCAGCTCTGCTCTGGGCTCTGCCAGCTCCCCGGTGCTGAGTGACATCTGGTCCGTGCCTCAGTTTCCTCACCTGTCATGTGGAGATGACTGCAGCTCTTCCAGGTGGGTTTGGATGCAGGGATGGGTTGGGGGCAGAGGCAGGAACTCAGCAGCTGCAAGGAGCAGAGGAGCAGAGGGGAAGGTGATGGTAACAACCTTTATTTTTGGCTTGGAGAGAAGAGCTGTGCCTCACCATTCCTCATCTTTGGGTGGTATAAATCTGTGTCTCCCTTGGTGCAGCCAGAGCTGGAAGTGATGCCCTGAGCACACTGGGGTTGGAGTCTCATGCTGCAAGTGCCTCCACCCATCCCCTGCACCTCCCCAGAAAGGCTGGGGAGGAGTTTTCACCTGAGATCAGCAGCAAGGAAAGGTGTTTGGGCTCTCAAAGAAACATTGAGTGGTTAATAATAATGATATTTAGCTGCTCCTACATACTAATTTTGGTCTGCAAGCCTCAAAGCATTGGGTAGAAGAGGCCACAATCAATAAAGAGTTATGTTTTCTAATTAAAACACGAGGAGGAAGGGGAAGATCCTGTGGGTCTTTACAGATGTCTTCACAATTGCTCACTTTTGTGTAGGAGATACTTTAAGGCTCAGGTAGCCACAATGACTCATGGGCCGGTCTAACCCAGCCTGATGCTCATGACTGCAGCAGATTGAGAGACTGATAAGAGCTGCCGGGTTCAGAAAAACCTTGGCTTGTGGGAGGAAGAAAATCTGCCTGAAAAACTGCATTCTTAGCAGCCTGCAAGGAAAGTGCAGAGTGCAGCTTGAAATGGGTTTGGATAGGAAAGTCCCTTTTCTGCCTTAGCCTGTTAAAGGATCTTCTAAAGCTGATACCTGCCATCTCCTTGTTTGTTTGCGGGTTTTTTCCCTCTTGATTTTTTTTCCCTTTTGATTTTTTTTTTCTCCTTGAAGTCTCCTTTCTAAGTCTGGTTGCTTTGTGGTCCCCCACACCCATGCCAGGACAGAGGCTGTGACCAGCACTGGCTGCTTCTGGAGGAGTTTGAGCTGAGATCTGGAGAAGCCCTCGAGGCACATCCCTGCTGCAGGGCAGGAGAGCCCAGGGATGAAGCACCCAGGGAAAAAAGGGTTAAAGTTCTTTGCATCTGCCAGCTCTTGTGGCATCAATCCATTTTTAGCTTGGTACCTGTAACTGAGTGATCAGCAGATTTTACAGACTGCCTTGCTGGGGCAGGAAATCACTTCTAGGCCAATACAACAACTTTGCAGGAAGTTTCTTGCTCATCTGAAGAGCAGAGTGCTGGTGAAGGCAAGAGGGCTGGGCAGTCACTGGTGGCCTGGAAACAAGAAATATTTCTACTGTAATGTAACACAGCAAGGAAAATATTTACCTAAAATTCTCCTGCAGCCAGTGCTTTGGAGAGCAGGAATTTTATCTTGAGCAGCAGTTGCTGTGTAGAGGATCCCAAAGGTCTTATCAAAGCAGGAGCTTGAGGTGAGGCTCCTGGTACAGTAAAACCAGTGAGTGAGACCCTTGGTTGTGTGAGCAAGGGGAGCAGCAAGTGACAGAAGAGATGTGATCTGCTATCTTCCTTTTAAAAAGGGAGTTCTTTCTCTTTTAAGATAAAAAATAAAATGTAATTACAAACACCTGTGATGTGTCTGGAGAAATGAGCAGGAAGTGACTGAAGAAAATCCCTGCCACAAGGACAGAAGGAGCAGAACCTGATTACTTTATCAAAGGCAGTGTAGGTGATGTGATCACTGTGGGAGAGCTTTCATCAGGAGAAGTCTCAGGGTCCTCAATCTCCTCGATCTACCTGGAAAAGGCACAGTTTCCTCTGTGTCAAAACTGCTTTTGGCTGAGCAGTACAACACACGCTGGTGCTATGCTGACAGGGAACCCCAAAAACCAATTCCAGGGGAGGAGGCAGGTTCTCCATCCCTCTGGGATGGGGGCTCAGCTTCCCAGGGTTGCCTGCCTTTGTAGAAGAAGGATTTAGCTAAAAGTGTTGAGCTGTTGGGTTGAGGATGGAGGTAGAAAACCAGGTGAAGTGGAGCTTGGTTATGTTCAGCTTGGTCAAGGGTATGATTTTTCTGGGTTGATGCTCTTGTAAAGCTGTGCTTCTGACATGGCTCAATGAGATAAAAGGGCAAGAGAGTCCCAAGAGAGAGAAGGATGGGCTTATCTCCATGGAGGAAAGCTTGCTCCTCTTCTTCTAGCAGGAGCTTGGGGTATGTGTTATGGGGTGAGCTGTTTACATACCTTGCTGCTTTAAATATTTACTGTTAGAGCTCTGGATATTCTTGTTATTCTTCAGTTGCTGTAATTTTCCATCTTTCTCTCCCCCTCTCAGTGCTTTAGGTGCACATGGGTGCAATATGACCCAGCTGGTTTTAATGAAAAGGAGCTCCTACTTCTGGCCCGGATATTTTATTTCACACTTCTCAGGGCTCGCCTCTCGGCCGCTTGATTTGCTAAACTTTTATTAGATCCAGGATGATAACCTTGCCTTTGCTTGGGAAACACAGAGTGACCCAGGGAGCTGGGACTGACCCAGGGAGCTGGGACTGACCCAGGGAGCTGGGACTGACCCAAACTGCCTCAAGCTCTTCTGCTGAAGTGCTTTGAGCTTCTTCACCACTCCACGAGATGAGCAGACGTCATTGTGACGTCATTCTCACGGTCCTTCAAGAAGGTTTTGTGGTTTTTTCTAGTGGTTTACTTCTTCTTGCCTCCTGTTGACCTCAAAAAAAGGGTCCCCATCACAGTATCACACCAATCCCTAAGTGACCACAGTTCAGAGAGTACCACCAAACTCCAAGCAGGGGCTGTGACGTTGAATCTTAGAAGATTTGCAAGGGGGTAGACTCTGAACATCAAAAAATGTGCTTGGTCCTTCCTCAGATTGCTTGTATTGCTCTTTGAAAATCTCCTTTACAATAAGGATTTTTAGGTTGTCTTTTTTAGTTCATTTTTCCCCCTGCTTTAAACCCATTCTACAACTTTGTGATGAGGGTGTAGTCAGGAAGTTTAATGGATTTTGTAAAAGTTTATCCAGGTTCTGTTCTTCCCGTGAGCGAGTCATCCACGATTTTTAACAAAGTGGGACTTTTTTCTCTCTCAATAACGAAGTTAATTATTGACAGCTACATTTTTACCTGCTGGAAACGGATTGCTGATGTGACCTGCATAAGATTGCTTGGGAGGAGAAAAATAAAGACACTTTCTTTCAAAAATCAATGCCAGTGACACGGGTCAGCCCTCTGTGGTGCTGTACAATGTGGCAGCTGCCACCACTCCCCGTGGTGGGGACAGCACGGACCTGGCACCTGGGTGCTGAGCTGAGTGTCACAGGAGCCACAGGCCCGTGGCCATTCCTGTTCTCCTCCAAGCCATCAGGAACAGCAGATGGTGTCCAGCCAGGATGGCACCAAGGAGCTTTACAGGCAGTGTATTGCTTGGAAAGGCGTTTTTGTTTGATGCAGAGAGATGCAGAGTTGTTCCTCCCCGCACTGCTCTGGTGATTACTGACACCACGAGGAGAGCAAAAAATGAAAGAGCTGAGCAGAGGAGAGGAAACCCACTGTACCTGCCTTAAAATATCATACTTCTGTTGCAAAGGTGTGTTCTCAAGATTATTTAGACAGTTCTCATGGTTTCAAGTAATGCCTTTCCTTGGACAGTATGGAAAACCTGGAGCATGTTGAGTCTGGGAAACTGGTGCTGTTGGTTTCATTTTCTGGTTCATGTAGACTCTGGGGGAGTCTGTGGTGTTTGCGGACTTTAAATGTGTGAAATTAAAAGGGTGACGTCTGTGGTGAAGCTCATACTTTCTGCAGTAACTGTACTACTGTTTTGCATAATTTTCCTTTATGCTTCACCCAAAGTGGACTAAAAGCCCAACCCATTCATTTTTCCTTTCCTGTTGATGTGCCTGGACACATTTCAGGGGGTATCATCACTTTAAAATGATGCTATTAAAACACAGGGCGGGGAGGATAGGTCAAGAGGGCAGGATTTGATTCAGCACCGGAAAGGGAGAAGCATCAGATAGCGAGATGCTCAACCTGAGAGGGTGTGAGAGGTGGGGAAGGGGCAGCAGTGTCACGGAAGGGGCTGGTGTCGATGCCAGAGCTGGCGTTTTCCTCGCTGGAGGGAACTGTGGCAGCATTGAGCGCTGGGCTCAACATCGGGGCAAGTTTTTCATCCCCCGCTGCTCCTGCAGCGATGATTTTCCAGAGCGGGCTACTCGGATTCGGCAGCGGTGGGTTAGCACAGTGCTGCTTTGATTTTGAGGAATTACAAAACGGAGCGTGGCCGAGTTCTCCCTTTCCAAACAAGGGTAAACGGAGAAGTGAAAGCCTCGTCAGTGCCGGAGAACATCGGGGCAGCGACCCACCCGTGCGGGGCTGGTTCCACCCTCCGTGGGGCAGCGCTGCTTCGTAGCCCAGGCTGCTCCCCCTCAGCGGGGCTCGGTGCCGAGGGGCACAGCAGGGCCGGGGGACGCGGACGGGCGGGCTGCCGGCCCAGCCCAGGGCTGCCCTTCACATCCTCGCCTCGGCCCGGGGCTGCCCCTCACACTCTCAGCCCGGGGCTGCCCCTCACACCCTCGCCTCGGCCCGGGGCTGCCCCTCACATCCTCGCCTCAGCCCGGGGCTGCCCCTCACATCCTCGCCTCGGCCCGGGGCTGCCCCTCACACTCTCAGCCCGGGGCTGCCCCTCACATCCTCGCCTCAGCCCGGGGCTGCCCCTCACATCCTCGCCTCAGCCCGGGGCTGCCCCTCACA
>VZRH01000292.1:0-12625 GCA_013397555.1 Urocynchramus pylzowi | reverse complement strand
TCCGCCATTCGCGCGGCCGCAGCGCGCACCGCCGAGCCGGGGGCAGCGCCCCGCGCCCCGCCATGGCCGACCCGGCCGTCAGCGCCCACCTGGAGGGCATCATCTCCGACTTCGAAGGTGGGTGGCCCCCGCGGGGGTTGGAAGGGGCACCCACGGAGGGAGCCCGGGTGGGAGCAGCCGCTTTTGGGGCTCAGCCGCTTTTGGGGCTCAGCCGGGAGCAGCCGCGGCGGAGCGGGTTGAGCTCGGCTCGGCTCCCCCCGGGCTCGGCTGCCGCAGTCCCCCCGCGGCGCTGGTGCCCCGGTGGTACTCGAGGGGGTCCTGGCCGAGGCTGGGGTGGCACCCCGCGGGTAGGGAGGGTTGGAAGGAGCGGGATGCCACAGGACAGACCCCAGGGCTGTCGGTGCCTTTTGTCCGGAGCGGCTGCGCCCGGTGCTATGTGCCAAGGCAGGGTCTTACGGGATGTTTCTCCTTTCCTGCCCTTCCCGAGTTGATTTATGTAGTTTTTTCAGCTGAAAACACCCGCCCGACCGGACTGAAAGTCTGAAAGAAAAGCTAGGCAGAGCCCCTTCTGTTGATTCCCAGCTTTGGGGTGCAGACACAGCCCTGGAGTAGCTGGGATGTGGACAAGATCCCAAGTTTCCCGAATCCCCGTAGCGGGAGCTGCCTGCCCTGGAGAGCTCTGCAGTCGTCCCGTGGCAGAGCTCCAGCGGCCCGCAGCGCTGACTGATGGAGGATCTGCGTGCAGCCCCTTTGGCTGCACCGGGACGGCTTCTCCCCCGTTCTTCTTGCCTGGTATTCTGCCTTTTTCAGGCAAGAAGATAAGCTAGCGGGGAGCGTGCTGCTGCCAGATGGGGCTGGGAGTGAGAGACGGGCAGAGGAGGGCTGGGGGGGTTGTGCCTGGAGCAGGCGTTGAGAGATCGGCTCGAGGGAGCTCATCTTCTTCCCGAGCAGAGTTTTGGAAGAGCAGCTCCATCCCTACGCACTCGCGCGTCCTGGCAGCGACCCAAGCGGAGCTTTGTGCAGCGGTTTCTAGAAGGAAAAAAAAAAAAAAATCCGACAAAAAACCCACAAGAAATAGCGGAGATGTTGGGGCCGCGGTGAAAGCTTATCCAGGGGCTGCGTGTGCACCGCTATAGGCTGAGCCTCCACCGCCTCCTGCAGAACCCAGCCTGACCTTCGGGAAGCGGAGCTCTGCTGTTTTTCCTGCTGGGGAGCCGAGGAAGCTCCGAGCGCAGGGGTTCCTCTTCCAGGTCAGGCAGGAAACGGGTGGCAAAGCTGGGGTCTCTGCAGTCCTTGCCGTGGGGTGTAGACACGGTCACCTCCTCTGTTTCCAGCCCGTGGGCTTTCTCCAGTGCAGCTGGCAGTGGAGGGCATAGCAGGAGGCTGAGGGAAGTCACGTCCCTCGGGAAGATTGGAACTAACAAGTGTTGGGACACCGAGAGTGACCCGAATCCGCCACCCCTTGGGGTTCAAGGGCGCCTTTGTGACTGTCCTTGAGCTTCCCCACCGGAGGGCTGCGAGCTGATGTAATTACCGCTTCCCTCTCGCTGCCCCAATTGCATTTAAATCTCTGAAGAATGAGTAATTCCCTACTCGGATACGATAAAGGCTCTGCTGTGGGCCCCGGGGCTGCCTGTTTGGGCTGTGTGTGTTCCTCGGTGGCACCGAGCTGGTATTGCCTTTATTTTCAGTCTATGGAGCACTTAACAGTTCCTGCCTGTGCAGAGGGAGAGGCTGGGGAAAGCTCCGTGTGTCTGAAGCCAAAAGGTCTGGCCTTGCCCTTGAGCAGGGATCTGGGCTACTGTTTCACAATTTAATTAGCTCTCAGCGTTGCACAGCAGCTTCCCAAAAAGCAGGCGATTAATCTGCAGCCCGTAGGGCAGCAGATGCAGTGTTCCCGTCCGCTGGGTGGGTACCTCACCCTGCAGCCCCTGGCCAAGCAGGAAAGATCTGCCAAAAATACCACGGAGCAGAAAGACCAGACCATCCAGAGCTCTCTTTGTTCCCTCCAGTCACACACTGCCTGCCCTCCCCAGTCACCCTGGCTGTTCCTGCCTGTTTTCCTCGCAGCATCCGTGCCAGTTTTCCTCCCAGCATCCCTGCCTGGTTTCTTGTCCCTGCTGTGTTGCAGCAGGCAGGGAGCTGCAGCCTTGGCTGTGGAGCTGCCAGCCTTGCTGAGCCTCAGGAGGATGCAGGGGCCCCTGGGGAGAGGGAGGCAGCACCAGGTACTTGATTCCAGTTTAATTTCCAGATCAAAGCAACGTTTGAGAAGAAAACAAAACACAGCAGAGTGTGTTCTTCCTCGTGCCCGATGCTGTGATGGGGATGCTCACAGTGCCCATCTTGCACTGTGACCAGCAGGTCCTGCAGGAGGGCACTAGAAAAGTCCAGGGGCTTCTGCCCCAGAGGAACTGTGGCTGTCCCATCCCTGGAAATGTTCAAGGTCAGGTTGGATGGGACTATCAGCAGCCTTGTTTAGTGGAAGGTGTTCTCTGCCCATGGCAGTGGGGTTGGAAATAGATGATTTGTAAGGTCTCTCCCAACCAAACCCATCCTATGATTCTAATCCCCCTTATTTGACTGACAAAAGCTTCCCTGTCTCTAATGGGGCAGAGCATCATTAGGTCTGTGGTTTGCCAGGATTTACAGAGCATAATAGCTCTGCCCCTGGGTTTATAGATTCTGGCAGGTTTTCAGGAGTGTGGCTGGTTCAGCCGTGGTTGCAGCAGTGCTTCCCAAGCTCACCTCTGCCTCTGAGGGGGCTGTGGGTCCCTCAGCTCCCCGGGGTCTCAGGCACAGAGAGGAGAGGAGGCTGCAGTGCTAAAATCAACCTGTGCAGTGTGGTAACAATCCCTGCACCCCAGAGCTCCCTGATCCAGCCAGGCTGGGTGATGTGGGAGTGTTGGTACTCCACTGAGCAGGGGGTGAGCTCCTGCTCACAGCTTTGGTTGGTTGGGATGCTGCACAAAGATAATCCCACAGCGTGGAACTCCTCTTCCTGCCAGAGGTGTGAAGCTTTGTGCACTCAGTTTCTGCTGCCTGGTAGTGAGATAGGAGAGATCTGCTCCGGTCCCTCATCCCAGGGTAACTGAGGTGTGTTTTTGCTGGCAGTTTCTGGTGGAGAGCACTGATGCCAAGCACTCCTTGCCTTTGCCACTGCTGTCAGTCAGCACCAGATTCGTTTCCCTGTAATGTTGAAACACACATTGTCACAGTGGGTGTAAACTGTGCCTGCTGGAAATGCTGAGCACGGCTGTGGGTGTGTGGAGAGGCAGGAGGGTTCCCAGGGGTTCTGTGTGGTGTCTGGGGGTACAGCTTGGTGGGGGCACAGGCTGGCAGCTTTGCTCTGGCAGAAGAGCATTTCTGTCATGAGACAGCATTTGTTGATGGCTCCTAATCCCTGATTTTCCCATTGCTCAGAGCCCAGCTCCCTTGGGGAGCATGTGCTGGCTGTGGGTGAGCCTTGGCAGTGCTGTGCAGCTGGGTGGGGAGCCTCCAGCCCTGCCAGGACATGACACTGCTGATCAGAAGGTTTCTCTGGCCATTTTATTTATTTACTGTTCCTTATTATTGCACACTTTTCAGACTTTTCTCCCACCACCCAGTGCAGGGTATTTTTAGTACCTCACCAGCAGACTTTGTCCCCGTGAGGTACAAACTCGTGCTAAGTTATGTCCCAGTCCCAGTGCCACCAAAAAACCATCACCCAGCTCATTTTCATGAGGGTGCTGCATTATAAATAGACTTTTCTACGTGCACAAAACTCACAGACTCACCCTTAAAATTTCCTGGAGCGAATGCCCGGGATGTCTGTGGGACACGTGGCCGTGCTGCATCCCCGGGCTGTGCAGGGCCGGCGTTCCTGCTGCCCCGGGGAGCAGCTGCAGCCGCGTGCTGCGCATGCTGCGACTCACCCCGGGCTAATATTAGCAGGAGCGTGCCAGCCTGGGTGATGTGCCTTGAATTCAGCAGGGTGGAAAGCCCTGGAGATGGGATGTGCCTTGTTTTTGTGTGAGTGCCTCGCTCAGGTCCAAGGTGTGTCCTCTAAGCTCAGCTCAAGGGTTTGCAGGATGAGCTCCAGCCCGGCTCGAGGCTGGGAGCTGAGCGTGTGACTAACGGTCCCTGGTGTGCCAGGGCTCAATGCCTGGAAAAGGAAATGCAAAAAGATCTTTCCGATTTCCATCTTGGATCATCCCAGCCCTGGGAGTGAAGCAAAGCTCCTCAATTGTTGGATTTCCTGGACTGGCCACAAAAAGTTGAACTGTGACTGGTCTCTTCTGGAGCTCTTCATGGCCAGCTCGGTGTGGGCACAGCCAGAGCTGCTCGCTGATGCAGCTGGTGCTCCAAGACAGCAAAGTCACCTCTGATACCCTCAAAGCTGGGCTTCACAGCCACTTCAGTGATCTCTCTCTTATTCCACATCTGTGTTTCTCTACCTGAGACAAAAGGATGGGCTGGATGGAAGCTTTCTGCCAAATCCTTCTGTGATGGAGAGGAAGGAGCCAGAGAAAGGTGCCTGTGGGAAGGGAAGTTTTGTGTCTTCCCCAGCAGAAGTTGTATCTTCCCCTGCAGAACTGGCCCTCGAGCCACAAAGTCAAAAATCTGCATCTGCCTGGCCACAGCAGTGGGTACCTGCTGTTGTGGGTTGGGTTTAAATGTAAATCTAAATCTTTGGGAATAAAAAGGTTGTGAAGGAGTGGGAAAGGGAAGAAGAGTTGATCTCTCTGTGCACATGACCTGGGCTCTGGGGATGGCCTCTGGCCCTGGTTAGGCTGTAGGATCATCCAGAGGTTGTTGTTTACACTCCTGTCGTGCAGGGTGGGCTGGGCTGTGTGTCCTTGGGGCCGGGCACCGAGCAGTGTCCCTGGCTCTGTGACAGCAGGGACATGAGCTCCTGTGGGACCAGCCCTGGGCTAAGTGAGCACAGACTGTGCTAACCATAAAGAGACCTTGCAGAGGAGCCTGGGTGGGAAGGCACAGGGAGGGGATGGTCTTTGCAGGGCAGCTGCTTTGGTTTTGCAAGCACAGTGCTGGTGCCTGGAGGTGAGTCAGGGGCTGCAGCACCATGCTGGCTCTTCCCAGTCTCTGGGGACTTGGGAGCACCTTTCCCTCAGTAAGGGACTCACCTGAAATGCTGCACTCTTTGCTCATTGCCTCTTGGTGGGTTAGGGCAGTGCAGTGAGCAGGAAGCACCTCTGGGACATGTTGGGTCAGGTCTGGTAGCTCTGAGTCACCATGGCTTTGGCTCTTGGCAGATACATGCCAGCAAACCTGGGGCTAAATTACTGCCAGGCATTAACCTGGCACCTCTGGGTGCCCCATGGCCTCACAGGGTGCTGGTTTAATTTCTGCTTTGCTACCCTTCCTTGCAGGGATCTGCTCAGCTCCTTTTCCAGGAGCCAGGACAGAGACAGCAGCCACGAAAACCTGGATGGGGACAGGTTGTAAACCCAAAGACAATAATGGAGACTTCAGAGCCCATAATTGCTCCAGATATTCACATTTCTGACTTTGATATTTAAGGCAGCATCTTTCTGCAAGAATATCCCAACTTCCCTGTCCCCTCCTGCTGCAGTGAACTCTGGCACCTCTTTGGTCTTTAGCAACAAGCCAAGTGACCCTAAATCCTGGTTAAACCTGTTTGAAGCCTGCAAAATGAGTCAGTGGGTCTGAGTTCAGTTCCTGCTGGGGCTGTGCCTGGTTGGTGGGGTCAGGGTCCCTCAGGGGAGCTCTTTGTGGGCTGTCATGCCCTTCACAGGGACGGGGTTGTGTCCTGGCCACCTCTCATTTCACACCTGCAGGGTATTGTTTGGTCCTGGCACCCCTCTGGTGGCACCAGCAGTTTGTACCCAGCTGCTGTGCTGGTGCCATGGTGGGGAGAGCCCTCCTGGGTGCAGGAGACCCCTCCTCACTTCCTTCCCTGCCACAAACAGTGCAGGTAGGGAGTAGCCCTTGGGCAAGAAGGGGTTTGCTGCTGGCTCCAAGTCATTCTGAAGAGCTCTCATCTCCTGATGGCTGTGACTCAGGCTTTTAGCCTGATTGCTTTTGTGAGGCTGCTGGGTGCAGCTCAGCCCTTGGCTCTCCTGAGGACACCTCTAGAGTGGTGGCAGTGTCCATCCAAGCTGGCCCCTGGTTGGTTTGTGTGCCAAAAGGGGAGATGCCAGGGGTGCTGTGTGACCCTGCATCCTCCCAGGGCAGTTTGGGGTGGGTGCCAGCCTCCTGCCCAGGTGAAGGCACAGTCAGTGCCAGCCAGCCTCCTGTGGATTGCAGGGCAGGGGACGTCATGCCATCAGTCTGCCACTATCCTCCTGGCAGCAGAGGTGGCAGTTTGGGACAAAAGCATCACAAAACTGTGCAGCCCCTTGCTAGGGTGAGGTGGGTGCTCTGCAGCCTCTCCCAGCCCTGGGGGTTGTGCTGAGGGCAGTGGCACTGGTCACTGCACTGGTTTGGGAGACAAGGAATGTGGTGAGGACTGGGGTTGGGACTCAGTCTTTCTTTCATGTTGGCCAGTGGAAGTAAAAATGCAGAGAAATGTGCAAAGGATGGATTTGATTTTAGTTGTCAAATCACGTTTCCTAGGGAGGAGGAGAGCTCTGCTCTCTGCCAGCCCTCAGGACGTTTGGACAACAGCTCTGCAGTGCTGGGTGTCCCCTCCAAGAGAGTCACCAGAGCTGGCTGCAGGGACAGCAGCAATCAGCAGGCAGTGCAGGCAGGAGTGGGCAGCACTGCAGGGGTGAAGGCTCCTGGGTCCCTCCTTTGCCCCTTTTATCAATTTACCCTTTTTCTGTAGCTTTTTAACCAGCACGTTGCAACACCACTCATCAAAGCATCTTCTCAAATGGAGACTTCACTGATTTAATCACCCAGTCCCTGGTCACCCACCTGAGTCACTCTCCATGTCCCTTGCTGGCCACTGGGACTCCTGCCACCTGGGGAT
Source organism: Urocynchramus pylzowi (assembly GCA_013397555.1). NCBI lineage: Eukaryota > Metazoa > Chordata > Aves > Passeriformes > Fringillidae > Urocynchramus > Urocynchramus pylzowi. The sequence continues at coordinate 5,688 of VZRH01000292.1, read as the reverse complement.
GGCATCTGTGGCACCAGCACGGGGCAGGCTGGGCTCTGCAAGACCATCTGCATCATACTTTTGTCTCTGGGTAATCGTTTCGAGCCATTTTAGAAATATTAGTGAACCAAACCAAATCTACAGCCCCATGGGAGGCACAGAAAAGATTTATTTCTCTCCTTCCTCCTCCCCCTGTGAAAGGAAGCTGGAGCACAGACCGGAGGCAGGAGCTGGAGTGAGCCCGTGGCAGAGGCAGTAATGCAATCTGCTGGGCTGGATACCCTGTGTTTTATGTAATTTTCTGTACAAGTATGAAATGAATATAAGGGATGTAAAATATACTGGTCTGATCTGGCAGCATTTTGCTGCGAGTTAATGGTTATATAAACCCAAGTGTAATAGAGAATCAAGCTAAAATCTTTTGAGAACTGCATTATAGGGACTGGAAAGCTGGGATTTTGTATTAATCTGAGTGTGGATTTTATTTTTTTTTCTATTCTTAGTCGTGACTTTGCTTTTGCATGTTCATTTCTGGGAAAGGAGCAGTTTGCTGCATCAGCCTTAGGCTGTTTTATACCTTGCTGTGAGTGAGAGAAATGCTGCTTTGATTGATGTCAGAGCCCTGAACTCGCATTTATCCCCAAATTTCCACCAGAACTCACCTCTTGGTACCATTTACACCATCCAGGAAGGCCCTGCATAGTGACAGCACGTTGCCAGCCTTTTCTTGTGCATGTGATTCGTGTCAGACCAGGCAGTCTGCTGCAACTTCCTTTGAAGACTGTCTGTGAAATCAGAGAAGGGATTTATTTGTGCATAAACTGTTCATAGCCTGACCCAGGATAGCGTGAGAGTCAGGGTACAACAGCAGAGTGTCACTAGATAGATAGATAGATAGATAGAGATTTATTTTATATATGTAGTGCAGCAAGGTTGGTTTATTGGTGAAGGAAAGGTGTGAGGCCTCCTGGCACAAGCACAGGGAGGGGCCCCAGCAACCCTTACTTCTCTTCTTTCTTTTGTTAGATCACCAGAAGCTTTGGGAAAGGTGCTTTTAAAATTTCCTGCCTTGGTTTCTGTGGATGTAAGAGGAGATCTGAGTTTCTCAGGCTGTTTTGAAGCTGTGTGTACTCACAAAAAGCTTGTGCAGCATCGCTTGCTGCCTGCTCTGCCAGGGATTTTCCATCTCAGAGCCATGATTCTGACCCCACTGAGGAGTCCAGGGGAGCTGGGAGCACCTTGTTGTTGAGGATGGGGTAGAGATATCCTGCTGTGGCCCTGCAGCAGGGGTGCAGCTCCCTTCCCTTTCTGCTGTGGGACCTTTAGGTTTAATACCAGTGGAAATACCCTATAGGTACATGCAGAACACCCTACTTGCCTCCAAAACTGAGCCTTCAGTTCACTCCAGTGCACCCATCTCTGCTGTGGGTGGTGGCAGCTCTTCTGTGGCATCACTCAGGGGAGCTTTGCATAAGCCAGACTCAGGTGGCCCTGTGGGCAAACACTCCTTGCTCTCAGCCTGGGCCAGAAAAGCACCACGAGCACCCTGCTGCCTGCGACAGGGCTCTGGGAAGCTTTAGGGCCGTGAGCAGTGAATGCTGTGTTGAGTTTCCAAGGGTTCCTTGAAAGATGAGAGCTGCAGCCTCCCCCCTTTCCTGCCTGGGAACAGGAGGTGACCATCTGGTAGCAGTTTAGAGCGAGCCCTGGCTCTCAAACGGTGCCATTGTGTGCTGGGAAATAACGGGGCGCCGCCTGCCCCGGCCCCATAAGGCTCTGATGTGTCCAAAAACCCAAGGAAAGCTCTCTGTGCTTAAGCAAGCAAGCAAATGTAACCCCTGGGTTACAGAGACCACTTGAGGGGCACAGGATGTTTAATGGGAAGCAGTTGGGGGCTGTGGCTGTGACAGAGCTGGAGGCTCCGGCTGGGAAGCAGGTCCCGGAGGAGCCAGCATCCCTTGCTGTTTATTTTGGTCTCCTCCTGAGCTCTGTGCATAGATGTTTCCTTGTAAAAAGCCTTCCCTGGCCTGTTGGTGGGATATTCTGTTTAAGAAGGGAGGAGAGGAGGAGCAGATGTTGCAAACCCCTGGAAAATGCAATAGTGGGGACAACCCTGCAGCGAGGCCAGCCCAGGCCCTGCTCAGGGCAGGGACATCGTGTTTAGGGCTGTCAGGGATAGGAGGGGACCTGGAGCCCTTGGGGACACAGAGAATTAGCCACAACTGCCCATGTGGGACCCTGGCAAGGTGGATGGGAGCAGGGTGTGGGGCCCTAGAGCCTTGCCTTGCCTTCAGCTGCTGTTTTTGTGAGGAATACAGTGAGGAATACAGACACTTCCCTGCAGGAAGCTGGGAGGAGGGTCATCTGGAGCAGAGGCTGTTTACTTTCCTTTCCTGGCTTTGGGCAGGACACACTATTTATAAGTTTTTTCTCTTTTTTTGAGAGCTGTTGTGCTTCCTGAGGTCCTTCTCTCTTCTCATGCTAGGAGGAGAGAGGCAGTGCTGAGCTCCAGCCATGCTCGGTGCCTCAGGGCCAGCGTTGCTGAAGGTGACATTCCCGGGGATCATCGTGTTCATAGCAGTGGGGCTCTGTCTCAGAGGTGGAAACACAAACCCTTGTGGTCACAGTCCTTCTCCTGTCTCATTTCTGGGATGTCTGACCTTCTCCAGACCACAGTGAATTTGTGAAATATGCCAGTAGGACAAGCTGGGTACTGAAATCCCTGTGAAGCCATGAGATGGTCACCCCATCCTGTAGAGCCAGGGGTGAGGAAGCTCCTGGGTTGTCCCCTAGGCAGGTCAGTGACCCTGCTGGGGAGGGAATGCCTCTGGGACCTGGAGCTCCTCATGATTTTGCTGTCAGAAACTGTGCTGAGCCATTTCTGCCCCTCTCTGGGGTGAAGGTTCCTTGCCCAGGCCCTCAGCCCCTTCCTGCCTGTTGGCACAGCAGCAGAAGGGAGGATTTATCTGGAGGGCTTGGTTGTCCTGGGACTGTAATCGTGGTTCTGCAGCTCTGCCTGGGGCTTTTGGAACCCCTTTGTGTCTGGGCTTTGACCTTTTTCTCTTTTCTGCAACAGGGCCCAGAAGGACCTGGAAAAAAGCCATTTTTGGGTGTTGTAATTCAGTCCAGCCCTTTGATAAGGACAGGGGCTGGCTGTGCTCCAGAGAGACCACATGGGTGGCATTGGGAAGGTTTACCCTGGGCTTGGGGCACTTTGTGGGGTTTTAAGTCAAAAGAAAGGGGCCATGTAGGTCAGCATTGCAATGGGGTTACTCACCATGTCTTTGGGAAGGGGCAGCAGGGCTCGGAGGAGTGGAGATGATGGATGTGGCTCATGTGAGCAGCCCTTGGAGGTCAGCAGGGCTGTTTGCATCCAGAGCTCATTAGAAGGTCAGAAAGAAATCCCCAAACCATTTGGTAGTGAGGGATCTCCAGGGCAGTGTTCATTAAGGAAAGACACTCGTCAGCATTTCCTTTGCTGCCGGGTTCCTTGAGAGCATTTACCCTGTTCCTCAAGACACGTCTCTCAGGAGGTTAGAGAGCTGCTTGTTGAAGGGAAGAGGTGGAGACTGAGCTGGCTGGAGGAGTGACAGGCAGGTTTGAAGAGCCTGGTGTGGTCAGAAGTGTGATTCCACCCCTCAGGGTGCCGTGTCCTCTGCTGCTCTTGCCCACCCAGCTGTGCTCAAGGCCAGGCAAGGGCTCCCCGTCGGGTCGTCCCTTCCGCTCTCTTTGTTTCCAGCAAAATGCAAGCTGGGCTTGGCTGCTGCATTGTTCTAAACGTGGGGGTTTTGGGAAAAAAAAAAACCAGCAGCTAAAATGTTAGTTTCTGGATAAAGTGTGTGATGGAGAAGGGAAACTGTAGAAAATCCGTGCTGGAGGGTCAGAGCTCCAGCTTAGGGTTGGAGACCTGAGAGTTTGAACATGTTGAAAGAACTTTCCAGTGTGGGGCTTTTTTTGAATTAATTATTCTGGGATGCTGAGAGCTGTGACTTGGACACAGACCTGCAGTGCATGAGCTGTGCCAAGTGCAGACTGCAGGGCAGAGACTGCTGCAGGGAGCTGTCACCCCTGTGAGAAGGTGATGGCATGGCTGGAGAGCTCCACGGAAGTCAGAAACCAGATAAATCTGAGAAAAAAAACATTTTTAGTTTTCTTTATTGCCTCCCTCCTTTCTTCTACCAATGTCTGAATATTTCTGAGATGCAAGACAGACCATTTTGTCACGAGGTGCCCTTCGTAGGACCCTTCCTGGGTTTTCAGGGGGTGAGTGTTGTGCTTTGGTGCTTTCCTCTCCCCACGTCAGTGCTGCCTGGAGGAAGAGCCCAGCCCCAGCTGAGCACAGCCACCTTTCAGGGAATGTAGAGAGTGATGAGGTCACCCCTGAGTCTCCTTTTCTCCAGACTGAACACCCCCAGTTCCCTCAGCTGTTCCTCACAGGGTTTGTGTTCCCAGCCCCTCTCCAGCCTCATGTCTTGTGGAATCTCAAGGTCTTTAAAGGCTGAATCTCACTGCTACTATTCTGCTGATGTGAAGGACTGGTGGACTCATTGCTGATGCTTGTGCTGGCCACTAGCAGAGTGGCTGTCACCACTCCAAGGGTGTCACCACACCAGCTCAGCCTTACCTCATGGAGGCTCCTTTGGGATCCCTAGGCTGTGCCTTATCCTGCGCTGACCCTGTGCCTGCCTGGGGGTTCTGGGGGGATCAGAGAGTATTTACAGGGTATTCAGTCTTTGGTTCATGTGATCTCTAGGTTTTATTTTAATGATATGAGCTTCTGTGGTTGCCACCTTTAGTTTTTTTGCTGCACTTGTATGGATTTGGTGCTCTCCTGGGATTCTTTTCCTGTTCCCAATTTGGATTTTGCTGGCAGTGCTCATAGGAAAGCCTGTGTTTATCTGTGCATCCTTTGGATGGGAGAGGGAAAGCGAGGTGTTGGAAGCTGGATCTCTGTCTCCCCCCAAATCCAGTTCCCTGCTCTGCTCTGCCAGACCATGGTGGGACGCTCTGCTCCCCTCTGAGTGTGGGATGGAGGCAGTGTGGGGCTGCTTTCTGCTCTGGGGCTGAATTTCCTGTCCCTGATTTGTTTTATTACTGGGTTTTTAACTTGACTGAAGAAAGGTTTTTAACTTGTCTGACGGGCCTTTACTCCCCAGCTGCTTAAATGGATTGTGAGTCCTGGGATGAAGGAGCAGACATGGAGTTAGGAGCCTTGTGCAGTGTCTGCAAACACCTCTGGAGACACTCAGGTGGATGCTAACTAAATCCTGAACTGCTTTTCGTGTTTTTCAGCTCTGAAAAGATCCTTTGAGGTCGAGGAGGTAGATCAGTCTTCAAATTCCTCCACGCCACAAAGACGGGCCCCGAACACCCTCCTCAGGTCCACCGTGTCCAGCTCCACGCAGAAGTTTCAGGAACTCGGCGCCAGGAATTCGGAGCCATCCGCGCGCCATGCCGAGCCCCCAGCCCAAAGGTCCCCCAAGCCCCCTCTGAGGAGAGTGGAGCTCTCTGGACCCAAACTGCCCGAGCCGGTGTCCAGAAGAACAGAAATCTCCATTGACATCTCATCCAAGCAGGTGGAGAACTCCACCTCGGGCTTGTCGCGGTTCGGGCTCAAGCGAGCCGATGTGGGCCACAACCCCCCCGAGCCCACGGCCAGGAGGACTGAGATCACCCTGGGCAAGCCCCAGGAGCCGGGGCTGCGGAGGGCCG
>VZRH01000248.1:28463-56211 GCA_013397555.1 Urocynchramus pylzowi | reverse complement strand
GGGGAGAACGAGGCCGAGAGCCGGCAGGGCCCGGCGGAGCGCGACGGGGACGCGGCCCCGCTCAACCTGTTGGACACTTGCGGCGTGTGCGGACAGCCTATCCAGAGCCGGCGGCCCAAGCTGCTGCCCTGCCTGCACTCGGTGTGCCAGCGCTGCCTGCCGCAGCCGGACCGGTACCTCATGCTGCCCCCCGTCCTGACCCCCGCGGCCGCCGCCGCCCTCAAGGAACCGCCGCCCGCGGCGCCTCCCTCCTCACCCGTCTCTTCGCAAGCCTCATCCCTGCACTGCACGCCCAGTAAGTGTCCCTTCTTGCCCGTACCCCCCTTGCCCCTGCCTGGGGGTGCTGCCCGCTCCAACCCGAGGCCTGTGGGCCGCGTTTGGGGGACGGGGAGCCGTCGGGACCGGGTGCCATGGGCGGGGTGCGGGTGCCCGGCCGCGGAGCTGCCGGGGCACGGAGCTGTCGGGACGGGAGCTGCTCGCCAGCGCCAAGGCTGGCGGCGGGGTTGTGCTTTGGCTTGGCTTGTTTTAATCGTTATTTTTTAAATTTCCCACCTCGGAGGGAAGGCAGAGCTACTGTGCTTTCCCAGGACCTCTGTGTGCGGATGGAGAGGGGCGGTGAGAGCCGGCCTCCCGCTCCGGGCCGTGGGTGCGGGGCCGGGCAGCCGTTATCGGCGGAGCCGGGAGGCTTTGGCCTCTGGCCGGCGGAAAACCTGAACACGGGCAGATAACAAGGCACAAAAACGTAGCGAGAGGACAGACTCTTTCTGAGCGGTGTTCGGAGCGTGGAGCGCGGCCGGAGGCCAGTCCTGCAGGTGTCATCCGCCGTGCGCGGCGTTCGGCCGGGAGCGACCCCGCGCCTGGGCGGGGACCGGGGCGGCCGAGCTGTAATAACAACGCTTGTCCGGGCCGTGGGCAGCCGGGACGGCTCTGCTGATGCATTCATGCACCACTTACTTGCTAATTGCCGCGCCGAAGGGAGAATGCCGCGAGGAAGTTTTTGTTAAGCTCATGTACTGACACAGTAGCCTCTGTTCAGTGTGTTTGGAAAGTACATGTCGCTGTAGAAGGAATAAACTCCTTCGGTTTGAAACTACTTTCCTAATGTTTTTTTGATATTTTTTTTTTCCCTAGCCCTCTTAGGCTAGGTCTAATGGATCACTTGGTTTTGTTAAAGGCAATTTCGTCTTAGAAAAAAGTGCATACAAGCATCCTGTTGTGGAAGCTGGTCAAGGTCTTGGAAAAACTTGTATAGAAAAGAGGAAGTATGATGGAAATTGAGCTAATCCATAGGTATTTGTGGAGGTTGTACTTGTTGGAATGTGTAGCGGGACTCAAGTGAAAAGTAGTAGCTCCAGGTTGACATTCTTAAGTCCTTTAAGTGGACTTAGGAAAACTTCATCCTGCCAGAGTTCTGACCAAAGATTACCGCTCGAATATGTGAAGTGTTTGCAGCCATTGGTAAAGGAAACACCCTCTTCAGAGAAAGAAATACTTGGAACAGCTAGAGATTTGCTTCAGCACATCTGAGAAACTCACAAGTATGTTAACAGGATATGCTGAGCTTCTTCATCTATGTGAATGTCTGTGTTAGTATATTCATTCACTCTTTAATTTTAGCATGTTAAGTATGTCGTAGCCAGACTGCCTAATCAAAAGTTACGGAGTGGGAAAATCTGGGAGACCCAAAGTCTATATACTTAAGCTTGATTGATTCAGGGCGTGTTATTGCTCATATGTCTAAGTGGGAAATTCTGCATGGGAGGAACAGAAAAACACAGACTCTGGAGTATGATGAGATATTTCAAGATGAAATACTTGGAAATAGGAAAGAGGACACAGATACTCAAGCTCAGGAGTTTGCAAGGTAGTGTAAGAGTTCATCATTGTCTTCTGAGATTTGAGGTCATGAACAATACAGATCCCTTCCCAGATGTTCTGTATAAATATAGCAGAAATAGGGATCTGTAGCTGAATGAGAAATGAGATGCATAATAAGAATTAAAAGATTAGTGCTGTTCAAACATCTGCTTGATAATGAATCACAGCATCAGTAAGCTTGTAGCTGTGTTCCCTCCTTTTGGTTGTGAGTTGGTTCTGTATGAATGATTGTACAGTTACTCCTCCTCATTCTACAGATTTGTAGATACTGTATTTTTGGTGACGATTATTTTTACCCTTTTGACTTTTCTCCCAAACTACTTTCATGCTTCCATACTAGAGTTCATTGTCCACTTGGAAGAAGAAACTCACACTCACCTTGAGTGTGAGTTTATACCCTTTATATCTTTACTTTTATAGCTTTACTTTTTGTGTGTTTGCCCTGGTTAAAATGACAGAAGCTGTGTATTAGCTAGCTATGGCCAAACTTGGTGAAGTGCCTTGTCTACTTTCTGTTTTCCAACTGGTACAAAAAACCCTGTGAATTTGAAGTTAGGATTGGGAAAAAACGCACTGTTATTGTCCAAAACTGATTATATAGAGGAAGTCTGTTATTCTGGAGGCTGGCTGGAGGAGTTCTTAAATTCTCACAAGATGGTAGGAAGGACCAAATTGGTGCAAAACTGTCACCTCTTCTAGTAATATGTCGTGCAAAATGCTTCTGAGGAATGACATGAAGAAATGAACAGAACAGTATAATCTTAAAAAGCTGGATAACAAATGACTCTTCTGATGTAAATTATGAAATTACTGTGACTAAACTGAAGAAATAAGCATCAAGGAAGCTGTTTGGCTGGAAGGAACACAATGGAATTGCAAACTATGAAATTGTCCTGAGAGATAAGCAGACAGGCTGCTTATGTGCCTATGCTGAGTGCTTGAGTTGCACAAAAAGAAGCTTGAATAAAGATTGGTAGAATGGAATCTGTCTTGAACAAAGAGAGGATGTGATTTGAAAAGTGCTTCACCAAACCAGCCTTGTGTGTTGTATGAGTACTGAAATTAGCTGAGAAACAGTAGCTGAAGAGGTTGAGCTTCAGGTATAATCTGGAGACACTTTTTGTCTTCATCAGACTGTTTCCAAGAGGAAACATTTGTTCACTTCGCTGGAATAAAGTGTGCCTTCAACTTCCAACATACAGACGAGTTTATTTGTTGGCTCTATTTCTGTGAAGATTCTAACAACTAATTAAGGAGCTGTGAAGGAAAAGACTTCAAGCTTTAAGTGAATTAAGAATTCTGGATTTGCTCACTTGAATACAAGATTCAACATGGATGACAGCAGACAAGTGGCAAGACATACAGAGAGTTTCGTGTGATAAATGTTGAGTATTATTCCTCTTGCAAAGGCAAACTGGTGGAGAGGCCAGTTGGCATGGATAGATACATTCTATATTACCACATTCACTCAGTTTTGAAGTAGAATAGCTTCTGTAGAAAAGAAAACCTGGAGTTTCTGATTTCTCTACCATTCCTGAAGCTGGTGGTGTTGTAGAATAATCTGTGTGTCAGACACCAGTGGTTTTAGCTCTGGAGGGTTCACTGCTTTCTGAATGTTCAGGGGTAATTTATTTGCTATAGGTGATAATTTTGGTGTTGCATTGCCAAAAAAAATGGATTGTCAGACAGAGCATTATGGAGTGCAGGGAGTGCTGCAAGAGCAGCTCTGTAAATGTGACACTTGCTTGTGAGCAAGTGTCTACAGCCATCTCTGCTAACTGTTTGGCTAAGTTCATGTGGCTTTTCTTTTTGTTTCTCAAATGGCCATTATTTACTGTCCAGTTGTATGAGTTACAACTGGAGCATACACAAAAAATGCTGCTATTAGAAGTCTGCCAACTGCCCAGATTTTGTCTGGGGCTGCACTTCAGTGAGTGAGAGGTAGTCTGTACTTAAAGGGTAGTGTTTGGAATGTGCAGACCCTCATAGTACTCTTGTGGAATTTTCAAATGTGAAATAGGTACGTGAAAGCTGCGAAGTTAGAAATTGAAATTCTATCCCTTCTCAAAACTTTTCAAGTTGCAATTAGCCTTGTTTGTTCTTTGTCATAAATCTGTACACGAAATAGTCTTGGAACTGGTGCAGGGAAATACTTGTGAATGGAGAGGCGTAGCAAAGTTTTATGCAGGTTTCATCGTGAAATCTTGCTAGTGTCAATGCCAAAATAGTAGAGGGAAGCTTTTTTTTCCTGTAACTCTTCTCTAGCAAACCAGCTAGCAAACAAATTTATATGAAGCTGTTAGAAGCATATCATGTTTGGACAATCCCATGATCTAAGTTATTGGAGTGTCTAGACTAACATTTCAAATATGTTCAATACATGCTGTTAATTAAGGATAAATACTTCAGTTACTAAACAAGGACTGAGGTTTTCATGTTTCAGGTTATGACTTCCCAGAAATATTTACTTGGCAGTACAGTTTGAAGTTCTCTAATGATGCAATGAAGACCTTACCCTTGACATCCCCTCAGATATGTGTGTGGCATCTGCCTTTTTATGATGTCCCACAGGCAGTCCTTCTACAGATAGGCTCAAATGCCTTCAGCTTCTCATCTGATCTTTGTATCTGGACTTTCTGGTGTCATCACTTCATTTGACCTTGAAAATACAGCTTTTGACATCAACTTAAATTTTGTTACTTGTTTCTTCAGTTACTTCCCTCCTTTAGGTGGATAATGATTGGGATCCTTATTACTTGTTTTGAAGGATATAATAGCTTCATTTGAGGTTTCTTATGGTGAAGTTCAATTTTTCTTCCATGTCTTGGTAGTCTAAGAAGACTTAAGATTATTTTTCTATATCTGCTGCTACAAATGATTATTTCCATTTCATCCTTGGTATTGCCACTTGCTTAATGTGAATTCTCTCTGTCTTTGCCATTACAAAAAGCCCATGTTTTATTTGTGTGGCTATACACTCACATTTTCAGGCATGGTTGCATCGGTGCATCCTTTTCACAAGGATCATCTTGTTTCTGCTGTGGTGCATCAAGAAATGAATTGTTTAACCTCCAACATAAGGAGATTTGGGAGTACTAATATTTAGAAATAGTGTATGTTATAGGAATATGTATAGGAAAGACATGTCTAGTGTTAATTCTGTTTTGTATTTGTACTTGCTTTGAATTGAAAATTCCCAGAGCCCCAGAGATTGCATATGTGAAATGAATTTAGCAGGGTTACAGGTGAAATACAATATTATTGTTTTGATAGCCTGTAATGGATGAATCTCTTAGTTAAAAAAAAAAACAAACCAACTAGTAAAAGCTTAAAATATTAATGTAAGTATTAATGAATAGAAAAAGTTCTTAGTTTTCTAGTTATAATACCCTTCTTTTAGAGAAAAGTGTACTCTCAAGATATATACAATGGGATATGATACTTACTGTACAAGTGTAATTTGAAGTAGGGGTGTATTTGCCAAAAGTTACTGCTTTCTCTTCTACCAGGAATTCCATAAAAGTCTGGAGGCATGCCTATGCAGCCTTTATTAAGGCAGGCAACTGCATGTTGTGGAAATTAGCTTGAATCATGCTTGCTCTGATATATGATTAATGTGAGTATGTAATAGATGTTTATTGTTTTATGTATGCAGAATAGTATTTCTAGGGTAGTTTGGATGCATTTATGTTCTTGCTTCTTTCACCCATAGAAAGTGGGAGATTGAAAAGCTGAAGCCATCAGGAACATCAGATGAGTGTTAAAACAACTGCAGTTGGCAAGTTCATTCCAGATGGAAGCCTTAGAGAGATTAGGCTGTACAAGTTATTAAAATAGGTGTATCATTGTGTGAAACTTCTTTTCAGACAAAGATTTCTATCCTTAGAGGCCAACCTAGCTCTGTTTCAATATAAAATCAGCATATTATGTTTCTGGTAAGCAATTAGTAGTTTTAGCAGTGGAAAGGAATTCTAGATCATAAGGTGAAAGGATCATAAGGAAAGCAAATATATACTAATGTATTAAAAATTCTCAGGTGTGTCTAATTGGAAATGTATTGGGTTGTTTTAATGCTTATAGTAGGGATATCTTAAGAAAATGTCTTGTCTGAAGAGCAAGGGGAAATAGTGGTGCATATGTTCATGAAGAGGCAAGTGGAAGAATGTTTTTGTGGGCTAGTTTATTCCTAGGAAAAACGTCCTAAAGAGCTACTCAATTATGCAGCAGGTTTTGAACTTGGTCTGCTGAATTCCAGGAGTGCTACAAAGTGGCCACACTGTCTCAACCCAGTTTGTTAACTTCAACCCAGTTTGTTAAATCTGAGAAAGAAATTTTGTTGAAACTCTTGATTCTGAATGTAGTGTTATTAAAGAAACTTGTCTTTTGTACAGGTAAATCCTTATGCCAGTATTGCATGTGTTTGCTGAGGTGCTGTAGGAGGAATTTCCATATTATTTAGTGGAATTTCCCAGTAACAGTAAACTTGTAAAGCTGGTATTTTGCCTGTTGCATCTAATCAAAAAACAAGCCAGGGGAAAACCAAAAGGAACTTTAGGTGAATTCTAAATAGGACTGTATCTCAGGATGAGTAACTGACTAGATGAAAAAATCCATTATTTCTGAAATTGGAAATTTCAGCTTTTAAAAGGTTTTTGCAGTAAAATGAAATACTTTAATACAGTAGTGCAGTGGTTTGAACTTGGATGGATGCCAGATGCCCACCAAAGCTGCTCAGTCACTCCCCTTCACAACAGGAAAGCAGAGAGAAAATGTAGCAAAAGGCTTGTGGGACAAGATAAGGACGTGGGAATCACTCCCCAATTATCATCATGGGCAGAACACACTCAGTTTGGGAAAATTATTGAATTTATGATCAATCATAATCTGAGTAGGACGATGAGAAGTAAAACCAAACTTCATAAAAACCTTTCCCCCACCCCTCCCTCATTCCCAGGCTTAACTTTGTGCCCGATTCACTACCTCCTCCCTGCTCAGTGGCTCAGGGAGACAGGAATGGGGGTTGTGGTCACTTTGTCACATGATGTTCCTGCTGCTCCACTGTGGGGTCCCTCTGATGGGAGATGGCTTTCCACAAACTTGTCCAGTGTGAATGCTTCCCACGGGCTGCAGTTGTTCACGCCCGGCTCCAGCGTGGGTCGTTTCCGTGGGGTGCAGTCCTTCAGGAGCAGACTGCTCCAGTGGGGGTCCCCAGGGGGTCACAAGCCCTGCCAGCAAACCTGCTCCAGTGTGGGCTCCTCTCTCCACAGCCTTCCCATGGGGTCACAGCCTCCCTCAGGCATCCACCTGCTCCAGCACAGGGTTCTCCATGGGCTGAAGATGGGGATCTGCTCCACATGGTCTCAATAACACTGGTCAGGCAGGGTTCTTCAGGTGCATACAGCCTGAAGTGTGGGTTGTGGGCCAGTGCAGATGATCTCACTCAACTGTTACTAGTATCAAAATCTTCTATTGGACTAATGTTTGAGATTTAACTTTTATGTGCATCAGTTTTCTGATGCATTCTTTTTTTCTTTGGCAAATTTAAAGGTCACAGAAAAAATGTTTTCAGAGAAAAATTCCAGCGATGCTTTTAAAATCTACCTCAGCAATTAGGTAGCTATGGAGTTGTGTATGTTTAATGTAGGTACTTGCAGTTCAAATGTGCTTTGAAGGTCTCAGTGCCATAGTTGAACTGACCAAATTATCTACTTTTTTATCTACTGGCCAGAGAGTATGTGTAAAACCATACATCTTTACCATCAAAGAAAGCATGAAGCAGTTGTGTAAAGTAAGTAAGAAAATTGCACAATTTTTAACAGGAAACAATCTTGTAAAATCAGCTGTGAAACTGAAGGCTGAGCCAAGGAATGTCCCTAATTACTTGATACTGTGTCTCCAGTGATTCAAGTAAATGCTTATTTGAAGCTTTTATGTGGGACAAAATTGCATATTACCTTACATACATTACTAACATGATAGAGGGCTGGTGTTGAACAAGGTTTCTAGTTATTTTTGAAGTTTATCAGTGGGCTATGGGAAGAGGATGACAGTAAGCAAGGCTCAGCTCTTTGAACTGCACTCATGGGCTTTGAGGGCCCTTGTTTGTAACGTGGGTTTGGGTCATGGAGACATCCTCATTTCAAAAAAGAAATCTGCAACTCTGGTGCTAAATCCTCTGTAAATGGGAGTACATGGACAGGGGAACTAAGCCATTTGCCTTCTGAATGTAGAAAGATTTCTGCTTCTGATTAATAACTAAGTTGCCACAGGCAAATTTCGATTAAAATGGAGAGTTTCCCTTTCAACTGTAGTCCCTCAAGTGAATGTAGTTTGAATTTGAATAAAACAAGACCGTAGTGCAAATACCCTTTGAACTAAAATGATTGTCTAATTTGAAAAGTGACTGTATAATTTTCCCAATGAGCTAACGCATCTGTCTGGACTGTAGCTCATAAAAAAGAAACAGGGCTATTTTAACATACATACTGATTTAGACCCCCCCCTGTATTTTCTAGGATGTCTACATGAGGTTAGAAGGCATTTAATAAAACTTAGTTGGTTGGCTTCATTTGTTTCTAGGCATGTGCTCTGGAGTCTGAGTGTGGTTAGGGATGTGTGGAGCTGAAGTTTGTTGAACTGATGCTCTACTGCAGCCCTCACACAAGTTCATGTTGTGAACCTGCTGTGTCAGGGTACTTGTAACACTGATGCTCTTAGGGGAGGGAATGCTGGCAGCTGCACAGGGAATGAGTAGGTGGAAAGAAAGAGGGAGAGAGCTGCAGCACTGCTGGGACTGGAGAATGAGACATTTTAAAGTGGGAGCAAGGTTCTAATTTTAAATGCAAGGTGCAGTGCCTTGACAAAACAGCCCAGCACCAACAAGTCTGTTACTAGAAATAAGCAGTATGCAAAATTGTCCTGAACAGCAGAAGTGTGAATTGAAACACATTTTTTTTTTTCTATCGTGGACTTTGCTTTAAAATGAGTAAACTAGTTGCTGAAATAATGTAGGAGTGTAAATTACATGCCCTTTTTGCCAGTTGGTTTAAGAAGGGGTAGCAGCTTTGAATCTTCTTTGCCTTTGGAAAAACTTTGATGATTTGTAACTATTGTTTCAACAGTTTTCAAGTAAAAGTTGGAATTCATAGCATTGCCCAGCTGACAGTAGAACAGAGCACCATTTTAGTCTGAGGATAGTGGAACAGAACAGCACAGCCTTGCAGAAATAGAGCAAGGATGTAACTTAGGCAAACAGAAGTCATGCAAAAGGCAAGCAGGATGCCAGCTCAGCTCTGCAAGGCTGACAAAGCAGAAGATACAGAAAACAATGATATTGTGCTTACTCAAAAATGGGAGTCGAGGAACAGCCACCTCAAAAGGACACTGGACATTGAGGACCGCTGAAAAAGACCCCCAAAGAACCCTGTAAGAACTCCCAGTGAGGGGTGTGACTGTGTCAAAGTAATACATACACATCAAGTAAAGGGGGGTAGCTAATGAGTGTGTAATCAGTGTGTATGATGAAAACCTGTTTACTCAGGGCACTCGATTAGAGGAGGGATCCTCCAAGGGACCAGTGCACTGCAATAGAGTGTCTGCTTTCTAATACTTAAAACTTGTTAGATAGTTTCTGTCTGGCTGATTTCAGTATCACAGCCCCAAAGTGATAAATTAGGGTAGCAGGCAACTCATCAGTTGGACACTGAGATAAAGACAATCTGCTTAGCAGACAAGCTTTGTTGAATGAATGTAGAGCTGTGTAATGACAAGTAGTGTCCCATAGCAGGACCTCAGCAATGGCTAAATGTCTGGGAACTTGGAAACCCTGGAGGTATCATATGTCTGGATTATATTTATCTTTTTGTGTGTTTACAGATTCCTACCTTTTCTTGCTTAAGCAGTTGGTTTTCAGCACTCAATAGTTCTATTCCTTATTTGCTTTTGTCTTGTTTAGGGGCCTTTCACACATTAGCAGCTGTTGTTCTCACTTGTTTTAGCTTATGGGCTGTTTGTTGAGCTTAGGAGCTACAGACTACTTGGCCTTCAATAGTTCAGTTTTATCTTCCCTTTGGGAGTAGGGAGAAGAGCCTGTGAGGGTGTAACCCACTGGCTAGCATATCTTAGAAATCGCTAAACTTGAAGTACTTAGATTGTTTAGTTTAATCAACTGTTAAAGAAATTTCATCTCCTTTGAGAAGTTCTAAAGTTTTCTTCAGTCCTTTCTCTATGCAAGAAACTCAAATGTGGTTTCAGAGCTCATGTGTTAAGTGTTGTCTGAGTAAGTATTACCTCAAAACAGACACGTAGAATTCTTTCCTTGGATAAACTTAGGTGGTGTTCAGATAATTTATCTGTATGGGAGTCCAGAGATGCTAGCAGCTCTTTCTTCAAATATTGCACTCCAAGTTGTTAAATAGAATGTTTATTTTCTGCTTCATAGCAAAGGCAGAGTCCAGTCTTGTGAAAGAGTGTGCAGAAGTTTCTGGAATGGAACATGTGGGAGGACCTGTGGTCTTCCCACATCAAGCAGTAAATTTTAAACAAAAAATGAAAGGCAATAGTCTTATGTTTGTCATAACTCCTATGTGTACCATAAGAATGACTTGCAGGTGTTGCTTTTATCACTCAGTAAATAAGTATTTGATGTATAGACTGTTGGCACTGGCACCATCAGTAAAATTGTGTGCATCTTGATGGATTGTGCAGGAAGACAGTACTTTGTTGCCCTTTGCTTTTCAGAAATGGCCTTATAGCTGGCCTAGATACAAGTTAGAAGCAAAGCCACGATTTGTGATAGCTCATGTGTCTTCTAGATTATTAGCACAGCCATTGACACTCAACAGAGATCTCTCCTCAAAATAATGATTTTAGAAGCTGTTTTGGCAAAATGAAGATGACTTTGTTTATGGGCATCCCAGATGGATTCAGCTGACAGTCCCCTTTGCTGCATTCCGCCCTTTGTGCAAGAGCTGAATGTAGTCTGGATTCTTTAAGAAGCTAAATGCTAATCTCACATCTTTTAAAAGTCCATTTAGCAACAGTGTTATTGCATTGTGTTCCAGTCTGATTATTTGTATTGTGTCGGCTATTTTTTCTTTTCCCTGCTCCCAGTTCCATTGAGATGAGGTCAGATTTAAAATGGTTTATTTGGCTGCCTTTTTGACTGATGTAAATTTTTGAGAATATAGTGTAGGTGTTGTAAGCTGCAGGATGTCTGGCTTCAAACCTTTGCCAGAATCAGCGTTGTCCTGGCTTAAAGTTGTGGCTGGTTGTTTTTGCTCTTCATTTGTCATTATGCCAGACAATTAGATAAGGAACCACAATGCCATGGTGGAACCCTTGTGATTATTCCTTAAAAATAAAGAAGGAATAGAAGTACAGTCCTAGTTCATTCCCAAGCTGCTATTGGATGCCAAGTGTAGTATTTCCAGACCTTCATTATCAATCCTTTGAGGCAGTATGGTGCAAGAAGGTGGAAAGGGGATGAGTGAGTCTGAAGAACAGAAGGTATGTAAATGGCACTTAGGATGACCAGTTTTGGTAGAAGATGAGTTTTCTTAAGCTTCATTCTTTGGCTTCATTCTGAGAGTGTCATGCTGGGAGAGCTCCTTTGAAGGAGTTCTTCTTTAGTTCTGAGAAAATGGAGGAAACCATAGGACTACTAGATTTCTTTAGTGGATGTGGATGTTCATTCACATCAGCCAACAGGCTCTGGCTCATGGTTCAGATACCTACTGCAGATTACAGCAACAGAAGGAGATACACCATGGGAACATAAGCAGTATCACTGCTGGCTCTGTAACCTGCTGTTTTCTGAAAGCTGTAGGGCAGCTGTTAGAAATCCCTGTTGTTCTTATTTGATCAATTAGTTCATCTCTTCAACCCAGAAGGAATATATTTTATTAGTTACATTCTGTAATTTTTGTATTAATACAGTGTCAGAGGAGATGATAACACTGCTTCTTAATTAATGCTGGTTCTTGCAGGCTGCATAGCCATGTGTGAATCTCACAATGCATATATTGCTCCAGCTTGGTACTCTTAAAGCCATGTGGGAACTGGAAGAAGTTGGGCACCTTGCTTTTTGAACCCTTAGAACGGTGCTGTGGCATACTAGGCACATGTAAGAGAAGAATATAAAATGAGCTGGCTTTTTATTCCTGACCATCTACACCCAAAAGTGCAATCCCTGTTAAGTTGCAGTATACTTGGAGGATATTCTCCTCTTAATGACTGGTTTTAGAATATCAGGGGAATTCTTGCAATTGAAGTGGATGCCCAGTAATGGATAAGAGTACTAGTGTGGTTACTAGAAGGAAGTGGATGTTTTTAAGGTGTAATTCATCTGACCAAGTGTAAACATCTGATTTAATGAGATCACTCATGACCTAACTATTACCTATGTCTGCAATGACTATGAAGGGAACTTCATGTAACATTTAGATGAATCCCACTGAAGGTGCTACAACTTGGCAGCACTGCAAAGAAACTTTATCCATTTTTTAGGTGTAAAATTCTATTCTGTGGAGTCAGCATAATAAATCAGTATTAGTTTTGTGCTGCCATTAAGAGTTGCTTTTTCATAGATGCAAAAATCCTGCCTGCGGACAAGCTTTATTGTTGAACAGCTTTTAAATATAACATGTAGTCAGAATAGACTGGATTTGGGAGTTTTGGGTTATATTATTTAAATGCATTAAATGGCTTGGAGCTTTACTTTTTTATTCCATTAATAATGTCTTGCAGAGCACTCAGACTTATCTGATGTAAACTGCAGGAAATAAGTATCTTTATTTTTTTCTCTTATTAGAATGGGAATTTTCTTCAAATATTTTTTGTACTTTTCATTGTCTCTGTCCCTGTCAACAGCAAGCTTTAAAAAAATAGATCTAGAAAATTTTAAAATACTGCCAGGTCAAAGTATTTGTTATAGAACAGATTTAATTGCAGCACAGATTTAAAACGTACCTTTGAAAATACTCAAAATTTATTGATAAATACATAAATTCCTCTTTTTTGCTGTTGGGTGTATGAGTGTTGATCAGTGTACTTGAAGGGTAGAAGTGCTATTATCATATTGTCATTGAAGAGACATAAATTAGTAAAAAAATCTCTTCTTAATAACAATCAACCCTTTTTTTCTCCACCCTCTCATCAAACAAAATAACTTAAAGGCAGAGCCTATTATTTTAAATCAACATATTATTTCTATGTACTTTTAAACATCCATCCCCTGCACAAATACATTACAGATAAAGTTGATGGAATGTTCCATTGTATTTTGCATCACTGTAATCTGTATTTTGAGACAGTTTGAAGGAATCATAATAGAGGTCTTGATGACTTCTGAACTCTGTCCTTGAGGAGAACCTCAAAATGAATATCCGTGTAGCAGAGTATGGACAGATGCCATGAATACTGCAGTTAACAAGTTGATGGCTCTTAATATTGACACTTCAGCATTTTAAACCAACTTTTCCTTTGGAGCTACAGACTGCAGTTTGTTAGGGTGCAAAGATCTGTGTGCCTCAGCTGTGTTCGCCAACAGGAATAAATACATTAAAACCACAATATCAAAAATACATGGCATCGAATAGGCAGGTAAGTTGAAAATCAGCTGTCTGAACTAAAATATCTTCTGCCATTGCTGAATTTTTGGGATGCCTGTAATATTTTAAAGAGGGCTGGTAAATGTACTGCACAATCCACAGGAGCCCTATTTCATTCTGGAATAGTAGCTGGAAGCCAGGCAGGATATTACCTTCAAATTAGGTATGTCTGTTTAGGCACCTGAATTGCTCCCCTGAGGCTAGTGGCTAGAAAAATGAGGGCCAAGAGGGTAGTTTGCCAAGTCTCTTAGGTAGTTTCTAGTTACTGAGTGGTGAACATATTGAGAATGGAAGCAGACTTGTGATGGAACAGGTTGCAAGGATGCATCTGAGCACTTGAAGAAGAGAGGGAGTAACATGAGCTAGTCAAAGGCCTTGAGTTGCATTATCACTCCTGTTTGGATGACATTTATACTGAAATACTCTGACTAAAGACTGTAACCTAATGTTGTTCCCACTACTGCTTCTAATTTGGTTCCCTTAATATGATCCAGATTCTTAGAAGTTATTTTTTGAGGCTTTTTTTACCTTTACATCTGCTCAGTGTTGATGGGAACATTAAGGTAGATGGGGCTAAACAGAAGAAGTGGGCGAAACACTCAAGAGTGTCACATGTTGGAGTGTAGTTTTCATCCTTTCAACAAAGAATTAAAAAGAACAAACTCTTTCAGTGCCTTAGAAGGGCTTTGGGTTGTGACTGGCTCTAACTGTCCAAGTTATACTCTATTAACCTGCTATTTTTATAGCTGTGATTTCTGGGAATAGATGAATTGTACTGCAACTGCTGAACTAACAGCTGGTGGTAGATGAGAACTCAAAAAGATGAAGACCAGAGTATGAAATGTAGTGCTCCAAAGAAATGATTATTAGCTGTGTTGTGCTGTAAGGCAGGGTCCATCTTCATACCAGAGATTCTGACAACAAAATTTTTTATCCCTGTCATATTTTTTTTTTAATTAATTATAACATGTTAACATGCTGCTATTTATGGAGAAAGGTATAATTTCCTTGTTCCAGAAACACACAGATACAATGGACTTGAGTACTGTTGGCAAGATCCAAGAGTATCTGCAAAATGGTATTTCAGTAGAATGCATGAATCTAAACAGCATTAAGCCCACTTTCAAAATGAAATACTTGGCTGATCAGAGAAAACGATGCAAGAATATCACAGAATCTTAAACATCCTTGCATGCTATATGTCTGAATTCATTACATATCATTTGGAAATACTTGACAATTTCAGGACTGGAAAGAATGTATTTTAATTTTGATGAAAGAAATGCTCATCACAGTCAGCAGTGACAATTGGCTTGTTGGCAGCTTCTGCATCATCGTTTAAGCACGTTCATTGCAAGACAGTGAGACTTTTTGTTCATCATCTTGTACTTAAACATTGTCTATCCCACAATAACAATGTTTCCTTTTATTAGTACTGTGACACTTCTTATAATTGTGTTGTTGAAGAAAATGCATTGGACAGCTTTGGATGTGAATGTAAACTCTGCCATCAGAATTTCTTAAGGTATTCAGAAGTGGCTGGAGAGCCAATCCTTGCAAAATTTATAATTTTTAAAGTTTAATACATGCTATCTAAAATGTTTGAAGATTGGGCATGTATAACAAAAACAATGAACCATTTCACAGAGCAGCTGAAACATTTTAATTCAGCTCTGCAGTGCTTTCCAAGAAAGTCAATGTACTGCAGCATAAAAACTGGCCTGTAACACTCTTCCAGAGGGGGGATTACAGCTAATAGTCTTTGTCTGGTTTTCATTTATTTGCATTTTAAAGGATTTAAAATAATTTAAATTAACAATTAATTAATTATAATTTTAATAAACTTTTTGCTAGATTGGTGGTGGGTTAGAATATTTATATCTTGGCAGTAGGTGCCAATTTTCCCTTGAGATGTGCCTGCTTATTGGTTTAACCTATCTCCCCTCTACTAGCAGCAGCAGGCTGTCACAACTAGATGGGAGCAGCTTTTTCTGGAACAAACTGGTTTGAAGAAGTTGCCAATTTTGCAGCACCAGTAGTGGCTTAATGAGAAGCAAGAGGAAAGCAGTAATTATTTTAAAAATTGATTCAGACATTATTCCACAAGATACTGCCTCTCAAATCAAGTTTTTAAAGTGTTCTTAACTGGGAAACATGACCTGTGTAAATATAACCAGCTTACCCTCAAACCCATGCATTTTAATGAAAAGGCTTGCAAGTATTAATGGTATCTATAGAAAGAGCAAGAGGAGAAAAGAATCTGTAGCTCACAGTTGAAACACCCTAATTTTGTGTAGTTACGTTAAAAATCTTATAGCTGGTGCTGCCTTCAATCTCTGACATACCTTTTATTAGTTTTAATTAGCATGTCCATGTTTCAAACATTTAAACTGGATGTGTAACTTGCTGTTAATATTTTTTTTTGTTCTGAAATCTGTATGGTTAGAATTTCAAGCAAAACATCTGTAAAACTGGGAAAGATTGCTGTACGAAACCCTCATTATTTATTCTGTAATGACTATGTCGTTGCAGGTAAAATTGCCAGTTGCTTCTGAGCACTCTATTTAATAAAGAGAGCTCTCTTTCAGAAAACTAGTGGGTTTTTTGACTGATTTAATCTGAAGAAAGGGAACTATTAAGTTCTCCTTTTTTTAGTAAAGCACTTTGCATCTACTAACAAAAATACTCTCTTGGATCTACAAATGATCATCCAGTGGCTTTCTTAAATTGGCTCTGAAACCCGTTTGCAACAGTGGAGACACAAATGAGTCAAAATTGGGGCAAACCAGTGCAGTCTCCTCCTATTGTCTAGGGATGCTTCAGTGGTCTTGAATGTACTCCCAGGAAATTGAGTTGTGAGTTGGAAATAATACTGTATAACCTATAAATCCATTCCACTGAATGGCATGAGATGCCCTTGTGGATGCAGCATGTAACTTGTGAAGAAGACTAACAATGGGCCATGATTTTTCCTACCTGAAATGCAGTTTAGCATTCCTTGAAAGAGGTGCACATGTAATGAGCCTGTAGACAGTGGGGGAAACGCTCTCCTCTCCTGACACAGCCCCATTGAATCAATATTGCTGTCCCTAATCCAGCTCAGTGTGTGGCAGCACAAATCTTTCTGTTGTCATGGGCTAGAAATGAATGAGCAAGGGAGCCAGCATTGCTACTTTTGTTAGCATTGTGCTGTCCTGGCCTGGTTCAAGCAAAATCTGAATGTGAGATTCCACAGCTGCTTGGTTTTTGTAAGAATGCTGCTGAGAAGGGTGGAGGTCTTCTCTTTTACTCCTCCTACTTAAGAGCTACATGTGCTTGATCCAGCTCCTTTTACAGCTGAAAAAACAATGCTCCTGATGTTAAGGTCCAGCTATTGAGATGTGCCTCTGCCCAAATTAAGGTTCAAACGAGATCATATGCTGAAGTCAATAATACAGATTTTATTTAACATGGAATATCAGGGAGAAAGGTAGAAAGAAATGGAAAAGATAGCAGAAAGAGAGATATCAGGTAGAAGATAGTCACCAGCTATAGATCCAGTGGTGTCCTTTTGATCTTTCTTCACCTTGGGCTTCTCGGTAGTGGTATTCTCCAGGTGTTTTCACTATTCATACATATTAGCAAAGAAACAAATTACTGCTCATTGGCTACACAGTGCTACTATTCTATTGGTTAATTGATTCCCTTGCTTCTAATGCTAATTAGGCCTTGTACTCAGTCTTCCTCTTTGTTTGAGTTGGTGGTCGATCTCCCCCTGCCGGAATTACCTTTCACCGAGTCCAAGCTGATTTCAGCACAGTTGCTGAGCTGGCTTTCCTTGTGGCCCATAAATTCTGTAGTTGTGTCCATTATCAGTGACACATTCTTCTCCCCCAGCTTTGTTAATCTCCCCCTAGATCTGAGATAACACTCAGACAATAGCACCCCTTTTATCTAATCTCACGTTCCTGCTCTGGTGGCTTATTTAACAGTCCAAGTTCCAGGTAGCCAGGGAGGCATTTTCAGGCACCTTCAGTGGTTGGTGGTGGTTACAGATTTCAGCTACCCCAGAACTTGGGGTGATCTTTCTTTGACCAGTGATATGCATACAAGCAGGTGCTTCTTTACACACATTTCCACAGTGGGAATTTTTGTCCAGATGCATTACCCAGAATGAGCTAACCAGGTCTCAGCTCTGCCAGGCCTGGAGATCCAGCTATCCTGTCACTCCATTCTCTGCTGATCTCCATGTGAGATCAGCAAAGTCAACCTGTGGCTGTAACAATGTTTGAGAAAGGCAACTGTGTTAACTCCTTACACCTGGAACAAAGGAGCAGATAAAAATGTGGGGATCTGCTCACTCATTTGATATCCTCACAATTATTATGATGATTATGAAACTCCTCCTAACTTAAATCATACATTTTCACCTTCCTGTGTTTGCTCCATTAAAGAGAAATAAGAATCTTACAGAATTACTTTGATGAATAGAAACCCTGATACTTGAGATCTTTTGCTTAAATTCACCATCCTGAGGTTGACTAAATCTGTGTTAAAACTGATTTGTGTAGAAGTCATCAATCCAGCATTATAACAAAAGCAAGTTTACCCTTCATACAGTGGCAGAAGAAACCCCTGACATAAGGCTAGACAGCATAAGGACTTCTAGAAAAAAAAATTCACGAAGATTTTGAGAGTGGTAGGAAATTTTTTCCTTTTTTTCCTCTTTTCCCATCTCACACTAGAAATTTTAAGTGATTTCTTGAACAGGTAGTTGGCAATATTTTGTTGGTGAAAAGGCACATGAAATATTTGGTTTGTCTTGGTATGTTTCCTAATTTCTTGCCTCCCCTTCCTTGCCTTCATATTTTCAACTCAAGCTGACTTACATACCCTGGTTAATGCTGCTGATCTGGTTCAGTGGCCCCAGGTTTAATCTTCAGTGGTGGTGTAGTTCTCTTCCCATCCTTGTGCTGCTCCTCATGTTGCTTCACTCTAGTCAGTAGTGCATTTGGTCAGTGAAGCAGATGAAAGTAAAGCTTGGGAGAGCAGGAAAAATGCATCCATGTCTGAATTGGTTTGCCAGTCTCATTCTCTATCTATACCCATCTCCCAAACACATGCAGAGACCAACTCAGACACCTGTGTTGACCTTGATAAAAGGAACAGAACATAATGATGCCTTACTTGTCCAAATGAGGGAACACTGTGTTTTAAAGAAGTAGATTAAATAATGAATAAGTAGGCACACAGGATGCTCCACATAGTTGGCACCAGTGGATAAACAGATAATGAGGAATACAGTGGGTTTTGTGGTAGCTACATAACAAGAGGCAACAGTCCATACCTTAAGAGAAATTCAAGGAAAGGTCACCTGTGACACTGGGGACTCTCAGGGAATACAATCACCAGAGACCCCTTCAGAGGACCCTGTAGGAACATAAAAGGACTGCTCTTACTGAGAGGTAGATGCATGCAAATTAGTTGTAGAAAAAGTGATGTGTATGTATTAGCCAGGAAGTACATTGTAATCAATATTTATGATCATGATGGAACAAATATCTTTTTTTGTAAAGTTTTGTGACACATCAGAGGAGAGGAAATAGCCTCTCTGTGTCCAGTGTGCTGCAATAAAAATTGCCTGCTTTTTAATACTTCAAATTGTGTTAGAAAGTTTCCTCCCTAGCTTATTTTGGTATCAGCCCAGAGCACTGTGCTTTGTCAGGGTCAAGAATGAGCATAGAGGGAACAGGAAGAGAGTGGTTTTAATTGTTGCCATTGAAAAATGTAAAAAATAGTCTTTTTTGGAAAATGTCTAGCTTGAGTATTTGGAGATGTGTTCATTCTTGACTGTGGTAAATTGATTTGCTTAATTACAGGAGAAATTCAGTACTTGCATTTCTGCTAACTACTTGACTTACCAGAACTGAATTTCTCAATTATCCTTCCAGATGATGATATAAAAAATGTTACAAAAGTTGGAGCCAAAAAATGGAATTTGTATATCAAAGGAAGCTGCACAAATGTGTATTGAAATGCAGACTGGTAAAATGGCACTTAGAGTAAAATCAGTCTTAACATCATAGCTCTTCAGATGAAAGGAAAATGCCTTGATAACAAGTAAAAAACTGCTTGCTGATTTTCCAGAATGGAGAATTGCTTTAGTAACATGGGTGGACTTTTATTTACAGCACTGCTTTATACTGAGTTGCCAGTTAAATCTTGAGCATCTGTTGAAAGACTCCTATGAAAAAGTTATCCAAATCTTGTATGAAGAAATTAGACTAAGGAATTAAGTTCTTCTGCAGAAAGTGAAATATTTAATAGTTTCTGTACTTTTACATTTTATTGTAGAAATGAAACAGGAACAGCTTTAAGGCCATGCTGGTTTGTTTAAAATATGCAAGTGGTGAGTTATATACTGGTGTTGAATTCATTGGGTTAAGCAGGTTAAACAGATCTTTTTTAAGGCCCTAAATTGATGTCTCCTCTCAAATGGGAGCTGAAGGTCTAGAATCTATGTCAGTGTAGACTTGCATGACTGTTCTACTGTAGGCTTTTTGCATTTGTCTTCCATGTCCTAAGTGATTATTTCAGCCTAACTTAAGTTTCAATTGCTTCCTTTTTTGGTTGTAATAACTATGGTAATTTTTTTCAAGCAAGATGTCAGTGCCTAGCATTTTAGAGATTTTTCTTGGAGGTTGAAAACAAGCCTCAGTGCTAATAGGACATTCTTATTTTCTCCAGCTAGAAAAGGTGTCTGTTTAAAAATGTTTATATAGCTCTTTTCCATTTCAGCCTAGTCTACTCACATCTCAGCCCCAAGTTTTGAACTTTACTTTGTCCTTTCCATTCTGTTGAAAAGACTAATTGTTAACCCTTTGTGTTACTGGTTTTCAGCTTTCTTCAACCTGAAGCCTAACTATGTTTCTGTCTTAGACTTGTACCCCATTGTGTCTTGCAGAGGAGAGGACGGAGAGAACCTTGCTTATTTATTCCTAAGTTTTTATTGCTTTCTTTTGCTTAATGTGAAGGTAGTCCACAATATTAATACTTAGGTCCATTCTTCCTCTCTACACCCCACCTCATTAAATTTGAATGTACTACATTTGTGTTCTCATGTGCCATGGATGAAGGTCAGTCATGTCACACTGCTGGCATGTATGTGTGTGTGTATGTAATAACACTCAGTGTCACGTATTAGTATTCCACACTAATAAGTGTTTATGTTAATCCATTCTATAACAACAAATTGTTAATGGGAATATGTTCCTTCTATAGTAAAATAATTATTTCTTTATAAGATTAAGGCAAATTCCTTATGGCATTGAAACAAAGTGTTTGACCTTGGGTGATAGAATATGTCATCAGGGAAGAGCAAGTAAACATTACTTCAGTGATAAATAAGAATTTGCTTTTTCTTGCTCACACCTGATTGACAGGAAAGTAGTAAAACATCCTTTCAAAAATATTTATCCTTGCAAGTTGTCTTTGAAGTTGTTTAATATATCTTAGTTTGTGCAAGCATAATCAGATTTTCTTTTTTCCCCCCAGTCGGTGTTATCCGCTGTCCAATTTGTGGTCAGGAATGTGCAGAGAGACACATCATAGATAACTTTTTTGTGAAGGATACCACAGAGGTTCCCAGTAGCACAGTAGAGAAATCAAATCAGGTAAGTGCATTAACATGTAATCAAGTTAACACCTTTTGGATGTGTGTGCATATCCTTGGCTTCTTGCTGTGTGGCCTTTTTGCTCTTCATATGCAGACAGAACTTCAAGTACTTAGGCATCACATGGGTAGCTACCCTAGAAAATCAGTTAAAATGTATGAAAATGCACGTGAAGAAGGTGGTTATGTTACCCTATACTATTTTTAATTGTTGACATAAACTTGTATCTTAATAGCAAAAGATAAATGTAAGAAATAGGCATTAGAATGGGAATTTCTGTACTTTGGACAGGGTACTTGAAGCACTCTTTGAAGCAAAGGCTTGAATAACACTACATCAGGAGATCTAAATGGACTTTATCACATTACTGACAAAACATGGCATTAAATAGCTGGAGTCCTGTTGCCAAGGAAGAGGCTCAAAATGCTAATTGGGGAGGTTGGTATATTGTAGGGGTTTCTTGTTTGTTTTCCTTATGTAGACTCTCTCTTCTTCCTTTTGCAGTCAAGTAATGGCTATCTCATAAAAGTTGCTTATCTGGAAGAACAGTAATATTGGGGTTTTTTTTCTTATGATGTTTCTTCAGGAGGCAAGTACTAGCTAGTGTGGAAGCAATACCAAACAAATAGTCACATCTGTGTAGGATCACAACTGAACAATCTCTGTTAGCAAAATATTGCATGTCTTCATTTTTAGCTGGTAAGGGAGTATCTCATGCATCTCTTTACTCATGGACATTTTATTAAACTCCAGGAACTTATTGTAAATAATTCAGCCTCTTTGTATGTTGCTGCATTCTTCATAAGAATAGTACAGTAAGGTTGCTGTATCAATGTGGATTGCGTTCCAACTCATGCCCTAATATTTGGATGGTGGTCTTCTTTTATTTTGACAATTCTTTTTTTTTCACTTTCCCATTTTAGGGGGGACTGTATCATTGGCTCTTGAACTGTTAGCTTCAGGGGCAGTGTCTCAGAGGTCCTTTATTGTGCATTCTCCTCATTTCAAGGCTTAGCTGGAATTTATGTTTGCGTGTGGGAACGGCCACATCTCTTGGGAACAGATGACAGGAGCCAGACAGGTTCATGGTACCAACTCACTGGCTATTGAAGGCATAAGTGGTGTCATCATCTCTGAGCAAGAGAACTTGTGTCTTGCAAGCCATTAAACTGTTCAGATTTTAAGGAATTTTGAAGCTGGATTTCTGAGAAATGATAGACCTTACCAGAAACTGAGTTGGGAGTTGCTGGAAGTACAAGCTGTGTTCTTGCAATGTAGGACTGTTTGAACTTGGCTTTTTTTGGATTTGTCAAGGGGAAATGTTTGTTTTGTGTTTGTCCCCTGGGAATTGCAGGATAATAGCTGAGTTTTGCAGATGGTTGTGAGATTTACACAGTCTCTAAATACTGTACCAGTAAGATTGACAAAATGAGTGGTCCCTGCTGAAAATTGGATCATAACTTTTATAGTGACTTTAAGATTAGGAAAAGAAGCAAAATAGCAAATAATGTTATGTAGAAGCAGTCCTAAATGTTTGGGGGTTTTTTTGAGAGGGTGGGGCTGTCCTATAGCCTCTGCTTAATTATATAACAAGTCCTTGAAGATTCTGCTTTCGGGAGTGGTAATAGAAATGGAATTTTTTTTTCCCTTGGGAGTAGTAACCATTTTTTTTTTAAAGTTTCTGATCACCCCCTCTTTCCACCCACAATATTTTTTTGCTTCCTGTGAAAGATAAGTGGAGAATTCAATTCACTAAGTAATGTGAGCATTTGTCAGGGAGGTTCTTGAAACCATTTGTGTTTCCTTAAGATGCCTTCTAGACTTCGGTCTTACTCTTCCATTCCATATTTGTTTCTTCCTCTCCCTGACACAAACCAGCAGGTTTGAACTTTGAAAGCGAGTCTGTTCTTCACCTACAGTCCTTGGCTGAACTCAGCAGACTTTCTGTAGTTGAAGGCAGACCAGCAGACTTTGCTGAACCAGCAGAACAGGACATTCATGTGCTTTTTTGCTGACTTTTTTTCTAGAAAAGTGGAGCTAAATGTTTTGTCAGATGCCTGCTAAGTGAGTGTGTACCTTACGTATTGGAAATGAATGATGTGCAGTTTTCTTCATTTGAATAGATTTCTTTTGGTATGATGATGAAACTTTTTGTACATTCCTTTGTACCTTGGCATAAGAAAAAAGTTACATTGTTCTGTAAATGTCTCTGTTGTGGAACAGCAAAGTTAAATTAAGAATAGTTAAACTGATTAGTGTACTGTCCAGGGGGGAATATTATGAGGTTTAAGGATGATACAGCCTTCTAATCAGCCTGTCTTGTTTTGCCTTTGAAGGAGCAAAGAGAAAAGAAAGAAAATTTGCCATTAGCATAGGCAACAGATCAGAGAAATTAAAGTAGAAAAGATACTGACACTTGCAAGAAATACTGCATCAGAGATCATCCAAATTCTATCCAAAACTGTGGCTATTTTATAGGATTTTTTTTCTGCTGAGATAGTTGATTTGTCTTTGATAGTTTTGCAGCTTTATTTGAACAATTAAGAAATTAGAATTGGAAGCATGGTTTTTGTGCAAATATTGTGGCTTAGAACCACTGGCCTGTATCTATGATTAGCCTTATATGTGTGTTGGCAGGAAGGACTGTTTTATTTCAATCCAAAAGAGACTGCAAAAGATGTCTTGCAAATGAAATGTTTGATTGTTTCAGATTCAAAATGGTACTAATGCTAAAGCAATTTTTAGCATGCTGAATTAAAACTGCAGGAGTGAATGGCATATCATGGAGCCTGGCACTGAGGGAAGAGAAAAATAACTGGAGCCCATGAAAGTTCTGTCCATTTATCTATAATCATGTTTACCTTACCAGAGCCTGATTTTGGGCAGTTCAGTACACTACTGGCATAGCTGTGCTTTCTAGCAATTTCTGCTGAAAACTTCAGGAGCACAAGAAGTGAGCATGAAGAAAATGTAGAACTCAAATTCCCTAGTATATGTTCCACAAGAGCTTTCCTGGGTAGTATTAAAGGTTTTGTGCTGGCTATTAGCATAGGAAACTTAGCAAAAGAAAAGGAATTCACAGGAAATGCAGTAATTGTGTAGGTTGTGGGCAGCTAGGACATAAATACTTTGAAAGAGCAGATGCTTTATAATTTTTTTTTCACATTGTAATTTATTGAAAGACTTGGCAAAATTATCAGCTTCTAAAAAGAAGCTTGAAAATAAAAATTAATTATACTTCATTCATAAGAGTGAGCAGGAAGGGGCTTCAGACGTAAGAGATGTTGCTGAAGCAAGTCCTAAATTTGAATAAGACCAAAGGGCAGACAAGTGAGGGAAATTTAGGGACTTTAACAGAAGAACGTGGCATATGCAAAGCCATGAAAATAAAAATGAGAAATGTGAGACTGATGCAAGAGAGAAGACCTTAGTGATAACATGGGTGTTGGTGCAGCATACTGAGTGAGCCTCTAGTGCATTTTAGTCTAGGTTCTAATTCTCATGGCTTCTGTGTCCAAAACAGAATGTGTGTAAAAATATTTTTGGTGGTAAGAATAACTTTCTGTATCTTTACCAGTTACTGACCTGAGAGTTTAAAATATTGTACTAGGAATGAAGAACAGCTGGGTTTTATGTGAGATGTTGGGAATGCAGTAACAAAACAAGGTATCAGCTTAGATCTGATGCTAGATCCAGATATTAGGAAAGCAAGTCTGACTGCCCTAATGAGGTGATTAATGAGAATTTAGAACAATAAGTTTCTTTAAGTTTGTATGGTGCCAGAGGAACCACTGTGTGTTTTTCCAGAGAAGAACTATTATGCTTAAACTGCTTATAAAAGCTGTACCTGTGACCAAAACATCTCTGAAAGCCTGTGGTTTATGGTGGTGGGTAATAGACTCAGGAAGAGTCACAGTATGCTCTTGTATGCTTTGAAGAGATGTGGACATTGATGGGGATGGTGGGGTAAGAAGGATTTCATGCATTTTGAGCTGTCAGTGCGTGGTTCATATATGGAATTACATATAGTCTCTGTCTTCAGTGATTTTGTATGTGCCAGGAGATAGTTGTGGTAGTATTAGCATCAGTGAGGT
This sequence comes from Urocynchramus pylzowi, assembly GCA_013397555.1. NCBI lineage: Eukaryota > Metazoa > Chordata > Aves > Passeriformes > Fringillidae > Urocynchramus > Urocynchramus pylzowi. The sequence continues at coordinate 30,978 of VZRH01000248.1, read as the reverse complement.
TTGGATCCAGTGGGGGAAAGCATTGCATCTACTTTACATTGGTGAAGTTTGGAGTTCACTGAATATTCATCTGGACTACTTTGCTCTCTTCCTTTGAAACCTTTGCTTGATTATTTAATCTCTTTAATACTCAAAGTGTGTTTAATTGGAAGAGTGGTTACTTATTACAGGAGTTGAGAAGACAGGTCTATTACCTCAACTCTTACAAGTAAATGTGTTTTTTCTGCCATAAAAGCTTGTGTATTTTCTTAAAATAGTACTTACCTGCAACATGCTGAGTAATTTCTGCTTTCATTAAATTTGACTGAAGGCTGAATGAACACTTCCTGGGGTTATAAATACTAGAACTTGTAACTGAATTAAATGTAATTACAACGAAAACTCAATTAAAAATAAGTGTCTGTCTAACCAGAATAAAGGCTTATAGATTAACTAGGGAGAGTTTTCTTTGAAATCACTGAAACACTGCTTGTGTGAGTCACAAAAATAGGAATGAATTTTAGGTTTTGTAAGTGCATAACAAATATTTGCAGCAATTATACTTCCATGTGCTTTAGCTGTATGGTTTACTCTAATAACTAGGAGCAAAATCCAGCCTATATCTGAAAATGCATATTTCAAATCAGAAGTGGATAGGAGCAAATCTGATGCTACCTAGAAGGCATTGATGTTTTGACATCTTGAGTTGTGATGTCTATGAAAAGCTTTAGAAATCTGTCTCATGTCCACGTGGTGGATTTGAAGAGTATAAAGGTGGGATATATATTTTTGATACTACAAAGGAGGAGTTTTGATTCTTTTGGCAGCACCTGATTGTTGGTTATTGAATCACAATTTTCATCTCATTCCACATACAGCAGGTCAAAGCAGTTTAAAAAACCCAAATAAAGCGTATGGAAAAAAGAAAATAGAGTAAGCTCTTGGAATCTAGGGAGAATTAATAACTTCAAACATTCTTTGAACTTACCTAAATGTCCTGGCATGTTCATCTGCCTGATTTTGCTAAAGGTGATCTGGAAAGGCTGTTGTGGGGAGTTTGGTTAGTTGGTTTTGCTTTTAATTTGGTTTCTGCCTCTTTTTTTGGTCTTTGTTTTGCTTAAAGAATTTGTCTTTGACTTAAAGAATGCCTGAAAGATTTTTTATTTTGTTCTTTTTCTCTGCTTATTTTGTTTTTAGGGCTGTTGTTTTTTTTTTTTTTTACACTAGAAAACCAAACATCCAGTATGTTACTCTCCACTCTAACTTTTAAAAACATGTCTGGGTATTTGGGAGCACAGCACAATCACACCTCTCTGGCCACAAGACTGATGTGAAAACTTTCTTGTGCTGCCTATTGAGTTCACTCTCCAGTCAGCATTGCTGATGTAACTGAGCCTTGGGCTACAATGGTGTAATCAGTCCTGGTATGCATCACAGTCTTGCAGGGAGTTGCACTGGCACAAAAAGGACAACTGGCTAAAGAGAAAGGAGGGAGAGGATTTTTTCCCCCCAGGAATTAAGAATNGAAAACTTTCTTGTGCTGCCTATTGAGTTCACTCTCCAGTCAGCATTGCTGATGTAACTGAGCCTTGGGCTACAGTGGTGTAATCAGTCCTGGTATGCATCACAGTCTTGCAGGGAGTTGCACTGGCACAAAAAGGAGGAGACAACTGGCTAAAGAGAAAGGAGGGAGAGGATTTTTTCCCCCCAGGAATTAAGAATAGTTTTAATTTTTTTTTTGTTTTGTTTTTCAAAATGTCATTGAATTTAAGGGTTAATAGCAAGTGTTATGCTTTAACCCCAGCTGGTAGCCAAGCAGCCTTTTTTACTTCGCCCTTTCAGTTTATTTCCTCCCTTCCTCCCCACCTCCAGTGGGATGGGGAGGAGAATCAGGAGAAAGGTTGAGCTAAGAACAGCTTAATAAATGAAACAAAGTAATATTAAATAATTATAATAATAGCAGTAATGAGAGAGAGAGGGAGGGAGGAATAAAACTTAAGACAAGCAAGTGATGCCAAATAAATTTGCTCAGCCCCCACTGACAAATGCCCAGCCTTTCCCTGAACAGAGACTGGTGCCTCCCCCCCAGCTCCCCACAGCTCATATGCTGAGCATGATATTCTGTGGTGTGGAATATCCCTGTGGGAAGTTCAGGTCAGCTGTCCTGGCCACACTCCCTCCTTGTGCCTGTGCTGGCAGGCAGAGAGCATGGGAAGCTGAAAACTCCTTGAGTTTGTGTAAGCACTGCCTAACAAACTGATGTGCTGGTTGCTGCTATCGATGTTATTTTTGTACAAAATCTGAAACCACGTCACTGTGCCAGCTACTAAGGAAAACCCCCACTCTATCCCCGCTGAAATCAAGACAGAAAGTAAAAAAATTTCAATTTCCTGATTACAGTTCACTTCCTTTAATTGCTTTATTTCAATTTTCTAGACTTTTTTAATGATGTCCTGACTTTGGTATTTTTCACTAGACTACTGGTCTGGATAGGAATAAGATTTTTTTTTTTCTTTTTTTTTTTTTTTTAAGAGAA
>VZRH01000248.1:0-28433 GCA_013397555.1 Urocynchramus pylzowi | reverse complement strand
TTTTTTTTTTTTTGTTAAGAGAAGAAGGGGAAGAAAAAGAAAAACCAAGGAGAAGTTAAATTTTTGAGATTATTTTGAAAAAGAAAACTTTCAGACCTCATTTTTGTAAAGAAACAGAAAAAGGGGCACAAGCCCAATTTTTTCTCCTTTGCAGGTCACCTTTAATGAAAAGAAAGCGCTTCAAACTCCAAGTGACAACAAGAGGGGTCAACAGCCCTTGTGTTGTAGCTTCATTTCTCAGAAGATACTTGCTTTGAGAGGTAACATGATCCAGAAGAATAAGCACAGCATTGGGAATCTGGAACTCATGTTCAAATTCCAGTTGTGTCAGTAACTTGCTATCTGGCCTAAGGCAAGTTTTGTGCTAGTTTTCCTTTCTTTCCTGAAGGGGAAACTGGAACACAGTTCTATGTATATATTTTTTATCTGCATGGGATATAAATATTTCCTTCCTTTTTTGACTTAGTCTATATTTACCTTGTGTGGGTTCAGAAGTCGTTTGGTTGAGTTTTTTTAATCAAACTGAAAACAAAACTAAAACCTAAAATTTTCTCCTTGTTGCTCCTGTGAGCAGAAATGTGTCACTGTGATCTGTAGGATGTAGCAATCTTCAGACACATTGAGGCTTTGGTTTGCAGCAGTGCTAAACAGTGCCAGAAATGGGTGGTAGTTACCTAAACCAGCACTACATAAGCATGTTCACTGTTTTTTACTACCAAAACCCCACTGAAGGTAGGACTACAGAGGTATTGTAAAGGAGGGGTAAAATCAAAATTATATTATGAGTGTGTGAAATGGTGTTGTCCATCATTCAAAGTTTTCAACCTGTTGTTCAGATTGTGGTACTGTAGCAATTTTTTCTTGTATATGTGTTTGTGTAGAGAGGTTTTGGTCTGCTGACGTGTTTGTTTTCCTTAATTATTTCTTTTTCCTAGGTCTGTTTGGTGTGTTCCAAAAAGCCCAGGAGTTAACAGGCCAAAGGTTGAAAATTCTTATGCATTGGTTGCAGATCTGTTCTGGGGTAGCTTTTTTGGCAAACTTAACTGGAATACTATCTTTAAGAGGTGGTGCTAAGATTCTTGAGAGGAACCTTGCTGCTTAGTATGGTGTGTTCTTCCTGAAACCAAGCAGGTGACTGGAAGCTAAAATTAAAGTTGCTGTGTGAACTGAGGCAGGCTTCTAAAATCAGAGTAGTGCTGCTTGTGTTCTGTCATTAGTAAATATTTCACAACAGCATCTTGTATACAGTAAACATTGTTTGGCTTCTAAGTGTGCAGGGAATGGCAGAAAGTAGTGGTCTGACTTTTATCATGTCAGGCAAAGATTTTAGGGTAATACTGACAAAATGACCTGTTTCTTTGAAAAGTCACATTCAATTACTTCTGTGCTGTTATTTATAATGTTCCTGTACCTCAGGCAGTTTTCTGTTCTCATTTCACTTTTCTCAGAAGACTATTAAACTGCAGTGATGATGTATGAAAAATAACCTGTGTGTATATTCCAAACTTATTTTAACAGCTACCTTTCTTCCTCTTGTCAGGTCTGCACAAGCTGTGAAGACAATGCAGAAGCTCATGGGTTTTGTGTGGAATGTGTAGAGTGGTTGTGCAAGACCTGCATCAGGGCTCACCAGAGGGTTAAATTCACAAAGGATCATACTGTGAGGCAGAAAGAGGAAGTATCTCCAGGTAACAGATTTATAATTTCACAAAGAATTTGTGTCTGCATTGGAAAGTTACATTGGACCAACACACTTTTTTAAAAAAGTGGTAATTTGAAAGATTGTGTTCTGTCAGTTTTTTGTCTCAGATAAGCTGAATAGTAGTAGAGGTTGTTTTTCTTTCTTTTCTTTTTTTTTTTATTTATTTTTTTATTTAACATGTTTTAAACCAATAAATACACATAGATTTTATCTTCCACATGGATTGATTGCAAATTGTTGTAGACTATTTCATCTTCCACATAGATTGATTGCAAATTGTCTAGACTATAGAGATCAGCTGCAGAAAATACTTCTTTGGGCATTTGGCTTCTCTGGTTTTACTAGAGGTCTAACAAATGGTTAATATGAACTTTATTGTTGTATACAGCAGGAAAAGGATCACCAATAGTATTGGATTACCAGGGTGCCCTGACCAGGGAGAATGATGAGCAGGACTCCATGATATCAGAAGGCTAATTAATTACTTTATTGTGCTATATTATTCTACACTATATTACACTACATCTAAACTGAGCAAGAACTAGAAGTAAACTGAAGAAAATCCTGTGACTGTCTGCTGACCAGCAGTCTGGACACGTGCTTGGCCCTGGTAGGCCAAGGAAACAAAACACCACCATTTTGGGTAAACAATCTCCATAGTGCATTCTACTTTGGCACAACACAGGAGCAGCAAATGAGACAAGAAGTGTTTTGAGCATTCTTTTCTCTGCTTCTCCAGGAAAAAAACCTGAGAGAGAGGATTGTCTCTCTCTGTTCAGAGAATGTGAATCCCATATTAATAGATTATCTATTTTCATCATTCTGATAAAAAGCCAGCCAAAATTCATGTTTTAGCTAAGTATCTTTTGAGCTTGAAATGTTTTGCCTCAGAAATGTAAGGGAAGTATATTATGAACTGGGGCATTTTTCCTCAGTAGGATCTACAGTAATTCAGGCCAGAAGGGACCTCAAGAGATCATCTAGTCCAGGCTCCTGCTTCAGGCATTCAGTTCTGTGTTCCAGTTGCTCAGGGCTTTATTCATTTGGGCCCTGGGAACCAACAAAGGTGAATGTGGTGTACAGTACAGCCTCTCTGAGAAATCCTGACTGCTCTGTGGTAGAAAAGGTTGCATTTTTCTGTTCATTGAGAACCTCTTTTGTTTCAGTTTTTTCCCCACTGTGTCTTGTCTTCTAGCATCTTTGTAGGAGGATAACAAATGTTACAGGATACTGACAAACATTCTGCTGGTTCTAATACATCCTTTGGCCTTGCTTGATTTTTCTTGTAAATACATAGTTTTTAGCAATTGTAACATATTGTTTTAAATATATGTATTAGAGTAGATACTTATTTTTGTTCCACCCTGTCTAGTTCTATGAGGTAATCTGTTGCTCAAAGGGTCTCTTCCACCATGGTACTTTGAAGATATTCACTGTATTCTGTATAATCAAAAGAGAGTACTGAGTGTACTTTCAAGAGATGGTAAAAGTGGGTAGAAGTGGCTGATGGACTGTTAGACAGAACAGGACTTGGTGGTAGGGATGGTCTCAGTGCACTCAGGCCTCTTGGGAGGCAGTTTGTTGGTGAGTTGGAAAGAATTTTGGCTTTAGGATACAGATCTGAAAATAACTTCTTCCAGATTTTTGGAAAATAAGTAAATGAATGGGTATGGAAAAAAGACTGTATTGATCTGCAGTGAAGGATGGGTTGCAGTGTGAAGCCAGTTTTCATTGCAGGCTGTGTAATCCTTATGAACTCAGTGTCCAACCTAATTCCTAGGAAATTAGGAGTTTTGTCAGTTAAATTGTTTAAAGAAACAGATTCCATTTCTATGATCTGGTGGTGTTTCCTGCACCCTTTGATATTGGCTCACTGGAAACTGAATGAGACCTCTCACTCATTTAGAATGGGGTCCTGAAGGGAAGTTCATATCTCCTGGTTATTATATTCTGTATGTTCTACATTTTGAATGTCCAAGTCTTGATATCCTCAAACCCCTTTCCACCAAGTCAGCTGAGAAAGAAGACAGAGCATGAATTAAGTCAACCACCTCCTCATCTCCATTTAAGCTTGCTGATTGTGCAATGTCTCTTGCAGCTGCAGCAGTACTGGCTACTCCTTTTGTAAATAGTTTTGTGAGGCCAGAAGAGATGATGTTAAAATAGGTTCTAGACATCTCCCATTAGAGAGGGTGCTAGCTCCATGCTTGAGCAAGAAGAGGGAGACATTGCAGTTTGAGCTTATGGCTGTTACAGCCTCAGTGAGGGACCTGATACACACTTGTACATCTAAGGAAAAACAGGAGAGTGCAAATCTTGAACCAGTTCAGTAGACTGTACTAACATCTTCCTTTATTCAACAGAGGCAGTTGGTGTGACCAGTCAGCGACCTGTGTTCTGCCCTTACCACAAAAAGGAGCAGCTGAAGTTGTATTGTGAAACCTGTGACAAGTTGACCTGCCGAGACTGTCAGTTACTAGAGCACAAAGAGCACAGGTATCAAAGCAAAATGTATGGTTTATCCATCTCACTTACAGGAGGGTAGCCTGAAGTAGATTGTAGTTCTAGCTGTATGGAACACAGTCAGGTGGAAAAAGTGTAAACTAAAATTTTCTGCTCAGAAATGAAACTCACAAAAAACCAGAGATTGTATCCCATAGAATGTGACTGATGAGCGTGTGTTACATTTAGAATAAAACCTAATTCTTCCAGTTGTTAGTCTGGTGACTTAAGCACAAGACCTTTTTTACAGTCAAGTTATTTGGTCAGAATTTGTTGCTATGCAGCTCTTCAGAGAGCCCTTAGAAAATGCAGGGGCTGTGTTATGCAACTGTGCACTTACGTGTGATCTCTCCATTTGCCCTTCAACAAGGTTATATAACAACATTACCAAACAGTTTCAGAATGGAGCAAATGGGAGTTCTTTTTTCTGTGAAGAGCCCTATCAGAGGAAGAGTTAACCTACAGTTTGGCTAATACTGTACTTTGACAACACTATAACACTCAAATCTTTGTGTTGCTATTCTTTTGGTCATCTCTTACTGGTCACTGAAGCTGAAAAGCAGAATCATATACAACTTCTGAGTACAAGGCAAAACTCTTGCTGGTTAACACATATAGTAATGTTTTGGGACAGATGCACTCTGGTTAAATATTAAAATGCTTGCTATACCTGATGCAACACCCAAAATACCTGCTTGCCTGACTAGGTCAATGTCAGTAGGTGGAGAAGTGATGGCCACTGTTGCTCCTTGAACAGGCTAAACATTGCTCCTGCAAAGTTGTAGTCTTCCTCTTTTATTCTCCTTTTCTTAGGATTTCTATCCCTTTTATAATGTGCCACCTCTTTTTTTTTCCTCAGATTGCTCAAGATTTTGGTACCTTGATTTAAAATGTTGCCAAACTTCTACCAACTCAGCAATCTCTTCTATTTCTGCATCCTTGTCTTGCATGAAGTAATAGCTTGCCTGCATTTTCACATTCAAAGTGATGACTACCTCAAAACATTAATTTTTCTTTTGTTAAAATTAGGCTATTTTGTATTTATGAAAATCATAAATTCTTACCCCAGTATGACAGGAAATAGACTACAAAATTAAATATACTATAAATGAAATACATAAGCATTTGCTGACGTATGTTTCCATGATGACAGTTAAATTTTGGATTTGAGCAGCCCCTTCTTTCAATTAAAGAAGTATTATTTTGTAAGTCACTCTGCTTTTTAGCAAGTATATAACACCTTTTACACACGTAAATCTTCGCTGCTTTTTACTACAGGTACCAGTTTATAGAAGAAGCTTTTCAGAACCAGAAAGTTATCATTGAGACACTAATCACCAAATTGATGGAGAAGACTAAGTACATAAAATATACAGGGAAACAGATCCATAACAGGTTTGTATTAGATTATGAGGCTAAAACTGACAGAAGGCAATTTTACATATACTGTAGTTTATTGAAATGTTTAAATTAGTGTATTTTGTACCTCTTTCCTTTTATTCTTCCAGAAAGAGGAATTCTAAAGTTCACTGCAGTGACTGTTGCCTGTTCAATATGCTTGGCTGTGTTAGGTAATTCTTCTGCTCAGCCTGTGGACTTAATGGGCAGCAGTTGCTTGGGTGCAACAAAACAGCTTATGCAATAAAGACTGTAGAAGACAGTCTTAAATGCTTCCCCACCATCAGCAGATTAATTTTCTTAGTGTAGATCCCTCTTAAAATGTGAAAGGTTATGACTCATGTTTTCATAATGTTTCTGACATGTATTTGAAGATTTATGTAGTACTTTTATGCTTGGGGCTCTTTTCACTGCGTACTACAAACCTAGGAGAAAAATAAATCTGTAAAATGCAAATTGCAGCAAGCCTTTGTGGCTGCTCCTACAGCAGAGTTCAGGGGCAGCAGTACCCAGGGAGATTCTGCACAGTTGGGGATGCCAAGTGTGACCTGAACTCTTCCTTCATCTTTGCAGTAGAGGTTTCCCCAATATAACATTAAGCTTTGCTGTTATGAGTTTGAGCACTGTTGTTGAAATGGCTACATTAGTGCCATTCTACCTTAGATGGAAATTAGACTTAAGCAGTTTTGATTGGCATGGACCATTCCAGAAAAATGCCAGAACTGTGAAAATTGACAATTTCAATTACAAGGAGCATTTAATTTTTATCAGTGACAGATGTCAGAGTTATGGTATTAGAGTTTGACACCAGTTAAGTAATTTTATCATAGGTCACTCTTACTTGCTCTATTTCTCCCAGTAATTTTTCTGGCTATAAGTATCTGATGATACATGTATTAGTTGATACATATGACCAAAAAGTATTGTAGTCTAAGCAACAGATTTTTTTTTTTTAATACTGTTTAGAGGATGGGTTTATGAGCTAAAGAACATTATTTTCTATACTGTCTACTTACAGAATTCTTGAAGTGAATCAGAATCAAAAGCAGGTGGAACAGGATATTAAAGTTGCCATATTTACACTGATGGTAGAAATAAATAAAAAGGGAAAAGCTCTGCTGCATCAGTTGGAGGTAATTTCATTTCTATCATAAGAAAGAAAAATTTCAGTCTTAATATTTTTTTCCATGTATTCATATTACAGTAAATTTCCAGCCTTAGTCCCCTGTGCATGTCCTATCATGATTCCAAAGTGGAGAGATGTCCTATATAAGCTGCTTGAGCAAGTGGGGTTTTTGTTGGATGAAAGTTTGATTTTTGATGGGTTGCCAGTTTCTTTCTCCATGCTTTTGCAATTCATAATTCTATGCATCATGTATGAAAAGTGTTCTATCAGGTTTTTTCATAAATTCAGTAATCCAGTAGCAAATCACAGGAGAGAATTTTCTAGAATGGGTACCTGGAAAAATATTATCTCCAACTGTGTTTTAAAAAGAGGGAGTGTATGTGTGTGTGTTTGTGTGTGTGTGTGTGTGTAGAGAGGCACATACATACATATATATAAATATATGTAAAAATGTGTCATTAGCACAGAAAGTCCTGATATCTTGAGTAAATGTGTACTGACTTTTCTGTTTGATAGCTGCTGCATCAGGGGACAGATCTCCTTTTTAGAGGAGCTAAATCATTGTGAATTACTAGTGTAAAAGTTAATGCCTTTTAACTGTAAATTGAACCTTTTGACTTGAACTGTTTTTCTACTTGCAGACTCTGGCAAAAGAGCATAGGATGAAACTTCTGCAGCAACAACAGGAAGTGGCAGGTCTCTCTAAACAGCTGGAGCACGTCATGAATTTTTCCAAATGGGCAGTTTCCAGTGGGAGCAGCACAGCCCTGTTGTACAGTAAACGTTTGGTAAGGTTAGGAAGACAGCTCTCTCCATTCACCTAGAGATTTAAGTCAGTTATTCATGCACATGCTTGTCTGGAGTACTAGGGTATTAGAATTTTTAATGATTTTCTACTAATTGGAATATTTATATACAGTTTTTGTGGGTTTCTGTCAAACATGAATACAGAATGTTTCTATTAATTTAGCTCTCTGGCCATGGTTCTCTGCTGTTGCAATACAATAGAACTATTGTAGATCTGCAGAAACAGGAGCAACTACTTTTCTCTGGGTTGAAAACCATGAAGCCATGAAACACTGGGAAAAAATACTGTGTCCCCTACATCATCATTGTGCTTCTTTACAATACTTGCTACAGCAACTGAGTTCATGAAAAACAGTATTTGTATATCATAGTGTCTGGTATCTAGCATTTTAATGTAAATATTATTGTATGTCTTTGTTCTGTTGGGTTCATCTCCCACTGGAAGACTTTCCAAATTGATACAAATTTAACTAAGGTTTTTGTTTACCCATATAAACAATTACAAATCTAAATATTTCATTGCTGTAATGACCCTTAAGATCTGAGTGTGTGTTGTCTCACTAAGCTGAATGTTCATGATGGACAGAAATCCTAGAAAATTTGAAAGAAAAAAAAAAACAACCCAAAAGCTTACCTTGATTTTTCCAAAGGTTACTAGGCTGTACTTGCCTGATAGCAGAAATCTGTGGCAATGTTGAGGGAAAGATGCTATATGCTTTTTTTTTCCCAATTACTATAAACTGGTTCGTGAAGTTTTTTTCTTTTATTTTCTCATTGGTTAGTTGAGAACCTACCAGGGTATTTGGTGGGTTTTGTTTGTTTGGGTTTGAATTTGCTGTTGGTTTTTGGTGGTGGTTTTTTTCTTTATTTTTTTGATACCCATTATTGATACTGCAGGCTATAGCTGAATATTATTTGTTTTTATCAACTTCAAGTAGTTAAATTCATTTGATCTGCCTTATACTGCCTCAGCCAGTCATATTTTTTTTTAATTGAATAGAGAAAAAGGACATCAAACTGAGTCATGTTTATAATTGCTTAGTGTTGCCATCAAGACTGTGCTACAGGAGTAAGAAAACAAGTTGTGTTTCAGGCATCTTAATCATATAAACATTAGGCAGCTGAAAGAAGGGACCATTTAGCCCAGAAAGCCTCAGCAAATGAAAAGTATTTTTCAAAAGAACAGATTGAGCTTTAGAAAGTTGGTGCTGCTTGGGAGTTGAGTAGATAACCCATCTGTGGGCATTTGGAAAAATCTATTTCCAAGGAGTTTTGCATAGAGGAGCATATGAAACTTCTGCCCCAGCAAATCCAGGAGGGAGGAGGGAATGCCCATCAGACTTCAAGGCAGCATTAGAGCTCAGGGGCTGTACTCTCAGGCTGTACTTTTCACTGCTACTAACACAAGGTGACCAGTCAGGAGTTCATCTACAATACATGTGTGTGCACAATAGTAGGAAAATAGGGGAGCAAACCATGACAGGAACTGTGTGTGACCAGTACTGATAACAGGACAAAACCTTAGGATTTCTGTAGTGTCATCTACTTGATTCTGGTAGTGTACACAAAAATCCTAAGGAAATCTCTATCCAAAATAATAATAATGCACTTTAAGTTTTTCCATGGTCATTTAAAAATCTTGAGTCATGTTAAATGTTTTTTGAGTATGGTCTTAAACTGACCTGCCTAAAATTGAAGGAAAAAAAGCTTGTATCATTTTAAACAGTTAAGATGATTTCACCAAGTATATCTCTTTCCCAGGAAATAATCTATCATTCAAGAAAAACAAGAGTTGAACTCCTCAAGTTGGTTTTTTTTTCCAGGATCTGCTGTGTATGATTCTAAAATTAGTGCCTGTTATATTTTGGTACACCAGTTCCTGACATTTCTAGTGAAACAACTGCAAGACAACATTTTCTTTCTAGGCTCCAGATAAATTGTGAGCATTTGGTAGAATATTCTCTTGTGTAATCACAGTCCGGTTCTTTGGAACCAAGGCATTGGAAAAATCTGAAAATATCTGTGAATCTGAGTTTTCAAAGACAGTTTATAAAAATCTGTTCTTTGGCTGTCTGAAGAAAACTTAAATTTAGTACAAAAGAAAATTCCCTGTGATCATCCTTGTTGCCAAACGAACAGCATACTTTGAAAGAAAAATGAATGGGCTAAAATAGATTCATGGGGGAAAAACATCAATGGTTATGTAAATCTGAACTTCACTTGCAAGTAGCTAAAGTCATTGAATATAATGGCCAAGTTTTTAGAAGGATATGTATTTCTACAGGGAAGAATTGTTATTTTTGCTTAGGCTGTAGTCAATTGCTTTTAAAACTACTTTAGGAACAAGGGAAAGATGTTAAAAATACCTCTTTATTTGTAGCTTGGACAAGTTTCTCTATCTTTAACCTCAATTCTCTAGGGGCTTGTTCAGGGGGGTTTTTGTTAGTGGTTTTTTTTGATTGGTTGCTTTGTTTGGTGTGTGGGTGTGGGTGTGAGGGGGTGTATTTTTGGGGTTTTTGTGCTGTTCAGATACATGGCTCTGGCCCCAGAGGGAAAAAAAAAAAACCCTGTATTTGTTCTTGTTCTAGATTACATATCGACTACGGTATCTCCTCCGAGCAAGGTGTGATCCTTCCCCAGTGACTAACAATACCATCCAGTTCCACTGTGATCCTAGCTTCTGGGCTCAGAATATTTTCAATCTAGGTATAATACATTTTTATTAGCCTTTTATTGCCTTGATCCTATTTTGAAAGCAGCTTTCTTTTTGTGACAGTAGCCTCTGAACTATTCATTTCTTCATTTACTCAGTTAAATGTATTTCCCTAACTGTGAAAAACATTCAAAGTGCATTGCATGGGGAAAAGTATTATTTATGAATACTGTGATAAAGTATTAACAAACTTGGCTTGTTTGAAAGGTAAATGTGATGGTGAAAATAGCAGCTTTAAGTTTTCTGGTCAATACTTCTAACTTCTGGGTTCTGAAACAAGGAACACAGTTTTTAACCCTATTTCACATGCTGTCAACCAGCACTCCCAGGTCCTTTTCCATGGGACAGCTCTCAGCCATGATGATAAGCACCCTAAGAACTCAACAGCTTAAGGAGGACTTAAAGGTTTTCGAGGTCTTTCAGGATTTTGACTGTTGTTGTGCTTCCTTTCTCTCTCCACTGTTATCTTGGTGGGCATTTTTGTTTTTCTGTCATGTGCAGAAGGCTTTGTGAGATATCTGTGGGACATTTTCTGCCTTTCATCAAAAAAGTGCTCTCTCAGTGTACAGAGGTGCAAATGTGTGATTCTCTACAATGTCAGAGGAAGAAAGTGTTACGGCAGTTCTTCAAGGCAAACAAGGTCCCTGTCCCAGACATGAGGACATTGGATGGTAGCAAGGAAATTCTCCAAGTTCCTTCTTTATAAATAATTTTCTTAGAGATAGGAATTGAAAGTGAAACGTGTTTTCAGAAACCAGCTGTCAGGTTGTGTGGTGATAACTCTGAATTGCTGCTCAGCTGAGATGTTTGTCATGAGCTGACTTTTTTCTGTTTGGTGGGCTCTTTTTCTTGTGTATGTTTATTTAATGAACTTCTGAAATACAGTCCCTTACATTCTGAAAAGTGCTACAATAGAAATGGCACCTGTATAGACCAGCACTGGAGTTCTTGTTAGAGTTTAAGTGATAGATAAAACCAAATCATGTTTATCTATCTAGTTTCAGAAATCACAGCCTTCAGGCCGTTTTGTTTATGATCAGACATGTTCACTTTCTGTAGATAAGCTAGATATAAGAATGAGTGAAGAAAAATAAAATAAAGTCTGAATAAAGAAACTAGTTACTTCAGAAATGTTTTTTGAGTTGTAGTCAGACTGCATGTCACTGACAGTGTGATGGCATTTCCGCTAACTGCCATACTTCAGTATTGATTTTATTTATTTTGGTTAAAATAGGTTCTTTGGTAATTGAAGATAAGGAAACTCCACCACACATGCCCAAGAGCCCTGTGATGGAAGTAAACCTCCAGCCCCCAGGCAGCTTACCCCCCAACCAGCTCTCCAAGTTCCCGACACAGATCAGCTTAGCTCAGCTGCGCCTCCAGCACATGCAGCAGCAGGTCATGGCTCAGAGACAGCAAGCTCAGCGCAGAGCAGGACCAGGAGCTCTGCCAAACCCAAGAATGCCAGGAGCCATGCAACAACCCCCTGCTTCTCATCAGGTAAGTTAGGACTGTTTTCAGAGTCTCTTTTTTCTGTGGCACTGAAGGGGAAAATAAAGTAAGACAGGAAAAAAAGGAAAGCACTTAAACCTAGATACATAACTTCAGCTATCTTCATCTTCAGAACATAGCTATGTAGATGGTTTAGAGGACATTTTCTTTACTGAGAATGAGTGGGCATTTTAAACTTGCCTTGCAAAATGCATGGTAGCACCCAGCCTCTATTTATTCTTTAAAATAATAAAATCTTGTTGTATCCAGCCATATACAGTGCTTAGCAACATTTTTGTGTTTTTGTCAAGTGATCAAAAAGTTAATGTTATTAATTTTTTCCCCTACATCTATTTTGCATAACACCCAATGATTCTCTCATGTATCTTTCAAAGTTGGAAAAACTCTCACCGGCTCTTGTTATGTTTCTTCATATAATAAAATAATTCAAAACTGCCTACTAGGTTTTAACATTAAAATTCAATGCTTTTGATCATTCAGATAAATGGTGTGGTACTATTTATTTGCATATAATTTATGAGGAGTTTCAGAAGTCTAAAAGGACCGTTTAGTAAAAAATGTGTGGAATATAGAACAGCTCTCAGCTGACTTGCAGAACCATTTTTATTGTTTCTATGCAGGCACCTCCACGCTTGATTCATTTTCAGAATCATAATCCCAAGCCCAATGGTTCAGCTCTTCCTGCACAACAGATGAGATTTCCCCAAAATCAGAACCTACCAAGACCAGCAGTGAAGCCCAACCCATTGCAAATGGCATTCTTGGCACAGCAAGCTATAAAACAGGTAGAGTGTCTTTCCCTTTTCACTCTCCATTTAGAAATTAAACATCAAATGTGCCTTATATCATCTTTTATGCTATACTTCTAGAGTGCTTTTCAATTAAAACAGAGATTACATTATTTTTCTATGACGAGATACCCATAGTTTTCTTAATGAGGTAACTGTCAGGTTGCTTTCATTTTGACAGTTCTAAATAGCTGAAGCATTAGGGAGGTGAGCCACTGTGTGTGCTGTGCAGGTGTTTCATTCTCTTACTTGCTGTGGTTTCTGACCATTTATGCAAAACGTAGCATGGCCAAGGACTGCACACTGCAGTGTCAGTGAGTAGACAAATCAGAAAATCCCAGTTTGTCTTGATGATAATTTCACCAGGAAGCAGGTAAAACCTTGACTAAAAAGCTATAGCTGCCATGCTTCCCCAGGGTATGGCAAATCTGAACCCTTACAGGGGAGGGGAGAAAAGAGAGTCCTCAACTCTGGGACCTCTGCTGAGTGAGACTGATCAATGCCCAGCTGAACTGGGGCAGAAGCAAACACATTGTGTGTGTTCTTGGTGTTTAGGAAGGCTCATCTTTATTAAAGAGCATATTATTACCACAGAAGTTTCTGGTAAGCAGGAAAGAATGAAATCTGTGACCCAAAAAGTGGTCTAATACCAGTTATGTTTGCAATGCTTATGATGTCAGAGAACTAATTCAACTAAATTGAAGAAAGCTGCACAATATCTAAGAGAACTTGGGAGAATAAAAAGTAAGTCACTTCTATTCTGTGCCTCTGAAAAGAAGACTGGCCCGTTTACAAGCCTTTCTTTCAAGATGCCTCATTATTCAGTAATGTCTTTCTGAAACTAGAGGCCAGTAAATAGAATGACTGACTAAAAAGGAATTGAGCAGAGTCAGATTTTGCCTGCAGTTGCCAGGAAATTCCATTAAAGTCATTGAAAACTGTATACATCTAAATGAGAAAGAATTTGGTCTGACTTGACTGTGCACTTCATATCATGGTGTTAAATGTATATGTGGATGGAGATCCAGTCAGCATTTCAAATTCTTAATGACTTTATGTTGTTAAGGGAATATCAAAGACTTCAAGGCATCCAGGTTTATTTGGTAAAGCACTGGAGTAGTTGTGCATTCAGCCTATTACCTGTAATGCTTTTATTTCACAAAAACTGGTTTTTTTCTTCCTCAACGCTGTCAATGCAGCATGAAATATTAATAGATACTTAACACTGAGGTATAGCTTTGAATTTAAGAATTTGCATTCATTGCTTCTGTTCATAGTTTTCAACTACTTGTCATCTTCCGTTGTCTTGTGAGATTGGTTCTAGAAATGAGAACTTCAGAGTAAATCAGGATTTTATGTTTCAAGTCAGCTTCCTGAACTAAGCTGCTGGTTTTATCAGTATATGTAGTAGATGTGACCTGTTGCAAAGGAAAAAAATGCTGAATTGTGGATTTTTATCTCTTCTTTTTAGTGGCAGATCAGTAGTGGACAAGCTTCATCCACCCCTTCGACTGCAAGCAGCACAACATCGACCCCATCCAGCCCCACAGTCACCAGTGCTGCTGGCTGTGATGGGAAGAATTATGGTCCCCCTGTGATAGATCTGAGTTCCCCAGTGGGTAGCTCCTATAATCTGCCATCTCTCCCTGATGTGAGTGTAACATAGAGGCAACGTTCTACGGATTCTACTTTGAAGTCTTAACGTTTGTGAGAAATAGAAATCTTTTAGACTGAAATTCTGTTTGTCAAAATGAGACAGTTTAGGAAATAAACAATGCAGAGTTGCCTGCATGTTGCTGGAAACACTCAGAACCATTCTGGGAGACAGCTGTTAGGACAGCTAAGAAAAGTAGGATTACAAGTTGTAATTGTAATTGGACATGTTTGTTTGTATGCTGCATATTTTTCTGCAGCCCTCATAATGATCCTTACAAAAATGTGTTAGCTTAGCTTTCGTTTACCAGTGTCTGTATATAGCAGTGGTTTGCTGATGGCATTTCTGGTAGATTTTTAGCATTTTAAAAATCTATTTTTAACTTATTGGAAGAGCTATCTTGGGTAGGTGTTATTGGTCAGCATACTGGAAATATTTCTTATGTCTTTTCATTTTGGTACTTCTTCATATATTCTCTAACATGCCTTTGAGCTTGTGATAGAAAGAGCATAGTAAGATCATAATTTCTTAATCCTCTAAGCTTCTCTTTTATAGTATCTTCTGAATGGTACATGTTTGCCAGAGGTCCATGTTGGAGTTATTGAGTGTTAGTCAGGTGATTTTATTTTTCCACATAACTGCCTGACCTGCTTTTTGTGGTCTAAGGTTTGTAGATATCTGAAGTGTCACGGTTTTCCAGTCATAGCTTGCTGTTACTTCCTTTATCTCCCATCTATGCTTTGTTTTTACCTACATACTGTGTGTTCTCTTTATTAAAATTGAGTATATAGACTACAGCATCACAGTACCTGTCAGGCTTGAAGGGGGAACTACACAACATGGTCATAAAATCACTGAGTCTGTGAGACATTTTAGCATATTTATTTCTGTGCACAGTATTATGAACTCTTTTACTTGTGTGTGATGGAGTTCATGCTTTCAAGGTACATGGCCCAAATCACTATAAATGTGCTGACATTGCCAAGGCTGCTGTATCCACTTTGGATACATCTTATCAAACATTATTTTACATATTGGAAGAAACTAAAAATTTCAAAAAGTCATTTCTCCTTATCATACCAGAACGTGTAGTTTGTATGGAAAGTTGGAATGCTGCATTGGGAACCCCTGGAATAAAGTTCAGTTATCTGGCCTGAGCCATGGTGGAAAGAGCAAGTGTTGGTTTGCTGTTTCCATTTTGAGTCAATATGCATGGCTCCTGTCCAGAGGGTGTGTGGGACAGATGGGATTGAGTGTCCTTTGAGTTTCTTCCAGTCCAGTTCAACACCTGTGGATTAAGGGGTAGTTTGTGTATAGCATATTATCTTTTTGAGAGTATTTAATGTGAGCAAGTCCAAAGAAGGTGTGGAGATAAACTTACTTCAATGTGTGAAAGCTCCCTGTTTGATTTAAGCCTTCTCTGTACCCTGTGGAGAAAAACTGGCACTTACAGAATTATCTGCTCTTAAAATGAAGCACTGTCTGGATTTGGCTATTTCATTTTCTTTTTAGGGAAAGTAAGATTATATGTTTTAAAGTAACCATCTCACTTTTGGATGAGTAAACTTTGGTGAAAAGCATTTTGGTCTTTGCTTTCAAAATAACAGCATGGCAGAGGCTTTTTGGTTTTGTTTGGTTTTTGTTGCTTTGGAGGGTTTTTTTTCCCTTCCCAACACTAACTGCTTCCCTTTGCTTCCCCACCTTTTAGATTGATTGTTCAGGAAACATCACACTGGATAATGCTGTAAGGAAGGATGGCATTGCAGAGCAGAATCAGCCAAAACCCCTTTCAAACAGGACTGTACAGTCACCAAATTCCTCAGTACCATCACCAGGCCTCTCAGGTAATTGGATGTGGTGCAATTTTCAATTTAAGGGTGCAATTGAAAAATCAAATGTCGCAATGTTAACACTGACATCAGATTTAATTCTGTTTTATATTAAACATGAGAAATAAGAAAATTTATGCAAAGTTGTAGAAACCCTAGTAGGAGGTAGAGCTGAGATAATATTTTAGCATTGTGATCAAAAGTTTAGCATGCAGATCTTAAAAACAGGGAGGGGAAAAAAAAGGGTAGGTTTTAGCAAATTGGGTAGAAATCCATAGGAAAGTGACATTCTCAGGTGTACACCAGATTAAAATCTAGCAGCTGTGGTAAGAGACAAGAGTTTGAGAAAGTGAGAGAGGGTGTAACAGCAGACTAGAAATGGTGCCTTGGGCGGGTCGTGCAGCACTGACACAGGGCAACTGGAGAAGTTACTGTGATGGGTGGCTGAATGTGGTGGACCTGGAGGATCCAGGGGATTCCTGTCCCCGTGCTGGTGGCCCACCATGCTGGTGGCAGCTGTTCCTTGCTCCCATTTCCTGACCTGAGCTGTGGGAAGGCTGTGTGAGTGGGAGTTCCCAGGGAGCACTCATGCAGCGTTCGTGCGCTCGCATTCCGGCGGGACAGCAGAGACAGCGGGTAGTGCGTCCACAGGCACACTAACAGCCCACACAGGCTTCTCAGGCTGCTGCTCAGCAGTCTGCTTCACAAGGCTTTCGCCTCTCTGGGCCCCAGACCTTTGGTCTCTCTCATATCTGTCCCCCAGACTTCTTCCTGCTCACCAGCTCAAAGTTTCCTGGCAGTTCTCCTGAGAGATCTGCTTGAATTTAATAAGACAAAACAGCCTGCAGTGATCAGGTGGAGAGGTCATCCAGGCAAGGTACTCACCCATCAGCCTACTTGCATGTAATGGGCCCTTCCTTAGTCCTCTTTCCCTCTGTTATCTCATGCCTCTCATCCTTTCATGAAAGTGTATTAAATGAGATATTTCTCACTGCAGGAGAAATTTTCCCCAAAACATGTGTACTTCTCTGAGTTGTATCTCAGACTTGGCACAGGCCTGTGTTCTGTTCTAATCTGATCCTTCTGTCCTAGGAGGAATCAGTGTGACAAGTGTACACCCTCCAATTCGTTCACCCAGTGCCTCCAGTGTTGGGAGCAGAGAGAGGTAAGGATAGAGTGTGAGAGAGGAAAATGTAACTTCCACCTCCACAGAACATGCCTCAGTCTCTTCTCTCTTTGATGCATAAAGATGCCGAATTGTCTCACCTTCTCTGTTAACAGGTCAGGCCTGATGGTTGTTACAGCACTCTTTGCATTCTAGAAGCAGTAATTTCATTTGTAATGTATTAATAGAACATCTAAAGATGTATTGACTCTGTAAATGATGGCTAGGTCGGCATTATTGAAAGAATACCATTTGTAAATTAGGTTTTAAGTTCAGAAAAATTAGCTAAAGGAAAAAGCTGCATATTGAAAGCCCTTGTGGAACTATAAATTACTTCAGATTTAAGGAACTGATGCTACAAAGAGGGTTATTAAGCATTTTCTGCTGCAATACAGTTAAGTGAGCACTAGATCTCTACTGAGAGTCTACACAAATGTTTTTATCCCTTACTGATGGAATATTAATGAACAAATATATTTACACAGCGTTGTTTAAAGAGTGCAGATCCGTTAATGCGTTGCAATAAATTAGAGCATACATCTGACATGAGATTAATTTTTCATGCAGAGAAAAATCAGATGACATTCATCCTACTTGAGTTGGAAATGCAGGTGCTTTTTAATCTGGAATACCTTTTGCTCTATTCCATTTACATGGTAAATTCTGTGAAGGACTCTTATGAACAGTTTAAATGGTTGTTTGAAGAGTCTTTACTTGCATTTAAAAATGTGATTTGATATGCTGCTGCTTGAATTAATTTTGTTAGATTTAAATTCTTCATTTTTATTTAAAAAGATAAGCAGGTATTTTGAAGTTTGATTGTCTGTTCTCATCCTGTAAGGACTAAATGCATGAAGAGACAGACCTAGTTCTAAAAGTAGGGTCCAAGTTTTGGTGGAGCTGCAAGGCTCTAAGAAAGTTTTCCAAGACAGTGTAAATATGTGTTTTATCTGCCTTATGCAGTTGTGTAGTTTACAATGTTCAGTGGAGGTGCTTTTTTGTGTATGATTTGAAAGAAACTGAGATTATTTGCAAATTTTGCAGTAATGGGTCAAACCATGAGTAATTCTCTAGTTTTGGGGCTGCACCATTAAAATTTCCCCATTTGGTAATGCTTTTTCAGTATATATCAAAGGAAATAAACTTGGATGTTGCATTCCATAAAGGGAACACTACTCAGGATTCAAAGAAACAAAGTAGATTAATGTCCTGAGGTCTTGGAAAGCGTCAGTGTACAAAAGGTGTCCAGTTCTGACTCCCAATTTCCTTTTTTTCCTGCCTCTTCCTGTCATTTACAGTTCTGGCTCCTCCAGCAGGCCACCAGGAGCTGATTCTACCCACAAAGTCCCTGTTGTTATTTTGGAGCCGATCAGAATTAAACAGGAGTCAAGCACATCAAACGAGAACTTTGATTTCCCAATTGTTGTAGTGAAGGAAGAGACGGAGGAGGAATCCCGGCCTCGGAATGTAATATTTACACCTAGAAAGATCTCCTTTCTCTTTGGAGGGTATTTTGTATTTATGGGGACTAAAATAATTTACTTGTATTCTGTTGGGAACTGTTTCAGGGGAAAACTAAAAAGCTAAGGAAAAGGAAGAGGTGAAATTCAAAATCAAACTAGCCTTACTGCCAATTAAATTAAATGGTGTGATCAGACTGCTTTTATCCGATGAAAACCTGGGGAACCCAGGAATAACTTGCAGAGATGAAATTTTGAGGTTCTGCTGGGAAGTGTTTCCAGTCATGGTGCAGGAATATCCATAAACAAGGTACTAGATTTTTGGGCCATCAGAGATTAGTTTTTTATTGGTGGAGCAGTCAATAGCCTTTCACAGCTAATTCCTTGTGTTCATTTGCCTGTGTTATAGAGAGTTAGTAACTTCTGCATGCATGTAGCAAGTTGTATGGCTGCTATGTATAAATCTAAATCTGTTATTCAGGTCAGTTTGCACATTGTCAGGGTCATGTAAATTCACATAAATACTGTAATCTGCCTTCCTTTGTTTCTTCCTGCAGTCCATACTTACTTCCTTGCTGCTGGATACCAATCACAATTGCACTTCTGATGAAGCTATGCTAAGAACAGATGCACCAGACAGCACAGATGACCAGCCAGGGGCACTGCAGGAGAACACATTCCCTGGGAAAACAGGATGGATGGGGTCCTCCCACGCTGGCGAGGGCAGAAAAGAGGATGATCCCAATGAAGATTGGTGTGCTGTATGTCAAAATGGAGGGAAGCTCCTTTGCTGTGAGAAGTGTCCCAAAGTATTCCATCTTTCTTGTCATGTCCCTACATTGATGAGCTTTCCAAGGTAATTGACTATTTCAATTCCATCTAAAATTGCACTAAAAGACATCAGACTTGTATTGGGAAACCCAGGGTAAGAAGTTTCAGTCTCAGAGGAAGAGCAGTGCCTTCTTTAAAGTCTTGTATCCAGGAGTTTTATTAGTTGGAGAAAAATCTGAATTTTCATGAAACTTCAGCTTAATTGTATATTTTTCTACAAAATCTAGTAAAACTCTTCACTTATTTGACAATTAAGCAAGATCACATCTAGGGCATCTTATTGAAACGGGGACACAGAATTAGCAATCTGTCATAAAATGTTTTAAGGGTGACTGAAAATAGTTAAATTTCTTAATAATAATGATTTAAAAAAAAAGAAAAATTAAGACATGTCTACAGGAAAAATCTGAATTCATATAGTATTAAATATATTACTTCAGTGCTAAACATGGCTACACTCCAAGCATGGGATGTGTAGTGACTGACATATTTTATAACAGTCAGTGTTGAAACAAGCATTAAGCTTTCTTGATTGGCTGTTACAAAACCATTGCTTGGTTTCTTGACTTTCAAAATCAAGTCTTAAGTAGATTATTGTTATAAGCATTACTGGTGTTTGCTTCTGGAATTAGTGTCTTTGACTAAAATAAAGGGCATTTGCCAATGCCCCAGCTTGGAAATGTCATGCAATAAGCTTGTTTGTATTAAAGGATAAAAACATTGGTCATGACATGCTCATTGGTTAATGCTTTTATAAATATTAAGTTTTCTGATTAAATAGCAGCATAGTTTACTGGTGTAAAACATTTGGATAGCAACTTAGATTAGCACGTTGATCATTTCCGTGCTACTCTGAACAGGCATACTTCTGGAAGTATATATTTCTTTTAAATGTCACTTGAAATGGCACATAAAAGTGTTTCTCTTCAATTTCCAGGGGGTTTTTTATTAAAACAATGTTATGTTACAGCTTTATGCCATAAGGAAAACCAGTAAGGTTACAGCAGGCACTTTAATTAAGAAATATTCTTTCTGGAAAGGAAATAAAAAGTAATCTTGAAGCAGGTAGATAACTATGTATTACAAGACTTTGTTTATATTATAATTAAATATTTAATAGCAAGTCTTTAAAAAGCTTCATTTTTACTGGATCATTCAGTTGAAACTGAGGTAATGATGTCTCCTCAGAAAAACCACTTTGATGGCAGGTGTTTAGGTCATATTACTACAGGTGCATTGTGTTCCAGGGCTCCAGAGCACAGCTGGGTGAAGTTTCCTCCTGACTTAAGATGTATCAGGCTTTTGTTCTCATCTCTGTGTGAGGCTGCTTGCTTTTTTTCCTCCCAACTCTAAGTCTGCCAAACAAACTTGAGTCTGCTAGCATTAGTTCCTTCAAACACACAAAATAATTCCGTTATTCTTGTGTCAGGGGTGTCAGTCTGCTGCTTTCATGGTTGCTTTTTGTTCCTGTTTCAGGTAGATAGAGCAATTTCATAGGTTCATAGACCCATGAACAGGGGGTTTTGGGTTGCAAAGGAACTTTTAAAGACCCTCTAATTTGAGCCCCCCCTGCAATGCTCAGGGACATCTTCAACTAGATCAGGTTGCTCAGAGCCCCATCCAGTGTAGCCTGGAATGTTTCCAGGGATAAGACATTCACCACCCCCCTGGGTAACCTGTGCCAGTGTTTCACAGTCCTCACTGCAAAAAACTTTCCTTGTATGCAGTCTGAATCTACCCTCTTTCAGTTTAAAGCAATGTTCCCACGTAGATTTGTAAGGCCACAGCATCATTTTTCCTTCATTCCAACCTATCACATTCTTCCTGCTTCTTGGATATTTTAATGCATCATTCCTCTAATTTGTTCCTTGTTTTCTTGTATCACAAGAGCTTTAGGTCATAGCCTGTATTAATTTTTGTGTATCTGCCACATCATTTCTGTGACACTGTCATAAATCACTCTGTGAAGTTAAGACTGTGGAAAGTAAAACTTCTTCTTGAAGCAAAATGCCCATCATTCACCACTGCATGCTACAACTGGCAGATGGTGAAAATCTTTGGCTCACTCTGAATAGAAAACAGTAAGATTTTATTTTTAAATTTGTGAATTCTTTCTGCCTTACTACTGAAATGAAATAAAGGGTGCTGCAGAAATGATTTCCCATTTATGAAGACTCTGTTTATAATAACACACCTCTGGGTAAATACATGCAGTTGCTCTCAAAACTGGTTATTGCTGAATTCTGTCTATTGTGTGACTATCCAGCCCTCTGGTGGTCATCTGCAAGCATGCAGTTTCTCTCTTTTTGTAGAGAACTATAGTAAAAAAATAGACTCTTCATAGTTTTTTTCAAAACTTTCAAGTTCATAAATTGTGTTCAACAATCAATAGACATTGCTTGCAGAGCTAATTATCTTATAATCTTATGCTGACCTTTAAATCTCCAGTATTGTCTTATGCAAACTGGTAAAATCATGAATATCTGAACATTTTAGGGAGTGAAATATTTTCAGTTTTACAAAGAATCCTGTCTAGGGTAATCTCTGTAGATTAGTAATGTGCTGTAGATCAAGCTGGTAGAGGGCATGTAGTTCTCACCATGTAATACTAACACTTTCCCTTCTGTTCAGCCCATGTGACTCCTTCAGTCTCTCTGCAGTTATGGTAGTACAGGACTCTTCGTAGTGCTGTCCTTAAATCCTGTGAGCTCAAGTGAAACACTTCAGTATTGACAAAGGTAGAGACCATCTGTCTGTCTTTCTGCTAGGATACCAGTGCCACTAAAAGGAAACAAAGTTGTAGTAAAGCATTTTTGCCAGCAGCCTTTTGTACCACCACCAAGAAAACAACTGAGATGCAGAGAAAACCCACCCCCACTGATGAGGGATTTACCCAGAAATACGTAGAAAGCCTTCTGGCAAAGGAGTGCTCCCTCACTGAGGTCAATGTGTCTGTTTGTCTTCTTTAGTGGAGAGTGGATTTGTACATTCTGTCGGGATTTGTCCAAGCCAGAAGTTGAATATGACTGTGATAAACCTGCTCACAGCTCTGAAAAAAGAAAATTGGAAGACACCATGGGTTTGGCACCCATAGACCGCAGGGTAAGGATAAAATTATTATTTAAAACTTTCAAGCTGAAGCAATTTTGAACTGTGTTAGAAACTTTGTCAGTGTTTACCTGTTTTCAGTTGGCAACTTGTGTAAATACACTGAAATTAGTATTTCATTTGGGGTCTTACTCTACATGTAGAACCATTTATGGAAGAGTAGTAGAGAGAAGACTCCCAGGCTCATGACAAATGACACTGATTATGTGGGTGATTATGATGAGAGTTATTGCTAACACAGTATCTAAATATTGCCAAAGCAGTGTATAATTTAAGCAGGTCTGAAGGGCTGTAACATAGACAGGGTCAGCTGGAAACATGCAGGGTTGCAGAAAGCTCAGTAGCAAAGCACCCATGGAGCTACATTAGGATTTTATCTCCACCTGTTACCCACCTGTCCAAACCTGAGTGCTCCCATCCTCGGGCTGGATGTACCCTGCAGGGGTGGGATCCACCTGGAAGCTGGGCTGGATGTACCCTGCAGGGGTGGGATCCACCTGGAAGCTGGGCTGGATGTACCCTGCAGGGGTGGGATCCACCTGGAAGCTGCCCTGCAGCCTCTCAGGAGGTCAGTTTGCCATTTGGCCCAGTCTCCAGGAGCATTTTGTACCCTTTTGCTGGCCCATGTGTACCAAGATCAATCACAACCATCTCCACTCCCCCAGCTCTGGAATGCATTAATGGTATAAGCATCCAGACAGTTCCTCCTGCAATTCCCACCTGGTGTACTTGTCTTAGGACAGATCACACTGCCCATCAAGAGTTGTGTGTGTGTGGAGGACAGTCCTTGTCACACCCTTATTTACATGTGCTCTATTTGTATTTTGCATTAAATGGAAGTTATAAGCCCTGTAAAGATTCTGATAAGGGAGCAGCAAGCATAAAACCACACAGAGGTGTATTTTAGACTCTCTTTCAAGGCTCAAGATCCAGTTTAATATATTGGTATACACAAAAAGGGGGAATACTGAGTTCTGTATTTTCTATAGTTTGTGATTTTAGAATAAGCCATGTAGGATTCCTGAATTACTTGGGTATCTATTTTTCTTGGCACAGAAGTGTGAAAGACTGCTGCTGTACCTCTACTGTCATGAAATGAGTCCTGCCTTTCAAGATCCAGTTCCTCCCACAGTATGTCCCTCACTTCTTTCTATTTTATGCTAGCAGTATATTTACCATGTTTCTAGTGGCATTCTAAAGTTCATTATCATAAGTCAAATTCCACAGACATTCAGTGCATTACACATGTTTAGTTTTATTCAAACTGTCTGAAGGGGAAAATTAAAAGTTGAAGCATTGGGTTGGCAGGAGATTTACAAGTTAAATTCCACAATAACTGATTTTACTTAATACTTCAAAAATAGTTAAAAAAGTAAGTTCTAACACTGCTAACTTCATACCCTGAGAAGGTAAACTGGGATTTATTTGGGGGTTTAAAATATTACCTGATTTTGAAAATTGGGGTACTCCATAGCACTAATACAAAATTGAATTTCTTACTGATTTGAGATTTGTTAGTTTAAAATGGTAGACAGTACCTGGGTGCAGTAGAAGTCCAAAGCTACAAAGAGCTACCACTGTGATCAGATGAAAAGATGTTCTTCATGACAAGGCAGTGGGGAAGGACAAGTCAATGGGGAAAGAGTTCATCAAAAAGGAGTATGTTCCTATGCAGCCTTTATTCCATTTGAATAAGAATTCTGAAGAACATTCCACAGAGTTTAATAATAAGAAATGGCACAAGAGATTAATTGATTATTCATATTCTGGTCATGTGTTACTAAATTCAGGTATTAAAAACATGAATCCAGTTAGAAGAAAGTAGGAAAAAATACAAATATATTATTACTGGTTTGCATTCTTATTTACTTTCTTACTCTTTCTAAAGAAAAAAAATCTTAATCCTACAGCCACAGTGTGGGTATGAAAAGCATTGATATCTCTGAAATTTGCCACCATTTCAAAGGACTTATTTCATATGGTGGTCTTGAGAATGAAACTTAATAGAGAGCTTATTTGACTACCCCTGAAAATAACATCCAAACCAACTCATTGGTTCTATTATATGTACTTAGTGGAGGTTTTATGTGTTCCTCTTTGATTTTAAAATAGGCATTGGACAGAGTATATTTTAGCCAACAAATTGTCATACATCTCTGTTATTCCAGAAACTGTTTGCATGCGTGTTGAAAGTGCAATTCTTGTATCTTTGAGCTGCACTTTGAAGATGAGACTAAATCTTGCCTACTCCCTCAAATCTAAAGGTTTATAAAACAACAAATTATGAACATGATTGCATTTTGGATTTCCCCCCCCCCCNNNNCCCCCCCCCCCCACTTAGGTCCCTGATTACTACAAAATAATCAAGAAGCCTATGGACTTGTCAACCATCAAGAAAAGACTTGAAGTGACCAATTCATTCTACACGAAGCCAGAAGATTTTGTGGCTGATTTCAGACTGATTTTCCAAAACTGTGCTGAATTTAATGAGGTTAGAAAAGTAGATACTTTATCAACTTTGTTGGCTTAGTTGCTTTCAGTATAACTCTAATGGGGGTACAACTTACAACACAAGAATTTATTGTATTAAACTTACTTTGATGATGAGACTGCAGTGAAAACATCGATCAGATTTGACACTGCTGTGGTCTGAGATAATTCTGCAGTGGGCATCTTTCCATAGAAGGGAGGAGGGTGGTAACAAACATAGCTGAATGGCCTGACAGCAGCTAAAGAAAAGGACAATTTTTTATCTTACAGGTTAATGGTGGGCATTATGATCTAAAAATTGGTTTCATCCTGCTTGTGTCAGATCTTAAATTCAGTAGGATTTTCATTCTGGGAGCTCTGTACTCACCCTTATGATTTCAATGATTTGTTATTATCCCCTAGTGCACACAAGGGAACATGTGGTGAAATAGGGATGAAGGTTCTGAGTGTACCACAAAAGGAGAATTACAGTAGGAATAAAGGCTTCTCCAAGTGACCTCTGTGGGGTTCTCATCCAGTCACCCTTGAGAGCTAGGACTTACTCCTACTCTGGTGATATCTGCTTCAGGAAACTGGTGGCTGTGGGTGACTTTAGGACTGCTCACTCTTCCATGTTAGTGTCATCATCCAAGTAATATTTTCTCTGTTACTAAAAAGATCTGTAAGCTAGAGAAGTTTCTAACACCCTGAGGGCATATCTGTCTGTTCACAGCACAACACACAACTCTGGCCCCCTGCTCCCACTCCAGTCAGGATTTAGGAGTTCTCAGAACCTTTATACAGCTTTCAGTACCCAGGCAGTGTGGCTTTTGTGGTCAACTGTCAGAGAAAAAAAATCATTGGTGGTGGATGGCTGGAAGATCTGCCCTCACTCTGTATTTTTGTGCTCCATAGCCATTCTTGCTGATGAGTGATATTTTTTTGTAGTTTGTACCCAAGAGACCTAATGTGATCTAATACAAAGCTATTTCACGATGCACTGATGTTGTTAATTCACCCAACAGCCCGATTCAGAAGTGGCTGATGCCGGCATGAAACTGGAAGCCTACTTTGAAGATCTTCTAAGGAGCCTTTATCCTGAGAGGAAGTTCCCTGCACAGCCAAACAGCCAGAGTGAACAAGAGAACCCAGAACTCACCGATGACTCGGATGATGACTTCGTACAGCCCCGGAAAAAGCGCCTCAAAGGAGAGGACCGCCAGCTGCTGAAATGAGCCACATGTGTTACTACAGGAAGTTTTTAAAAAACTGAGAATATTTATCACTGGTATCACAGTTTTGACTTGTAGGTTTGTGAATATTTACTAGACTTTCTACCCCCTGTCTGAAACACAAATCTAATGGAGATCAAGGCATGTGAGGAGCTTCTCTGAAGTTCAAACCTTTCATCTCTTTTCTGGAGCAGCTCAGAAATTGCCATTTGCGTGGGGTGACAGACAGCTGTTTAACTTGGCTTTGAAGACGTTTGTATAGAATTGAACTTCAAAACACAACATGAGTTCAACATGTGGCTTTCTGAGTTTAAAGAAAATGTGATCTCACCAGACTTTTAATTTTACCAAAGGCATGTGGCTGGCCATAATTTGATCTCTCTGTACTGTACTTAACACAAGCCATGAAAAAAGATGGTGTAATGTTATTGTCCTGCAGTACTGGTTGGTATAATGAAAGTGTAGTTGCCCCCAAAGAAGTTACTGGAAATTTTTAAATGTAAGGGAGAGGGTATTAAAAATAACTCTAAAAAAACCCAAAAAACAAAGAAGAGGAATTTGTGTGAGAGTTTCTAATGGAGGAAGTAAAGGACAGAATATTTTGGTTTGCACCATTTTTCTCACCACCAGCAGGAAACAATGGTATTTCTGTACTATTTTGTTTAACAGGTGTCTCAAGTGTGATGTACCTCTGTTTAATGAAGTTGGTGGGAAAGTCTTAAGTGGAAAAATGCTTGTTTGCAAAACCAGTCATTTTTGTGAAATTTTTAAAGAGGGGAGAAAAAGCATCCTTTCTGTCCACAGTCTCTTGTTCTTTTCCCACATTTCTAAATATGTCAGAATGCAACCAGTATTCGCTTGGGAATACACAAGTTTGAAGACAGAAATATTGCTCTTCAGCCCTCCATCTGTCCCTGCTCACCAAAAAACAAGGATGACTTACCTTATTTTGTTTCATCTAGTTTCCAGGAGCTCTGACAACAACCTTGGGATTGCTTGTGCCCTTGCAGCACACCTCCAGTGGGACCCACCTGTGAAAGCTTTCCCTCAGTTCTGGGTTCCAGCTGGCTCCTGAAAAACTCCAAACTCCATCCAAGCAAAGCTCCATCCGACTCCAGCCTTTTATTTTAAGGCATCTCCGAGGGCATTGCCTGGGGCTCATTTCTGTGGGGGAAGATTCCCTTGGCTTTAACGCTGCTGATGGAGGATGGCCCCAGGCTGGAAGGGAAGGGGTTTGGGGACTGGGACACACCTGGGGTGCGCTGGAGCTCCGGGAGTCGGCACCGGGAATTGCTGAGCCCCCAGGCGCCCCGTGCCGCCATTCCCAGGGACCATTCCCAGCTGTTCCCGGGGTGTTTTGGGGTGTGGGTGGGCTCTGTCCGGGCTGCAGCACCTCCAGGNCCCAGCCTCAGCACCTGCAGCGATTTTGAGCTGAGAACACTCACCTGCAGGAAACGCCCCTCTGCAGGGGGACCAGCCCTGGCACTCTCCAGAAGAGCTTTGGCCATGGACCAAGTGATCCCTCAGGACTTGTCCTGCTCATTTCTCCCTGGAAAGGGGCATGGAATGAGCACCTTTACAGCTGTTGGGTAAATCCTGCAAGGGGCAGGAAACCAGGCTTATTGGAAGAGTTTTGTGCTGTCATGTCAGGTACCAGCCAGTTCTGCTCTAGAGCCAGTCCAGGGGCTGGTGTGGAAAGCAGCACCAGCAGGAAAGAAGGAGCTCTGTTTGCACAGGAATTCCCTTGCTGGCAGCAGCCATTCCCATCCCAGGCAGGGCCTTCCTCATGAGCCTGAGCTTGGCTCAGGTGCTTGGAGCAGGGTGCTGACAAGGCCAAGAGTCTGAATTCAATCCCCACATGGATCCATCACTTATCACCGTCTGACTTGATGGTCCTCGTGCCTCTTTCCAACTCCGGAAATAAAGAGCAAACAGTTTTCACTGGCTTTTTAAACCCACGGGTTTTCCATTGGGGAGCGCGAGCCACAGAGAAGGCGGGGCAGAGGAGGGAGAGCACCGAGTCTCCCCCGGCAGGTGCCGGAGAGCGGCGGGAGCAGCACCGAGCCCCGGCGGGGCCCCGGTCCCGCACCGGGCGCGGTCCGGACTCGGCCCCAGCGCCCGCCCCGGAGCGGCTCCT
>VZRH01000242.1:1317537-1334937 GCA_013397555.1 Urocynchramus pylzowi | reverse complement strand
TTTTTTTTTTTTTTTTTTGGGGGGGGGTTGTGGGTTTATTTTTGCTTACTTCTACTGTTGTTTAAAAAGAAACATTCAAGTATCTTCATTGCTTTTGATGTGGTCCTGCAGATTACCACAACACAGCTTGAAACATTTTGTGGCTCTTAATTTATTATTGACAGCAAAATTTCAACTTGCAAAATAAGAAGAACTTCTTTAAAATTCCAGGTTTAGAAATATGAGTGTTTTGTTTGACACATTAACTGACCAAAAGTGAGAAGTATATTATAATAGATGTTTAATTTGGTCCTTTCACGTGAGCCATTCAGACTGGTACATCTAAATTTTTGTTATGTTAGTTATTATTATATACGTGTCAGTGAAGAAGCCAAACTGATTAATTTTTGTTTTCTTGTGACTCTTCAAATTCTCACATTTAATATCCTTTTTCTCCCTTTACTCTAAGTTTGAGACAGGGATAAGGCCAAACGACTCGTTCTCACAACTGACTATAAAATACTTACTCCACTTTAATGGAACCACCTGCAGAATATAATACAATTTATTGCCAGAAAGATTTTTAAAAATCAAACTTTAAGTGCCTTAGTCATGTTCAAGACTTCCTTTTGTAGGTAGACAAGAAAATCCATTCTCTAGGAGGTTTTTTTAATCCCAAAACACTTTCCCTGAATTACTTTTCCAGTGGGCCTTCTAGTATGCCACAGGAAGTTATAAAAGCACTCCAATACTGAAAATACCTAATTCTTAAAGCATATATCAGTGTGCAATATTAATTAATTTCTTAGGTGTTCATAAATATTCTCAGAGATACTTTTGAAAAATGAAACTTTATCTTGTTGCAGGGACAGATAGGACAAATGCAAATAAGGAAGGGAATTTTCCATTATTCTCTGGGGATTCCTTTCATCCTGGAAAAGGGATTTGTGCCATATAATAGCATTAAATCACCTGTCCCTGCAAGTTAACTCATAAAACCCAGGCTGCTAGAAATGAAGGTTGTAGACAGTAAAATAAATGGAAAGAAAAGGCTTTTAAAATTATTCAGTTAAATGTAACAAAATTGCTGTAAAATACTCTTTTGTCCCATGTTTCTTGAGGGCAAGAAAAAGTGAAGAAAGGCAGAAAAATGTAATTGTTTCTATGAATTACTACTCATTTAGGGTTTTTCCTAAGGAAGAAAGGAGCTTTTCCTTGGCAGAAATTAGTCTTTACCCATCCTTTGCACCTTAAAAACTGCTGGGTATGGCCCCATTAGTAAAGCCTTGCTTATGGCAGCTGACATATTTAAAATGATTTAGCAAGCTCATTTCACCATTGCATTTCACATAATGTCATTAGATGACACACTTATTAGAGTTAAAGTTTGGCAACTATTTGAAAAAAAAAAATCTGCCATTTCTAATGATGGTTTTAGAAATCTAATAGTTATAAGAGAGGCTTAATTCACATGCTGCATCATAGCAAGGGGATTCAGTTCCTCTGGAGGAGAAATGTAATCAAAAGATTTAAGTATGCTCTTCAAATGTTGGAAAGGTCAAGATCTAAGGATATTTATCTTAGGACCCCCTGATAAGGCAGTAAGTCACATTAACACATTATTTCATAGTAGATGGGTGATCTTGCATTTTCATTTCCAAATGGAGAAAACCAAGCAACTCCTGAACTAATGTTCTGTTAAGTATTTCTATTGGTCTTCTGTGGATGATGGTTCAATATTACAGAATTCTGTGTGTCTTCAGTTTTAGCTTCAGTTACTTTATTTACAGTGAAACTGGGAAGCATGTTTTGCTTTTTTATTTACATTGGGACTGGTGACTATGTTTGCTACTTGTGTTGAAAAGAACTGTGTTTATTAAAGTATTTAAACTCCACATTTGCTAAAGACAAGTAGATCTGTGCTTCTTCAGAGCAACCAAGCACATCCCAGCTACAGCTGAAAGCCAGAGGTGATGGCTTTGCATTCCAGCTCTGCTCCCTACAGTGAATACAGGTTTGAAAGAGAATACTTGATCTAAGAGAATGGAAAATAAATGTTCATGGCAGGGAGCAGGTGCAGGAATATCTGGGCCATCAGGTGAGCAGAAATGCAGACCTGGCAGATCTAGCATTGTAACTGAGATGTGATGTTAGCTGTGGCTGTCTCCAGTCATGGGGGATTCCTCAGTGTGGATTCCTCTCACTGCTTGTGCAGGCCAAAGCAAGTGGGACAAATTAAATGCACGAGGTTTTGATGACTGCAAGAGGGAAACTCATTCTGAGGTTTCGTTTTTCTCCCCTGCCTTCCATCCTGACCATGCATTTTGCTTCAAAGCTGCAGGAATCTTGTGAGTGATTTGTTTCCAGATGTTTGATTCAATGTCTTTTCCCTCAGTAAAAAGACTTTAGCATGTCCTAGAAGTAGCTGACTGGTTGCCCAAATATTTTTTTCCACCATTAAACGTGTTGTAGAATGCTTTGTTGGAAAATGTGGAGTCTTCCAAACTTAGATCTATGTCCAGCCCAGTAATTCCTTCTTTCCAATAACTAAATATGTCCATCAACACTGAGCAGCCAACCAGACACATGAGCCAACAAAGAAATTGTGAACAAATACTGCCATACCACTATCCCATGCCAAATGGTACATAGAAAACCTTAAATATAGAAGATGCCTTCTTACCTACAGATAGAAAGGTAATTTTTCTTTTTCTCTTGGACACAGCTACTTGCATGGGATGGGACTCATGTCAGGGAGAAATAAAGGGTTCATTTTACTACAAACAGATTATTTTTTTAAGAATGTGTCTAAGCACTTAACGTGTACTTCATGTTCACGAATGACCATATAATTCGTGCAGAGCTGGCAAGATTTTCTGATCTGGGAATCAGGAAAGCAGGAAGCAGCTTTCATGCTGGAGGGACAGAGAGAACTGTCTGAGAGAGCTCATGCTGAAAGTGTTCACAGGTGGAGCTGTTCTTTCACAAGACCTAGGAGGAGGTACAAAGATTGTGTTCCTGTCACAGTGGATTTGTAATCTTGCACGTTTTTGGCCTAGTTCTGTAGGATTCACTGAAGGTCAGTGTCATTCTCATTTCCACAGCCTCTCACAAATCCTAGATCTAAGAGCTGGATGGTTATCTCACAGGATCCATCCAGTCTCCTGCTGTCATTGCCAGAACTATTTTGTCATGTCTCAGTTTCTTCTGCTTCCCCACCCAGAGCCAGTTCCTGTCACGGATGGTGTCCTCAAGTCATGGCCCACTGGCTACTCCTGATTGTGGTGCTGTCACATTGTGCTAGGATAAGGTTCATGGGAAGCACTGACTGGAAATGTAACTCCAATAAATAGGGAGGTGCAAAGCCTTGACTGGCAAGTAAAAAGCCTTCCCAGAGTTCCCCTTCCCACCATTTAAATGACAGGCATTTACAGATGTCATGGCCAAGAACCTGTTGTCTCAGAGCTTAAAAATAAATGCTTTTTGTCAGCTTGCTTGCAAAGCCCCAGTGCTGGCTGATCACCAGGAACTCTGCTCAGATGTGATTTTTGCAGAAGGATAGTGAGTAGACTTCCTCATCCTCTGGCAGATCGGTGTTCCAGACCACTTCCCACCAAAGGCACTGGATTAAGATCCTTGCCTGAAGTCCAGGAAGCATGTTCCTGCTCATGTTTATGGATGTTCAAACTGCATCAAGGGCTGGACCAATGTTTTAATTGTGGTTAAGTGTGCAAGATGACCAAGAGAATCAGTCTTTGCATGGGAAGAAAGCTGTTCTGAATTGTTCAAAGTGATGGCTTCAATTTTACCTGAATCAGACTATCAGTCTGTTTTCTTTCCAATACCTTGCTCCAAACCTGGGGCAAAAATAAACTCTAAGCCTTACACATCAAGATTTCCTTTACACTTTCCTTGGATGCCATGAAGTAATTTTAATTTTTTTTTTTGTTGCCTTTGGGTTCAGCATAAGGAGAACTAGTCCCACTCAGCATCTGTCAAAGCATTTTCCTCTGAGAAATCTGCAGGGCTGTTACCCAAAATTCTCTTCACACATTTGCACAGCTCTGCACTTGTCCTTGCCTCCAAGAAATAATGATTGATTTAGAGGGCCAGCTCTGTGCTCTGTGCTTAATTAAAGCCTACACTGCCCTCCTTTTTGCTATACTGTCTTCCACATCCCAGAACTCTTTACAGAGTGTATAGTTGGCATTGTAATTAAATTCTTCCATTCTGGGACCTTGTTTTTTACTCCTAACCACTGGGTTTTCACCTTTAGAGCAAAGTTTTGCTATTCCACTCATGTCCTGGAGTACAGACTTCACCCTTCCCTAACTTTCCTCCCCTGCCAATTTTCTGACTCTGAAGAGCCTCAATAAATCAGTAGCCTTGGTATACTGCTCTTGCCTGGACACGTGTGACATGCTTGTGGTTTGATGGCCATAAACCCCATCTTTCTTGATATCCCTGTGCTTGGGGTCCCTGTAACTCCTCAAAATGCTTCTCTAGACCCTCAACACCAGTCACAGCATTTCTAGTCTCATGTTTCTTGCAGAGGTCCTTGTTTTTAACACTGCACTGCTGTGTC
The DNA here is from genome assembly GCA_013397555.1 of Urocynchramus pylzowi. NCBI lineage: Eukaryota > Metazoa > Chordata > Aves > Passeriformes > Fringillidae > Urocynchramus > Urocynchramus pylzowi. The sequence continues at coordinate 1,330,373 of VZRH01000242.1, read as the reverse complement.
CTGCCTCGCTGCAGGACATACCCGTAGCATTTTCCACAGGTAAAGGCATTTATCAAAAGCATCTATTTAACAAAGGTGTGTTGGTGTTCACTGAGTGCTGCTTCAGAAACATTTCTCAGTTTCACAATGTGATGTGGATATGTGAAGTGGAGCTCATTCTTACCCAAAGATTTACTCTTTCTTTCTTTACCAAGCAGTTTATAAAGTTTGCCCATTTGTGTTATAAATAGACCATGACGAAACAAATTTGATATTAACTGATGCTTTAAAGAGGTCTGCATTTCAATGAAGACTTCTAGTGGGTTTTCCAAATGAATGTATTCATTATGTATAAATCTGAATGGTTGCACACACTGAATACCTAAAGGAAAGCAATTCAGCTTTAAGGATCAAATTTTCAATAGGTGTCTAAGTAATCCATGATATTCTTCCTTGCATAACTTGGGTTCTCAGAGGCAGACAGGCATCAGTGGGGTAGATAAGCATGTGCTAAATGTCTGTATTCACATGCCTTCCTCTGGCATGAAGGTACATCTAAAATACCTCAGTGGAAGTTTGAGACTTAGGTGAAGGTTACCTCAGGCTAATGCTGCCATTCTTCAAAGCCACCTCCATAAAGAGATCTGAAAAAAAAAAAAACAATTTCAATATGAAACCTTTATTAAAAAATAGTATTTACGGCATTTATACATTATCAGGCTCCCTCACCGAGCACAATATGTGTTACTTAATCCATTTTTCATCCACTTTTATCTTTGTCCTCTGTAATCTGGCTCATTTCTTCAGTGTGGGGGAAAATACAGGGAGTCAACCTGCTTCACCTTCTCCTCTAAATATAGGATCTGTTTAATGCAGCAAAAAGAGCAAAGGCAATAATGGATGTAAATATTTACACATTTAAAATGTATCAGAAATCCTTCCCCTCAAAGTATCCCATAATTTTGAAAAACTAACTCTAAAAATTTATATTATGTGGAAGACAATTTGGATTTTCCTCCCTTGACTTGCTAAATGGGAACTTTCCTAATTGCAATGAGCACAGTTCAAATAATCTGAAAAAACAATTTGATTAAAACAAAAAATTGGTTTCATTTCACTAATCTAAATGAAATATTTGAAGTACTAAAAGCTTAAATAGGAGAATGCAGATTTAAATTAGCATAGATGCTATTAGTAATAGAATATAAATTTGCAAGTCACTGACAATGAGGATCATGCTTCATTATTAACTCAGCAGGATTTAGTCCAAAGTTGAACAACATTATTTGATGTGTGTGCTCAACACACTGACAACTTCAAGGTATGATTTGAACAACTGAATTGGATGTCATAAAAATGTCATAACATTTTTTAAAGGAAATGTTGTTTATAGTTCTATTTTTTTAAGGGTGGCAGAAGGATCTTCAGTGACTCTTTCAGTTTTTCTATATTAATGATGACTGTTTCTCAACAGTAATGACTAAATCTTTTTTTTTTCTTCCTGGATGAAGTAATCCGAAAATACCTGGCAACTGTGAAGAATGATATGACTGAGATTCCACCTTCCCTGGGATTTTGCTTCTGTACTGACAGTAATTAATAATTATGAAGTCATTAGGATTAAATGGAAATGTCACATTGATGTTATTATTAATGAAGTAGGTTTTCCTAGAGGTGACAATGTGCCTCGCTTACAAACCAGCGTGATGACAGCCACTACACATTTTTGTGGCAACTGGTGTGGTCCAAATTTTCTATGCTCCCAGGAACAGCAGCAACATGTGTTGGAGTCATCTGGCTCTATAATCAGAACATGAATGTAATTATAGACACATCCACACGCTGCTCTGACTCCGTGCCCACGAGGGCTGCTGCCGCTGTGCTCTCCCTGCGGCGCCTGGGGCCAGCTCCCACTTCATGCTGCTTCCCGGGCAGGGAATGGGCTTATCCTGGGGTTTTGTCCTGCTCTGGAGCTGGAAACACTTCCTGTTCAGCCATAAGCTAAGAACAGTCTGGGTTTCTAAAACACTCGTGTTGCATTTTCCTAACTCCGCTTGCCCTCGTCATCCCTGCTCCCTCCCAAAAGCTGTGTATAAAAGCAGGCATTGGATTCAGAGTGTTTAGGAATCTGATTTCTTGAGTTGATTGTAATTCCAACAGAGTTAATAATGTTCCTCAGAAAGCCAAATTACCCAACTAATTATTATACATTTATAGTGAGATAACATTGAAGCTGTCAGTCAGCAGCCAGTGATGCTGTGTTTATTAAAAATGAACACAGTTTCTGCACTCCTCTGCTCGGCTTACAGTGGCGGCTGGTTTAGTTTTGTTTTGTTTTAACTGCACAGCTTCTGCTAATCTACTTCTCATTAACAGCACCAAGGCAAATCCTTTCTTTCTGCTTTGGCTGGCAGTTTCAGAACTGTCTGTACATATAGTGCAAACAAGTTTTCCCTTATTAATACCGACCGCCCACCTCCCGTGCATCTGATTAATCTGCCTAATCTATGGTGTTCACGAAACACCTATTGCCGTGGCGTAATCACATTTCCAGATTAAATATCATTTGATTTCACTGGGAGGGAATTACCTTCCGTGGCATGGGTGGATCTTGAGGAAGGTTTGGAAGAATCATGCAAGCTCCTTAATGAGCTACTCAGGGATTTAGTGGTGGTAACCCTCTGCTGGGAAGGCAAAACAATGAAGAACATAACCAGCCCACGTTTATGGCTTGAACAAGGAGAAAATGCAAGTGTGAAATTAGTGAAAAAAGATATTGATTGGAGGATGGAGCCTTGCTTGGACCACTGCCCCACCATCCTTGTGTACTGCTCACATCTGACTTTGGTTTATGTCAATAGGATTATAAAGCTGTTGATATACATGAATGCCATTACCTCCAGTAATAAGATGCTGAATTAGTAGTAAAATACTTAATCCTCTTCCACTGAATTTAATGCTGTGAATGCACTGCAAGAGAAAATACAGCCAAGTCTAAACTTCCTTGGAAACAGACATTTAGATATTGACTTTCCTTAAAGGCACCTACTTGACTTCCAGGGATCTCTGAGATCTGCAACATTTGTCAAAGGAGGCAAATGATTGTTTTCCTATGTTGGCAATGGCATTAATGAGTGTCTTAACTTAGATAGTTAATATAGTGGCTTCATATAGGGCCATAATTTATCATTCTTAATTAGAAAATCATTGAGTTTATTTTCTATTTTTCTGACAAAACCTGACAGAACTTCTGATAAACCTGGCTTGAATCAGTTTGGTTTGATTTACTGTAAGACTAATAGTGATTAGTGGTGAAAGGGAAAGAGAATAAATAGCTGCTAAAAACTGCAGACAAACACAGTAGATATGATACTGGAGCCCCAGGCACCAAATGGATTCTTACCCCTTGAGAAAAACAGATTAATGTGAAAACAGTTGCAAAAGTATTTTAAAATGAGGTTCTCGGCAACGAGATGGAAAAGCTGTTGATGTCATGGATACACTCTGATTTCTAGTGCATGTCTATCTGCTGTACAGGCAGCTTCCTCAGTTATTTTCAGACTACTTTCAATCCTCTCCTTTATAGTAAGATTGTCTTTGCCATGGTGACTAATGACTTTTTCCTACGTTTGTCAAGGTTGATTTTTGTGCTGCCCTTCTGTCTCACTTCACCGAGTCTCTAGTGAGACACTAAAGGTTCCTTCTCACACTGAGAATTATTCCCCAGGCCTTGGATAATATGTGAGACACAGCTTCAAGCATTTCCACCACAGACTGTGTCACCTGAAGGGAAACTTAAACCTGCACTAGCAAATATAAAAATCCCTTTAGTCCCAGCACTTCTCCAGCAATTCACACCTGACTCCCACCCAGATAATTTAATCTGTGGAGGCTTCAGAACTCTATTTATCATCTCTCCCTCTTCTCATTTACAAGACAGCTAAAGTTATCTCCACCTCCTTCTGCCTGGGTCCCATTACCCCCTTAATCCATTTAAATCCTTCCTTTTCTTTTTTTTTTTTTTTTTTTTCTCTCTTTAATTCTGTGTTTTAAGGGCCCTTTGGCCCNCTTCCTTTTTTTTTTTTTTTTTTTTTTTTTCCTCTGCTAAATCCTGAGTTTCAAGGTCCTATGTGCCACCCCTTAATGTTTCCAACAATATTCAGCACTAAAGTACTGGAGTGGTTTTTGCCATGGCTGAGTAGAGCCTTGCTGACAGTTTATCTTTGGCTTTTTTTCTGCTGCTTATGGCTATGCAGCAAAATGGACTTTGGGCTTTTTTTCCAGTCTTCTTGCAGGTTCAGGATCTCACCTATAAGGATGTGAATAATGATTGGACTCAATGATCTTAAAGGCCTTTTCCAACCTAAATGAATAAATCTGTGAATGGGTCTAACTGGTAAATTTGTTTAGTTGAATACATCATTTCAACAATAGACCAGTTTCTGTTTGTTTGTCTTCCAGAGGAACTTTTTACTCTTTTAACCTCAACTCCATTTGTATTTTTAGACCTTTTTTTAATGAGGCTTGTTTCCAAGAGAAAGCTAAAATAAGAAGATGTGTGTGGCTCTACATCCAAATAACCTTTAATCCTTTTGGGCAGTGTGCTCCATAAAACAATCTCATAAACTCTCTGCTGCCTCAGCCAGGCCTTTACCTCCTCTCCCAGGTTCCATTTCAATTGTCTGCGCTGTAAGAACGTTAAAAGGATTTTATGAAGATGACACACGCATGGAAACGGCCAGTACCCAAACCCTTTGATCTTGTGTCCTAGATTTTGACTTCAGTTGGGATTTCTACAGTGTGCTAATGCCATAGAGAAAAGGCAGAGAAGGGTGTTGGGTAATGCAAGCTGCCTGGTAGGACATCAGCTAATGGAAGATACTCAGGAATGCACCACCACGCTCAGGGCTGATGAAGAGCTCTTCCAAAGCCATCATCATGTTTGTTTTCCAGCTTCCCTGACACTGACTGGGCCAAACCAAATGCTACTGAAATCCAAACTCCTTTGGAAAAGTCTGTATCCGTCAGTTCAGAGGAGTTTTTTGTCCATTACCGAAAAATAGGGAATTTGTGGAAGCTGTTGCTGTTATTGATATTACTACTATTATTTTGGGTTGTAGTGGCTTATGACACTTCATAGGAACAGCCAACAAATATCCAAGCTTAGTATCTGCCCTGAATCAATTTTATGTACTTTCTGAATCACTTCTGAGTTACCTTTACCTTCTGAAGTGTCAGTAAATCACATGGCTTATGTGTTTGGTAAGTGCAGAAATAACTGGCTTTCCTATTATGACACACCAAATTCAATTTTACTCCATAAACCCCTGGTTTTTTTGCTTTTTTTTTTTTTTTTTATGTGGGAAAATAGCAAGTGGAAAAATTATTTGCTTTGATGCAAGTATGTGCCTAAAGTTTTGAGTTATTTTGCTGTGTTGCATGAGGAAACATAATTTGATTCTTTCCTTTTCATTCCCTTTAAAAGGGATTTTTTTGGATTCCTAAAATCCATTAGAATAAACAGTCTGGATGATGAAAAACAGGGAGAGTTTCTTATTTAGGGGAAGGGAATGAAATTCTGCTTATCAAATGACACTAATGACCAAACTAAATTCACTTCCACACAAAATGCACATGCTGTTTTTCAATCAACATTAATTTGTCTTTCTCATTCAATTTTCAAAGTCTAATGGGACATTTCTAAGGATATATTTTAGCTGCCTCTTCTAGATTCAGAAGATCTGCAATTAATCTAAGCAAACTTATCCAAAATATGCTCTAAAAATTCTTCATCTCTCTATGTCTCATCTGTGTTTAGAAATGTGTTAGAAGGGAACTAATCAAGTGGTTTCATAGATGCAGTGAAACAGATTAAAAATCCTTCATATTTACCCATGTTGATTACAATTTGTCATGAATAATTTTCTTTTCTGAGTGTCTACAAGAGTTTAGTGGCCTCAGCCTGGGAAAAAATATAGTTTATATCACAATTTTTTTTTAGGATTATGCTGATTACTTGTATTTACTAACTTTGTGAGCACAAAAAATAATTCTCAATAGTATGACTATTCAACTAGACCTTGGTGGAGCAGTGGAAGATGCTGAAACAGTTTTGCAGGTGCAAAGGCCAGAGCTGTCCTATGAGGAATTTTGCCAGCAAGGGCCACCAGGTCAGCTCTGAACTTGCTTCTTCTGCTCCTGGCTCCTCCAGTGCTCCCACTGAGCTCCTGCAGGTGCTCCGTGTTCCTTGAGCCTCCTCAGAAGAAAGGAGGATCTGCATTTGCTATTTTGAGCACGCCTTATGCTAAGGAACAAAGATGGGCATGATTGCATTCCATATTATCTTCCAAAGTGCTGATAAGTCTGGAAGCTGAGCATATAGATAACCCCAAATTTGCATCTGATAGATGCAGCACCCTTACAGGTAAGGCTATGGGAGGTAGAATGCTGCCCTGGCTTCACAGGAAACAGGCTGGGTGGGTGAAGTTTGTTTAAAAGGATGGGCAAAATGAAATCCTGCCATTTTCTCACTTCTGAAGTGATGATTTGCAGAGCCCCCACAAACTGAGAAGAAGGACAGCAGTCATTGCTAAGCGACCTGGGCAGCCTGCCTGCCTGCCTAAGGATTGCAGCGGAGTGTCTAAAATGCACAAATTCACAAATAACATGAAACTCTTGAGCCAGGGTAAACTAGATGAAGAGAAAATGTGTTAAAATGACTCATTATAGTATCACAGTGTGCCTTCTCACATAAAAGCTTTTGAGCTGCTACAGGCCTAGGGCAGAAGTTTGTAAGAGCTTATACAGCAAAAAGTATTTTGGTTATTTATTACTCCTGGTTTAGCCTGAAGAGTTTATGCTGATTCAATAACATCAGTCAAACTTAGCTGGTTGGAGCGAGTTTATGCCTATCTTGTGTTACTGAAGTGGTACAAAATATTTTGGCAAACCTTACTTTAGCTTGCCATTTGACCAGGCATAAGAAAGGAGGTAGAAAAGATTTACTATTTTTATTGTACTGATGGAGAAATAGAAGTAGGTAAGGTGACATGAGTTGCTCAAGATCACAGAGCAGGTCAGGGCAAGTATTCAAACACTGCCTGTAACACAGACTGATGAAAACACTGAGATTATGTGAGAAATATACATATATATGCATATATATATATATATATATATATATATATATATGCAAAATTTCCCAAAGTTCACAGCTTATTCATGTGTCGCATAAAGCAAATATTTTGTTAGGTTTCACTAGGTTTATACAGATTCTTGTGCCAGCATAACATCTTTTCTAATTGTAGTTATTTTGAATATTCACATGAGAATCAGTTGCCCAAGAATGTAACAATTTCTTTCATGCCTGGTCTGAGAGTGTTGCTGAATATACTTCTGGACCAACTCACATAAAAAGTAATTTACATGATTTAGTTTTCTCTTTTGACTTACTGATAGGGATTTTTTTTCTTTCTACTCCACAGACATTTTCATGCCATCACTTAACAGCATCTAAATTCTTCCCTTCCCAAGGAACAGACAATTATATTTTCATCCAACAGGACAATTTATCAACTGCAGCACCTGTTTTCAAGAATATCATTGCTTTAGTGTTAATTTTGGCTGGCCTTGTGCATTGTCAACTGTTTATTAATGGAATGGTGATGTTATACCACAACTCATATTGCACAAATATTGGGTAACATGTTACTTCAAGGCAGGAGGAAGCTGAAGCAGATTCATGTTCCTGTACACACAAAAGTACTTGAAATCAGAATGACACAGGCTGGACAGACCACAGCACTCCAGAGCACTACACCAACATGCATTTCTAAAAGCAGTTGCTTGGGATTTTTGTGTAGTTGGCTAAAAATTGCGATGCATTTCGCAGACACCCAGCTAAACCCTTGCCCAGTAAGTATCAGAGGTTGAGAATCAATTATTAATCAGAAGATTCCTATCTTCCTACTTCTGTGAAGATGCGTATTTGTGTGTGTATAAATATTACACATATATATAAAAAAAGATGCTGCAGCAAATCTTTAAAGCCAATGCCTGGGTTTTGCTCAAGAGGCATAAAAAGGACCTCCAAGTTTATTGATTAAATTTAGCGTGCAATCCCAGCGCTACATTGGGAGGACGGTGCTCTCACCTCAGCACAGAGCAAGAAAAAAAGCTACTGCTGAAGGAATTCAGAGCATTTAGACTGATCCCCTATTTTGAACAGTCACCTGGCAGAGTGTTTTCCTTGACAGCCTAGCAAGGAGGAGCAATGGTACCAACAGGATGACAGCAACACGCAGCAGTAGATTTAAGCACAGTTATAACTACATGTGATACAAATAATACTTTCCAGCAGGTCTTTTGAGTGTATCTTAATTCTGCTATTAAGCTGCAAAATGAACATCCACCACTGCTGGGTATGCAATACACACATGTATGTGTAAAGAGGATGGGGATATATGGATGCAAACCTCCTGCTTTCCCTTTTCTGTGGCTACAGGACAGACCCTGGCCCCTGTGTACCAAGGAACAGAGAACTGCCTTTTCTAACCCAAAGCACAATAGCCATTTCTCCACCAAAATGAAACTAGATTATGTTGTGGTGGCAGTTCTGTAATGACCTAGAAATGAATGCTGTCAGCCTGGAAACAGGAACTATTTCCTTTTCAGGGAAAATGCGAATACAGCTCCCTCCTCTCCTGGCCAACTGTTCCAGCCACCACATGATCCTATCCCAGATCTTTTGTTTAATTTTGCTTCAACTTAGTCATTCTTGCTTTCTTTGTTCACAGAGCTCCAGTTTCAATAGATGGGATAGATAGTACTCCTACCCAAATTACCTGGTAATGAGGAAGGGTGAGGAAAGAGCTGAAAGGAACTATTATGCTTCCTGGCTAAATTCTTATGTAAAAGAACACTATTACCTTCATCTATTGAAAATCGAAATTGTGAGTGCAAGTCCCTGATAAGTAGTGGAAAAAAAAAAAAAAAAGCCAAACAAAACCAACCTGCATTATGCTCCTCTTTAAAAAAGAGAAGAAGGAACAAGATGGTCAGCCTGGACTCAGTTCCTGAGGAGCTCAGGAAGGACATCCTCTTGGAGTCCATTCCCAAGTAAGTGACTAAGTGACCAGCTGACTCTGAAGGATCTAATAATTGTGAATAAGAACGAACCAGCCCTTTCTGAGGCCTTTGACATCCATCCCATTTAGGGGCTGAGGGATTCTGACCTGGGGCAATGGATGACCATGTGGATCAGAGACTGGCTGTGGCTGCCAGACTGGACACGGCCACTCACGAACAGGACTTCCAAGTGATTTTGTGGAGGCAACTTAAATGATACTGACAGTCCCAAGTGCATCTCAGACTAGACAGATTTTAGGACTAAGACCTGAAACATCAGTATCAGAGGAACGCTTTTGCCTGAATACTTCATGTGATAAGATTTGCTTGGGAAATTATAAAATTTTTTATGTTTCTATTCCTACGTTATCCTAAGTCTGCACTATCTTTATTTACCATCAACCTCACTAATTTTACCTGTCAGAGAATGAAAGCATCTGAATTAAAAGATAATGATGCATGAAAACCAGCAGCTCCAAAGTTACAAAAGTAGTTAAAATGACTACTCCGTGTTTAAGCAGATAATCACGCCTCAGGCCCACCCTTGCAAAACATTTATTTCTGGATGTGAATCACCGCCTGCCCGAAGCTCTACCCAAGACATGAGGAGCTCGCAAGGATCTGCAGCCCCGGCTCCGAGCCGGCTGGGACGTGCGAGCGCCCCGACCACGGACCCGCAAGGGCTGAGTCATGCACCAAGCACCGCAGAGGCTTGGGAACTGGGAACAGCTCTGAGCGACACACAAAGCCAGCCCAAGTTTGTGTATACTCAGGGTGGCTCAGATTTTGATGACCTCAAGGATCAGCCTGACGCTGCCTTTCTCATTGTGATCCATCGTGTTCTCTCGTCCATCAGGACTGCCTGCTTTCACATCCAAACAACATCATACTGAAACTGGTGAAATAATTGAAAAGCACGTAGCAGCCTTTCCTAATACTCTGCAAAAGATGTGGCAAATCATTTGGAAAGCATAAAAGATTTTTGGTTAACCCAGCCCCTCAGGTTTTTCCATTGTTACTGCAGAGTTCTTAATGTTACAACTTTTTGTGCAACCCTTTCTTCTTTTTTTAGCCTTAACTGGCTAAATACAAGACCATACCTAAAATCACGCACAACACAAACATCCCATCATTTAAAATCAGGTTCCTGGGTGTGGCTCAGATTAACCAGGAAGGTTCCCACAGCTTCAGAAACAAAAAGTATAAAGTGTTTTTGAGTTGGTTTTTCTCAGGTAGGAAATTTTGCTCTATTTCATCTTCTTTTAGGCCTTATCTGTCAGCCTTGTAGCCTGCGAGGTTGCAGCCAATTAGATCATGGCCTGTTTGCTATCTGTGTCAAAGTTATACAAAACCACAAAAATAAGGTTTGGTTCTTATCCTGATACTGTCTCATTAACTACAACGTTGCACAATTGTATCAGAAATATCTGACCCTTAGCTATAATAATTCACCAGGGTGATGTCATCTGAGCTGTCACCATAGGTATAGGAGGTGCTACGCAAATAATCTTGATAACAAAATGCCTCCCTTGCTTTTGAAGGCTGACTTCAGGGTCTTAGTTTCTTGTGTACAGATGAAAGATCGCGGCTGCACCTTTTCATGACAACCTTGGGATTTTAACCCTTTGAATTTATTTTTAGCATTTTTTCTTTGTTCCAAAAAAAAAAAAAAGATTTAGGATTTAGCATGGAAAGTGTTTATGTGCTGTTGCTTCTGAGTAGTAATTTGAGGGGAGGGTCAGTGCAAGGCTGTTCACCTTTAGCTTGTACAGATAGTGTTTGAAAAGGTCATGTTTTGGACTTTGCAAGATTTTGCCTGATTATACTTTAAGCCTATCACATTTTTTTCCAACTTCTGTTCCTCTCGCTTTCCTTTCCCCTCTCCTTCTTTCATTTGTAATTCCAGCAAGTGTTTCATACTCCTGATGTCAGCTGTAGGAGTGATATCCTGAAGGGAAACTTAGCTCAGATGCAGTGCCCACCAGTTAGTTTTAGGGGGTTAATTATTTTGTGTCCTCTGTACCACGCTGAAATCAAATTATTGTCATCTGTTTTAGGATTTATGTATTAGCATGGAAAGGTTAAGTATTTTCACAGTTATTGTCTATAACTTCATCATGCTAAATATCTGATTTTAGCAAACCATGCTGTTATTCCACCTGCTTCACTATATTCACGCTGGATGTTGTGAAATCTGACAGCGCCTTTTCATCTAAATTGGGTTCTCACTTGTGTCTTGGTCATCAGAAAGGAAGAAGTTGCACTTTCCCCTGCATCTCATCATTGTCCAATTTCTTTTTTTTTTCCTCATTGGGTCACCTACCAGTCTAATGCTTGTGCCAAGACCTGCTTCTTAACATGTTGAATCTGCAATTATTTCTTGTGGGTTTTTTACCTTTTTTTCTCTCTGTCAACTTCTGTTTTTTCTCCAGCCTGCTGAGCAGACTAGAGCTGCAATCCCATCACTCCAGATATCTGTCTCTATCCCTTTATTGTTAAAAGAAAAAAAAAATTAAAAAGAAAATATTTTACTGTTCAAAGTCTCTTGAACTTGTATTAGCATTAGTTTTGGAAGTCTTGAGTTTCCACAACATTTCGAAATGGAAGGGTGGTGCAGCCAGGAAGAAAAGAAAAAAAACAAGCCTAGAGAAGATTATCTGCCTAAAGTGTAAGGTTAAAAAAACCCAACGAAGTCAGAAAGCTTAAAAAAAACCCAAAACAAAACAAGCACACAACATTTTCTTACTACTAATCTTATTTCTGTTTCTCCCCCACTCCCAATTGCTCTGCAAATTTGTAATTCACTGCTTCCAAAGGTTCTTCAAACTTGTTCTACTGGTTTTCAGAAGCAGACAGACTTGTTTTTCTAAGCTCTTCAGTACACCAACTGAATTTATTTAATTTTTCATCTCGCTCCTGCAAAGAACCCCAGGATGCTCCTTGAAGGGCCCTAAATCAGTCACTCCATTGTATCCTATGGATATATTCAGTGTGTACTCCACAATGCCGTAATTACCTGGTGTACAAAACCACACAGAGCCGTGCTAAAATGAAGGCATTATTTAGCAACCGTAAAGACCTTGATCCTTGATGGAAAAGTGCCTTATCATAACTAATGCAGCCAGCTGCAAGGGAAGCAAATTTTAATGAAAATCCTTCCCTTGGTCTATCACAGACAAAATAAAGGAGGAGAGCAGCTGCTTTGCTGTCACGGGTGGAAGGGGCTTCACAAGGGCCTCATAAAGGTGTTCTGGAGCAAGATCCCCCCTGTGTTTTCTCCCGTATCAAAGTTGTCCCGGAGGAAGTTCTACCCTGGTTTCTTCCATATTAAGGTCCCTGGTTCCAAGGGTTTCTCGGGATCCACAAACTGTAAAGCTCAAGGGTCACTTTAACGTGGTCTAAGGGAAGGATGTGGAACGCCCCTTGGAGCTCTCGCAGTCTTGGAAACGTGATTTTTGGGTCTGTGTATCCCCACAAGCAAGGTGGGGAAGGTGGAAAAGGTTCAGAATTGCTGCTACGATCTGAGGAGGCTGTCAGGGCGATTCATGGGAGTTCTCTCTGAAACGGGCCAGTCCGGGGCACGGGGAGAAAAGGCAGCGAGAAAGCCAAGCTCTGAGGTCTGCGCCCGGTTCAGAAACACCACTCAAGCAAGGCGTTAACGCCGGGGCCCGTGCCAGCCCCGCGGTGGGAAGGGCTCGCCTCCAGCCAGGACCTTTTCCGCCCAAGTTTCG